>BPTQ01000002.1:25544342-25869172 GCA_019973895.1 Chrysanthemum seticuspe
ATCCATTATGACTCGATACAAGCATTTGACTCGAACAAACAAACATAAATATCTTTTAGTTAATTGTTATTCTCATGTTTACGTTTCTTTTGAAAACGTGTGTAATCCTCCCTACACTTATCCCTTATGTAAAATACCTTTATATGTAATTAAGACGAGGTTAAAAACAAAATAAAGCATTTTTACAAATTTAAACATGAGGATAAACAATTAATAAAAGATATATGACACTAACAAGCAAACAATTAAGCATGGGTTGCCTCCCACGAAGAGCTTTTCTTTATTTAAGAGTCTTGTAGCTAGACTCATAGTCGTGCTCCTACGTTGCTTCACCACCGCCCTCTTGACGGTCTCTATCGAGGGATTCCATATTGTAGAAGTGTCCTATGATGCACCTCTAAGAGTTCGTCCTCTCCTCACTCGGTCCTATATTTCGGTCCTAAATTCAAACAATCTTTATAGAACCCGAAAATCTTAGCCATAACATAATCTACTCCCCTTTCCCTATCCTCATCATTCCTGTAATAGACCGACAGTTTAAGTTCCTTTTCATCATTAGAGAATGATGAAAACTTCTCAATCTTAAACGGCATTTGGTAAGCTATGTCGTCGGTCTCATCCTTGAATCGCACTATTCCTAACGAGGGGTTATAGGTCATCCCGGTGCTTTCTATGAAAGGTTTTCCTAGAAGAACGTGGGACAAGCTAGGGTCAATGGCCGTGCTAATATCATCCACAATTATGAAGTCCGTAGGGAACGTGAAACTACCTACATAGACGGGCAATCCCTTAACTCTACCGAGAAAATTGCACTTATCACTAGGATTATCGGGGTCTTGCCTAGTTGGGATAGGCTTCTTCATTATCCAATTGTAGTAGGTGCTAGTCATTATGTTAATTGGGGATTTGCGATCAATGTAGGCCTTCGCCACAAAAAGGTGTCCTATGCAACATGGTATGTTAAGATTCCAAGGGTTCCCAAACTTGATTCTAGGACTTTTCCTAACATACATGTGACGGAGGTCACGCACTAAGTGAGGGTGGCGGGATAGTTCTTTTTCCGTAGGAAATTTGTTGAAATAGTCAATGTCTACTTCATCTACTTCCTCGGGTGTTTCATCATCCACAAGTGTATGGTCCTCTTTGTCATCTGTTCTATCCGGTTTCACTAAGGCGATGGTATTGACGAATTGGACGTGCTTAGTTAGCTTGCTTGGATCCTTATTCTCTATACCTGAAGGCTCGGGAGTTGAGATAGCACTAACCTTCTTATCACTATTAGTTATGGCTTTCAAAAGGTTGTCTATTTTCCTATCCATCTCAGCTTGTTGATGGTTAAAGCGGTCCGAGAGCTTAGCCATTTGGGTTTCTTGGGATGCAACTAGGTTTTGCAACATCCCTTCGACGTTTTGTTGGTTAGGACCGTTAGGTGGGGGCCATGAGAAATCATTGGAGGTGAATTCTTTGGTTTGTCCCCAGTAGAAGTCGGGCTTGTTTTTCCATGCCTCACGGGTTTCATTGAAATTCCTAGGTCCGGGTATTGTAGGGAATCTTCCTCCCGTTCCATTAATACGCGAGGATGCGTAGTCAACGGAAGCATGTTTGGGGGATCGGGTGCTATTGTGCGTGTTATGAGGATCATAAAACGGCTCGCACGAGGAAGAAACCTTATTCACATGGTATGAAGACTTAGGATTTTCGTAAGAACTCATGAGGAAGCTAACTTGATCTTCAAGTTCGATCATCCTACGGTCGGAAGGTTGTGAGTTGATGGAAGGCAAGGAGATCGCCTTAACGGTTTTAGGTAGCTCACGGGGGTCGTCCCAACTTTCGTTATCGTAGAGGGCAAGGTCCTCTATTATACCCCATGATTCTTCCGCGGTGAGATCACTGAGTTTTCCACCGGCCGCTTGGTCAATGGATCGCTTAGTGGGGAAGTTGACATGATCATAAAAGATTTGGACTTGGAGCCAAAGATCAATGCCGTGATGTGGGACTTTATGAAGTAAGTCCTTGAATCGGGTCCATGCTACGTAGAGAGATTCACCTTGACGTTGTTGGAACATCAAGATGTCATTCCTAAGCTTAGTGGTTCTCCCCGGTGGGAAAAATTGAGCAAGGAAGCGAGAGGTAAGATCATCCCAACTTGAGATAGAGCCGGCGGGAAGTCGCTCAAGCCAATTACTAGCTTGGTCCCGTAGAGAGAATTGGAAGAGACGCAGGCGCGTGGTCTCCCGAGTAGTAGCATCAAGGTCGATGGAATCGACAATTTTAAGGAAATCCCTCAGATGCTGATTTGGATCTTCGGAACGAAGTCCATGGAATGCACATCCGTTTTGCACCAACCAGATGGTGTCGGATCGCAGGGCCGTAGTTTGGGCTTGGTCGGGAAGCTCAATGGTGTTCCTATAGCCTAGGTGGCTTGGTCTCGAGTATTCACCAAGAGTACGGGCTCTTGGCGGATCATTTGGTGGTGGGTTGATGATTGGTGGTTGGTTATCATCCTCCATGATGAAAAGTGATGGGTGTTACGAACAAAGGTCACGAAGAAGGGGGATAGACTAAGAGAAAGCTAAAAATGAGAAAAATTTACTTGATAGGAATCAAGCAAAGAACCTAAACGAGGTGGACTACTAACTAGCTATTCTATTCCCCGGCAGCGGCGCCAAAAACTTGATAACGCTACACGCGTCGTTCAGGGTCAATGAAACTTCCTTTTCTTCGAGCAAGTTTTATAACACCCTAGGCAGTGAACCTAATCGTTGTAGTGTAGTAATTAGGGTAAGCCACGGGTATTGATATCGTTCTCTAGGGGAATAGGAATGCTAGTGAGAAGTTACTACGCTAAGGTTAAGGTTGAGGAAGATTATTTTTTGTATTTTTATATTTTATGAAATGTAAAGGTACGAATCTCGGGTATTGGATTTGGGGGGGATGGTATTTCTACCGAGTACTCTACTATTATCTAATTATCTAAACTAAGGTTGTGGGAGTCTATGTCTAATTAATGTGTGCTCGTATGATAGTTTAAAGATGTATTTACTTAGGTTATACTACTCCTTAATTATCTCCTATTGATGGTTGAGTTGTCACGTCCTTATTCTTAGTTGCGTTGTGTGTCTAAAGTTGTAGGGTATGCGTTTCTCCCTAACTCTTTGAACTTACCAAAGGGTCTCGTCTACAAAACCCACTAGGGATGATAAACTCTTACTCTAAGGCACTCTTTGGATAATTTAGCCTACAACTACTCAGGTAATCATATTCTAAGGTTCACAAAGATGAATCAAGCATTAAGTACACAACGAATGACCTATCGCATTACTAGATCATTAATCAACTAAGATAAGAAACAACCAATCAATATTCAATAATTAAGTTTCATACTTCCTAAGCAAACACACAAATAAATTAGCCGGACATGGAGAACATGCAAGCATACACACAAATAATCAAAGACATTATTGAATTAATGAAGTAAATACTTATCTTGATGTAAGATAGGGTTTAAAACCCTAAAATACTGTACAAGACACCTTAGGTTCGGTTTTAGGTTTTCACTCCAAAAGACTCTCCCTAAAACTGAAAAATTCGGATTCTATATATAAGATTACATATGCGACGGCGTCACCTTATGTTTCGTGACGCCGTCGTGTCGCCGTCATTAGGGTTTCGTCTTGGCCACGTTAACCTTGCGACGGCGTCACCTTATGCCTGTGACGCCGTCCTCTTCAGCTTCTGACGCCGTCTGGGTCACATCTAGGCCGTCTGAGTTGCGACGGTCTACTCTTTTAAAGCCCGACGTCGTCACTTGTAAATGAGCAATTTGGCTACTGAGACGTCACAAAAGTGATGCGACGGCGTCGCAGTTAACACCTGACGCCGTCCCCTTCAGTTCCAGCAGTCTGAGTGGCTCGATTCTTGACTTTGGCCATTTTCTTCGTATATTCGCGCCTTTTCGTCCAAATAAGTGCCATTCCAGCATTTTACCTTCAAGAGACCTAAAAAGTGAAAAGGAACGAAATTAAGCAATAACGGATACAAAAGTGATCAAATAAGGGCTAAAACGACCCCTCAAAATGGTACCTTTTAAAACCTTATCAGACTTCTATAAAATGTATAAATAACATAAATATATTTTCCTATCTCGAAACCCAACAAATCTAATAAATACAATTAAACTTATATTTATTCCCCACTTCGATAACACTCGAGCCAATATATGAGCCGACCCTTATACGAAAGTTTCGTATACCTTCTCCCATGAGCCATACTTACAAAACATTTTGAAACGATTTTAACGTAAGCTCTGCCACACAAGCAACATTAAACACAACCACTTGTAAAAACTTAAATTTATCCACACTTTTGAGTCGTGGGTACACATTACTATAAACTAAGACTTGCCATCTCGTTCTAAGTTCCGGGTAGGAGCCACTGCTATATCACACTCGATCTTTTTGTGCTTTATTCACCGAACTACTAAGGTGAGTTTACAGTGCTTTATAAAACTATGGGGTGAGAAACATGTAAAACTCTTTTCGTCTGAAACTGAAAACACTATTACTTGAAACAACCTTGAATCCCACTATGCTACTGTTAGTTCCCTTTGGGGAGGCGTGATTGTTATGAATAGATCTATTGTGGATGACACCCCCGTTCGAGTTTGACCGGATAGGCAAACGTCGGGTGTATATCATATCGTATTGATTGAGTGTATTGGAAATACACTTGCTGGGCTTTTATTTATCATGCTTCTAGATGCATGCACACTGTCGTAGTTTTGGTCGCATGAACTTGGTATTAGCGTAATAGCCTTTTTGCATATAGTGTCATTCACAAAGATGCTATATGTGCAACTGTGGTCCAACTTGAAAACTTGATTACTTAAACCTATGAACTCACCAACCTTTGTGTTGACATTTTAGCATGTTTTTCTCAGGTTTACTTATTGGCGTGGGCAATGGAAAAGGCATTCGTTGAAGACTGGCATCCGAAGTGTTTCCAAGCATATTTAATACAATTTTAATGGGACAACATATATTTTTATGAGCTTTACTTTCGGACTTTGAAACAATGTTGTAAAACCATTTCTTAAATTAATCTATCTTTCGATAATGGAATAAATTTTTCATTCTTTATTACCTGGTGTTGTGACTATTGATTTAGTAGCACCCCATGACTCGAACGCTTCCGCTGTGCAAATTTTGGGGGTGTTACATTATGTTTTAAGAGTTAATACAACATGATCAATATACAAGCATACATAGCATAATAGAAACATGAAATTAAAGTATGATGAGATTGAGCACAAGCTAATCTTACAATTTTTGGCCTTTTAGGAGAAAAAGGGACCAAATGATCAAAGAACTAGAATAAGGATCAAGTAAGCTTAACAAGAGCTTTAGAAATGATGTAGAATTTGTAGCTTGGAAATCAAAACATGGACTTCTCTTGGAGCATTAGTATGGACAGATTTTTGGTGTTAAAAATGAAGAGGAAATGAGTCTTGTATTTATAGCATTATAAGGAGGTTAGTTACTTTGCTTATTAGTGGTTAAAAATAGTTACACATGAATACAAAAGGAGTAGCAATATGTTGCTCTGACCTATTAATCAACTGTTCGCGAAATTGTCTATCATAGATAAAGCCTTATTGTGAAATCCGTTGCATTGTCTACCTAAGCATAAAAGTGCCTCCCTCATTAGTTATCATATAAGCATCCAATTTTTGAAGCTGAAAGGGGCTAATGGTTTAGTGGAAGATGTAACATGGAAGTTGTATGACTTTGATCTCAATGCTTAGTTATTTGTGGACAAGTAACATTTGAAGGGGAAGGCAATGATATGGAGCAAAAGTGAGAGTCAACAAAAGTCAGAAGAAAAAGTCAAACACAAGAAAAGTCAAACAATCACAATAACCGAAGTTCCCGCATTAATCATTTCTATCACATTTCACTTGTATAAATACATGATTAGCAGTACATTGTAAAGTAGTTATGAATTTGTAAACTCTTCTATCTCTTGTAACAACACATCTATCAAATAACAAATCCCATTTTCCTTAAGTTCGAATATCTTCTTCTTTAATTTAGAGTTCCTGGATTGTTCTTAATTTCATTGTGATTCCTGGAAGAACATAATCTGCATCTATCAAAATGTCAAGGCAAGAAAGATGCAGAAACAAATGATCCCGAGAAAAAAAGAAGCTTTTAGAAGGCTCATTTATCCCACCAACAACAAAATATAGGAAAAAAATAAAATAAAAAAGATGGGCCGGACAAACCAAAACAGGCCAAGAAAAAAAGGGCAGCCCAAAACGACACAAAAGGTGTTCGTTTTAAACGACTATTAGGATTTAGATAAATTTAATTCTAGCTAGTTTGTTTTTATTTATTTACTAGCCTATAAACCCGTGATAAATCACGGGTAGCTTATAAAAAAGTTTGAACTAATGATTCAAATAGTCAAAGTAGAAAATGTTACTTAATTCTTAAACAATAAGTGATAGCATGAACAAAAATTGAAGTCAACCTTACAAATAAATAAACTTGTATATCGTTACTGAATGTAATTTTTTGGGAAAAATGATAAAACAACATCGAACAGCTAGTTAACCTTACAAATAAAGAAATGCAATAACATGAAACAAAAGGTTGCGCGAGACAGTAGAAATAAGCATACTTTGTTAATAAACAATGACCATATCAAATAGGTTACAAATACAATGTCTTTTAGATTAAATATTGAAAAGACACGCTATTATAATAAGACATGCAATAGACCCGTTAAATTTGTAGTTAAAAAAACTATCTTATAGGAAGTAAACACATCCAAAGAGCGGGTAAATAAAACAATAGTAAATTGACCAAAAAAGCTACAAATAATATAATGTACCGTCAAAAGCTTACCATCACTACTATTGTTATCTTGTTTCTCCTGTTTAATTTACATCAGCATCATCTTCGCATAAAACAAATACTATTGCTTTAGTCTCTGTTAGTCTAATAATGCAGTTCAACTTATGAAATGAAACATAGTACCTGCACATTTAAAATAAAGTACAATAGTGTTTGGGTTTGCATATAAAACTGCCCAAGTGGATCTTGTCAACTAAAAACAAAACTTAGTATAAAGCAAACAGATCAAATGAATCGGGTACAAGTCAACAACGGTGTATTCCATCAGCTTGACATTATTTAAATTGTATGGTATTTATAATTTATAACACCTTAAAAACGCATCTTGACATCTCTTATTGCTGATAAATGATGACATTTAAGCTATATTTTTCGCGGAAGTTTGGATCAACTACTTCATTCTGGGCAACAACTACTACTTGACCAGCAACATAATCATTCTCATGGGCATCTTCTTGGTCATCATTGTGTATCAGGTAGAAAACGTGTATATGTAGAGAAAAAAAGACCCAAATATGTTACTAAAGTGACAGAGGTGCAATTTAAACCCATTTATACTTAGTAATCGGTCGATTTAGGCTGTATTTAAACTCAGATGGGTCAGATGTTAACTTGAGCTAAAATGACAATGGGTCAAACAGGCTAAAAGGCATCCCGAGTCTAAATGGTTCTATTCAGAGGGCTAAATTATCATATATTAAATTGTTCATAGTAAAGCTAAATCAAAATGTCTAACCCATGCCATAGGGATCTACTGATGCCATACATCCCATACCATAAGCAACTGGATGCCCCTCTAGAGATATAGTTAGAATCAACTATGGGTATTTTCAGCGTAGATAGGTCTTTTCTTTGATCTTTAAAGATTAAAATTAGATCCTCCATCTCATTATATAAAGAATAAATGACTAAAAGATCCAAGTCAATTTATGTATTTCTCATCTTCAACATTCTTGAAGCATTAACGGAAGCCTCTTATTTTGTCCCAAAAAGAAAAAATAAAAAGAATTCCAACTGTCGCACATAACAACCAGAAGAATATGTGTTCTAAGGAATATACTAACTTTCTTATTCTCAACGCTCATGTATCATCCGTATATACAAAAGTCGGTAATTGAAGTATTTGCAAGCCAGTCTAGAGATAGGAAGACTTATGCAGATAGGAAGACGTATCCAGTCTACACATCAGTCTGAAATATATATGCTCTAAGAGATGTACTTAATTACTGTACTCTCGACTCTCCACAGCAATATAAATTCAGATAATTTCATATGTTCAATAAAAAAATGAAAGAATTGGCCAATACGTTGTACATATGAACGGCGATAATAGTACAACAACTATAAAAGTTAATTGCATAACTAAACGAATAAATCGAGGAATGCAATAATAAAACACGAATCTAGTAGATGAAATACCTTTTCTTTTCATCTTCTTGTTCTTTTTTCAATTTTTCATCCCCAATTTTTATTCTCTACGGACCCAATCCTGGGAAACTTAGCTTTTGGAGACAATGAAGGACTCGCTTTTGTTTTTCCGCTTGTGACGCCATGGCGCTAATGAGCAACTTCTTGTCGTCAAAAAGTTGGTGAACGACTTCTACGACGACGGTGCCGTGGATATAGGGAGCGGCTTCTCCGCCTGTAGATACAAAGATATATGAACAAAGTTTTGATTTTCAAAGCCATATATAAGATCATAAAGCACTATAACATCCCACCATCTAGCACAATATATACAAAAGCATTATACAGTTACCTCTTATATTGCTAAGAATAAACTGAAAGCTCCATCTTTTATTACAAGAAACCGCTAAATGAGCAGATATCTTGTAACAATAAGCCCCCTCGAAAGCGCTCACTTCTTGTGTCCAAACACAATAGCAGATAAGCAATTTTAACAGCCAATTCCAAATACTCTTGAAGCTATAATATAACTAATTATGATTATATTAATACTTATCGAAACTGAAACATCATATCAAATCAACGAAACTAAATGAGTTTAAAACGAATCAACGACAAAATGATAAAAATGAATTGATCGAAAGTTACCTCTGAGAATGCACACTTTTAATTCACAAATGAAGAGAGCTGTAAAGGGGTCCTTGAATCCACCAAATACATTACGCGTGATACCATGTACATAAGAAGATCCTTCGAGTAAAAAAACCTTATGTATTATATGTAACTACACTATATAGACAACATTTATTGGGTATATATGCAATTGCCCCTTTATAATATTCTAGAAAACCACAATTCTAACAAATGATTTTTAAGGCGTCATAGTCATAAAAATATTTTTATCAAGACATTTCAGTGAACACCTTTTGAGTAACTCCTTAAAATTACTTGATTTACTATATATCCTTATATTAGAATTCAAATCATCAAAATAATATCAAATTCAATTCAAAATATAAACCTTTAAACAAAAAATAAATTGTCTATTAAAAATATAATTAGGCAACAAAAGAAATGGACGTTACTCGAATGAACCAAACCTCAGTCAGAATAAAAGAGACATCTTGAAATTCATTCCAGCTCATACAAGGTATGAGGTTAATTAGGTTTATCTCGACAACTTCAAATCAACCTGTCAAAACTGAAAGGTATTAATAAAAAAGAGGATCCAAACATTTACTGTGAATTTCAATAGAAAAAAAGGAAGAGAATGGCGATAGCAATGAAGATATACTCTTGATGAGTAATCGTTTGATTTTTGAACCATGATACAATTTGTGTGAATGAAAGCTTGATTTACGGGAGAATTAAAGCCCATTCCAAAGTTAGCACACTGTTTTCATTGTGAATTAGTAAGGTCAGCTAAAGTGGCTTTTACACATGGATTTTGTGACGTGGCTTAAATGACGTGGCTTTAATTGCCAGCATGGATTAAGTGACATGGCTAGAATTCAAATAAACCTTCTTTTTATTATATATATAGATTTATTTATTTATTTTTTAACATGAATAGCCAAAAGTCCAAAACTAGAGTATACTATTATGATAATAATCTGTTTTTCTTAACAAAGGGATTAAGGATTTATTTTATGCATTTGAATATTCGACTAATTGACTTATTGTTATCAAATATTTAAACTTATCTTCCTTTGATCATTAGAGATATTTTTTTTTTCTTTTTTTTGGTCACATATGGTCTTGGCAACGGGAAAAAGTTTTAATTTGTGACAAAACAGATATAGAAAAGGAGTAGTAATATATTTGTTGCTCTGACCAATTAATCAACTGTTCACGAAATTGTCTATCATAGATAAAGCCTTATTGTGAAATCCGTTGCATTGTCTACCTAAATTATGCATAATAGTGCCTCCCTTATTAGTTATCATATAAGCATCCAATTCGTGTTTACTTCTTATTGGAGCTGCTGTTGGAGAGATGGCTCTCCACTTCTTCGACCCTAACGAGTAAATTCATACCTGTTTCCAAATAGCTTATAGTATTTTAAAACCACAAGAAGTGTTTGCATCTTTTATTTCTTTATACTGGTTAGAAAGTTGCATTATTTTAAATTGTGATTTGTTCATTCACTTACAGGATCATGGTCTTAAAAATTGCTTCCCAGTTTGAACTTGCCGCACAACTGATGCTGTTGCTCTTGTAAGCACCACATATATTCAAATATATATGGTATCTTTCACATGGTGTAGTAGAGCTTGGTTTCTATACACATATGATCATTTGGATAACTACATTTTTGTCCAAGTACATTGTTGGAAACGCTCCAATATTACTGACATAAAAAAAAGCTGATTGAAATAATCAGTTTCATATCTCAAATTCAAACACCCCATTATTAGTACTAAAGTTAATGAGTAACACCAAAAGCTTGTAGAAAAATAAGGGAAATAATTTGTAACCTTGATGAATGCTGCATACTTACATTTTTACATGTAGGTATCACACGCTCGAGTATGCTGCTGACGCAGTTTGTAATGTCTTGCGTGTTGATCAGCTGGAACAACGTTAACCTATTATTCCTGCAATTTTCGTGTTCTTTTTAATTCTTAAATAAGAGTATCTATATACTTGTTTATTTGGTTATTACCTTGTTCGGGTGGAGTGTATACATGTGAAATCGGCTTGAGCTGGAATTGTTAATCATCCCCTATATATTGGGCATGTTATAGTCAGAAATGAAAATATCATTAAATTCTTCGAGTGAGTTAATATCCTATCCTATTATTCTTTTTGAAGGGAAGTGATCTTTTAATCCATTATTTTAAGAGTTACAACATATCCTATAGATTTTTCTTTCAGGCATAGAAGTTATCATTCGAGTCTAAACTAACAATGCTTTTCTTTGAAGCATATAAAACCATCATTTAAGCAATTTCTTGAAAGTGTTACAACTCACTTGTTTTTCTGAAAATTTTATATCATGTACTCTGTATTTGATAGCTAAGAACATTAAGCACTAGTCAAAAGGTGAATTGGTTCACTGGTTTATACATGTCTCCTATGCTTTACTTTTTGAGCTAACCCCTGCACATTTAGAGTTTAATTCTCATTTTAGTTACGAATTATGAGCTACATTATATGAATACCGCTACAACGTGTGAGGTTTATACACGTCTCCTATGCTTCCAAACACATCAATGACTTATAAAGAGAACACCTTACAATTTAAATTTGGTCAAAAACCTACCTACAAACTGAATCTTAAATGCACTTGCCAAAGGACCTCAGTAGAATCAAATGAGATATGACCCTACATAACTGCACATCTTCACTCATTTTAGACACGTCTTGAATTCTTTGACCAAGGAACACAATATGTCACTCGTAAAATTAAACTTGTTCATCTCGACAAGCTCTACGCACCCAAATCTTAATCCCATGTTTGGTTCGTTTTGGGCCGTTGCCTTCTATTCACCCATTTTCCCATCGAACGCACAAAGTAAAAAACGGTCATAGGAGATTAGTTGCACTCCTGAACGGTGACAAAACTATTAGACGATTAGATTATGGCCGAAACCCGTTTGACCAAGGAACAGTCGTCTCGGGAATAAGAACCCTAGATTCGACACCAACAAAAGTTGTCTCGGGAATAAGAACCCTAGATTCGACACCAACCAAAGTCGTCTCGGGAATAAGAACCCTAAACCTAATGGACTCAAACCCACAAACGGGTTTGGGCCATAATTTAATCGTCTAATAAAAACGACATCTTTACTTCTCAAATAGGATTAATAATCAATCCAAATCGAATATTTCTTGTAACAGCGTTAATTATCGCTCACAAGTCACGATAAACATTCTTCAGAAAAATGCTTGACATAAAGTATCTAATAACATTCTCTTATAAATACACCAATTTTATAATTTACTGAGTAGTTTGAATTTGAATATTTGTAAAAGACCTTCTATTGATCAGGAAACCCCAAGATTAAAAGACGAGAGAAAAAATATATATATACAAATATTTGACATTTAGTTCAATCTTAAGATCTTATTATAGTGTTATTTTTTAGTAGGCATTGTATAATTAAGCAAATCTATTGTAGGTCAAATTGTCAAAATTATGATTATGAAGTGTTTAATACAATTATTTTTTTCTAATTTTACAAAACTTAATACGAGTGTCGTAGCTAAGCTAACGAAGACCCTGTGCAAAATTTAATGTGATCACTAAACATGACGATCATTGATTTATTATACTAACCACTGACACAAAAATCATAGTATTTTAATAATGTAGCTTCAAATTTAACAAATTTTTACAACATAAAATTATATTACATGAACATTTTTTGTTGAAAGTAAATTTTGAGGCATCGAATATATAACGTGGTGTACATTTTGAGGCCTCTATAAATTTGAGGTCCTATGCGATAGCACATCTCGCACACCATTATATACGGCTCTGCTTAATACATAAAATTGTAGTTATTAGCTTGTCTTTCAAGAAAGGTAGATTAAATAGACGGAGATCTTAAGATCTTATGGTTAAGACTGGATCCTATTAAAATCATATCTCGCAAAAATCCTATGTAGAAACACGATCTTTTTAGTATTGTAAAATCGTAAGATCTTATAATCAGTATCGGGACCATACTAATATATTTTTACAATACTAAAAAGATAAAAATATTATAGTAGTATAGAAACAAAATCCATTCACTTTCTCCATCTCTTTACTCTGTCTCACTCATCCAAACATATTAGAGGACCACAACTACTCATTAACTCAGAGCATTCACCAACTTCTTTTAGTTTCCCGCCCAAAACCAACTCGTTTTTTCCCGCTCAAACACTTTGGCTTCTTAATGTCACCAACTTTACTTCAATTCATTTCAACAACCCACCTACCAATATTTATGTCTCCATCCACCCATATTCAAATCAACCCATATTCAAGTCTATATAATATACTCTTTGGGTGCTAGTTTTAAAACACATACAAACCATTCTAAAATTCTCCAAGCAACCAACAATGTTTGCTCCAAGTGTTGATCAAAACCCTGTGCTTCTATTTTACGATACAAGAGCAAACAACATTTTCTTTTTATTGAAATAGGTGATCTTGGAAATAGAAGGTATAATCCCACTATCTTTTCTACCTTATTGATGTCTATATCTTGTTAGCTATAATCACTAATACATATAGAAAAGAGTTATGTAAAAGGTCTGTAATGTGTACGTGCTCATTGAGCTTAAATTTATAGTTTTATACAAAAGCCTTGATCTTTTGTTCTAAAATTTACTTTGATCGTTTATAGGATTTATATTTAAGACTCAATGTTGCTACACTATTTAAAGAACCTTATTCGGGTTACATGGTTTACTTTTAAAGAACCTTATCCGGGTTACATTGTTTACTTTTAAAGAACCTAATGTTGATTGATGAGAGCCTAGAATAATCTTGTTTAAGAAACCAATAAAGAAGAGATAATTATTTTCAGTTTCGAGGATTTAAATTGACAAGATATATAATACCCCGCGTTGGAACTGAAAGAAATTCCTTATTACTTCGAGTCTCATTTATCGAATTTGTTTTATCGGTAACATTTATTATACATGTATAGTATTTGTGTGTGAAGTTATGTATAACTAAAGTTTATCAAAAACTAACTACTTTTCAATGTAACATCGGAAGCCAGAATGTAAAAGGATGAAGGAAATTGATAGTTGTAAGCCGGAGGAATATGATGTTCCACCAGGAATTTATACCGATGTAAAGTGGCGTTGTATAGTAACGAAGAAGGATCAGACGAAAACACAAGTAGAGCATGACATAGGGGTAAATCTAATATGCATTTTATATATGTTTTGAAACACTTTCTTTGCAAATGCAGAGGCATCGTTAATGGTGTTAGAGGGCTGCATGTTAAAAGAATTACAATTGGTGACTTAGGTATAGATGACATTTTAGTCAACGAAGATATGATTGTGAAAGTTTCACCCATCAACCATAACAAGAAGTTTCCTTCAAAGACCAAGGACAAGGACACAAAACTGAAGTTGATTCCCTCACCTAACCCCATGTTAGCTTTTTTGTTGCAAACTAACCATTATTTTAAAAGGAAGAACATAAAGCATTAAGAGGTCGAAAACATAGTGGATTTTATTGTATTTGCTCACCTCTGGCTTCACTTCATTTGTATACATGAATATCATGGACGAATCAACCTTGGACTTTTATTTGAAAGATGTATTGGTTTGCCAATTTGGGTGGACCAACAAACTTCCTTGGAAAGTCTATTAAAGGAAGATAAATTACCACCCGTAGATAACCCAAAAATCTTATCTCCATCACCTTTAATTCACGGCCACTTCCACTTCTCTCTTTCAAATTCTGAATCATGTTCCATTATACTTTCAAGTGTTGTAGCAATTTCATTTTCTCTTTCTGCGTCTCATCGGCATATCCCTTCAACGCAAACTTGGGCTGCGGACATTAGACTGTCAATTTGCTCTACCATTTCTAGAACGTGTGTCGACAAGAAAAGAGTAGCATAAAAAAGTATAGTGTTATTGAGTCACTGACCTTTAACTACTGTATCTGTTAGTGATACAAATGAATGATCAAGATTTTAGATAATACATAAAAAAACAAAGAAGCATTTGTAGATGAAACAGGCATCAAGTAAGAGTTACAATTAAACATATATGTATATGTTTAATTCAGTTGCATGTAATCATATTCTAAACAGAAATAGACTCTATTACTTTGATTTTTTTCAATTCCCAATTCAAGTACTTTACTATCAATTATGGGCGGCAATTTGTGACCCGACACGAAACCCAACCGACAAGGAAGTTAACAAGTTTGGGTTGACACATATAAGCTTAAACAAACACCCCCTTAAAATAAAAATAAAGATTTTGAATATCTTGTATACCCGACTAACGCATAAAGGCAAAAGTCGAAAATCGTAAAAAGATACTCATACTCATACTTAGTTGCAGCGTAAAACCAAAGTTATAGTAAGAGTAAACATAAAATGTGAAATTTGTTAAAGATACCCATTCTCATACTCGACTAACACATAGCAAACACTTATGAGTTGTGTGAACAAATATATGACATCTTACTCGGGGCATGCAAACAAAATTAAACTTGTATATAAAATAACCGGTAGCACGTAAAAGATTATATTAAAAAATAAATAAAAAAATAAAATAAATAAATAAAATAAAAAAGAAAAGAAAAAAAAAAAAAAAAAAAAAAAAAAAACTGTTTAAATCTTAATCTTGGGACTAGTTTGATTCCATCAAAATTTAATTATTAGCTACCTATCAATATTTAAAGTAATTTTAATCTTTCATACATTTACCAGTAGTTTTATATACATGAAAGAAAAGCACATAGGATATGCTGCAACTCTTTAAATAATGGAATGAAAGATCACTTCCCTTAAAAAAAAAAAGAATAATAGGATAAGATATTAACTCACTCAAAGAATTTAATGATATTTTCATTTATGACTATAACATGCCCAATATAGGGGATGATTAACAATTCCAACTCAAGCCGATCGATTTCACATGTATACACTCAACCCGAACAAGGTAATAACCAAATAAACAAGTATAGATACTCTGATTTAAAAATTAAAAAGCACACAAAAATTGCAGTAATAACAGGTTAACGTCGTACCTGATCAACAAGCAAGACATTACAAACAGCATCAGCAGAAACTATAGTCGCACTCATGGTGGGTTTGCGAAGGGATCCAGGATTTAGCATTGTCATTTAATTTAAACAGAAAAGATAAGTATGCACCATTCATCAATGTTACAAATTATTTCCGTTATTTTTCGACAAGCTTTTGACTCGTTAAGTTTAGCACTAATAAAGGGGTGTTTGAATTTGAGATATGAAACTGATTATTTCAATCAGCTTTTTTTTATGTCAGTAATATTGGAGCGTTTCCAACACGGTACTTGGACAAAAATGTAGTTATCCAAATGATCATATGTGTATAGAAACCAAGCTCTACTACACCATCACCTAAGGGTTCCCGGCCCCAATCAATTTCTTGAAAATGTTACAACTCAATTAACAGTATCACTTGTCATTTTGTGCAAATGTTATATCATGTACTCCGTATTTGATAGCTAAGAACATGAAGCATTAGCCAAATGGTGAGTTGGTTCACTGGCCGGTTTTATGTACCGCTAACCCCTGCACATTTAGAGTTTAATTCTCATTTTAGTTACGAATTATGAGCTAGATTATATGAACACCGCTGCAACGTGTGAGGTTTATACATGTCTCCTATGCTTCCAAACACATCAATAACTTATAAAAAGAACACCAGACAATTTGGTCAAAAACCTACCTACAAACTGAAATCTTATATAAATGCACTTGCCAAAGGACATCAATAGAATTAAATGAGATATGACCTTACATAACTACACATCTTCATTCATTTTAGACACGTCTTGAAGTCTTTGACCAAGGAACACAATATGTCACTTGTAAAATTAAACTTGTTCATCTCGACAAGCTTTAGAACTTTACTTTTTGCACCCAAATCTTAATCCCATGCTTTGTTCGTTTTTAAGATTTTCGGTTTTATATCATACTATAGTTTTGGGCCGTTGCATTCTATTCACCCATTTTCCCATCAAACGCACAAAGTAAAAAACGGTCATAGGAGATTAGTTGCACTCCTCAACGGTGACAAAACGACATCTTTACTTCTCAAATAGGATTAATAATCAATCCAAATCGAATATTTCTTGTAACAACTTTAATTATCGCTCACAAGTCACGATAAACATTCATCAGAAAAATGCTTGACATAAAGTATCTACTAACATTCTCTTATAAATACACCAGTTTTATAATTTACTGAGTACGTAGTTTGAATTTGAATATTTGTAAAAAAGAACATAATAAGGTAGAATATATAATTCACCAAAAAAAATTATTTCAGGGTACCCGGAATCAGAACGCGCGAATACCTGTTAGTTATAGATGTATAGGTGGTATGACTAACTATTAGACAACATAAGTGATTGACACACTTATAAATTTGATTGAGATACACAATGTAGAAACAGTTAAAACAATTTATAATTGCAGTACAATTATTTATTGCACTTTTTACAGTGTCCCAATCAAATATGAGAATACGCAAATTGTCTCTGACAAACGAAGGTGTGATTTGACTTTTTTTTCCTTCACATTTTTAATGACTCTATTAGCATATGAAGAATAAAACCGGACCATAGAGTTCGATTTGATCCAAATATCCAATCCGGTTCTAAAACTATCTATTGATTATTTACAACAACCTAGCTCTTAATGACTACAACAACCCTACACGTCATTCTCATGACACATTAAAATCACACCCATAAAAATAACACCCATTCAATAATAAAAACAATCCCTCATCTTAAAAACCATCTCAGTTTTATCATCAATGATTCGTTAAGATGCGAACTACATACAACTTTCTCCAATAAGCTTCTTAGAACGGTCATCTGTTGAGTGATCATGTTAAAATTTCCATTCACTTTCTCCATCTCCATGACTCCATACTCTCTCTCACTCATCCAAGTATATATATATATATATATATTTATATATATATATTCAGACGACCACAACCACTCCTCATCAACTCGGAGCATTCAGTAACTTCTTTTAGTTTCCCGCCCAAAACCAACTCGATTTTCCCGCTCGAACATTTTGGCTTTTTAATGTCACCAACTTTACTTCAATTCATTTCAACTACACACCTATCAATATTTATGTCTCCATCGATCCATATTCAAGTCTATATAATATACTCTTTGAGTGCTAGTTTTAAAACACACACACACCATTCTAAAGATTCTCCAAGCAACCAACAATGTTTGCTCCAAGTGTTGATCAAAACCCTGTGCTTTTATTTTACGATACAAGAGCAAACGACTTTTTTCTTGTTATTGAAATAGGTGTCCTTGGAAATAGAAGGTATAATCTCACTATCTTTTCTACCTTATCGATATGATATCTATATCTCGTTAGCTATAATCACTAATACATATAGAAAAAGAGTTATTTAAAAGGTCTACAAGATTCAGTTTATGTATATTATTTGAAAGGAGAGCTTATTTTTTAAGGTATGTAATGTGTACGTGCTCATTGAGCTCAAATTTATTTCTTACACATAAGTCTTATCTTCTGTTCTAAAAGTTTGCTTTGTCCATTAAGCTTAAATTTATTTTTTTTACTATGAAGGTTTAGCATATGGACCACCCGGAATACATTTTTGGATAACTTGACCGCCTGTATGTCCGAGGTATGAATTTTAAGCATTATTGTGTAAGCTTGTTTGTTGGGGATCTTATTTTTTGTTTTAATCTTTTTGTTTACAGCACTTCATTTGAAACGAGGCAATGCTTGGGTGTGTCTATGTAGGACTTTCTGACACAAAACCAGTTTCTTCCGTGAAATCTAAAAAACGAATAAAGGCTTAGAACGATAAGGGTATTGATCACAGCAACAATGCACTTCTTTATGTAGATTGAAAAACCAAAGAAGTTCACAAAGCCGTTGAGCTTTTAGGTAACAAGGATGCGAGTGAAGTAAGCAATTCAGAACAGGAAAATACTTAAGCCTGATTCAAGAGAAAAGCTTAAGGGCACTTTGTAAGAAACATGTCCAGGAAGGAGATGAACAGCTATATGTGGTGAATCCGTATTTGAAGGAACTTGAGAAGCCTAAAGATGTTGATGTTATTCTAGAAGAAGGCACTGATGATATTATGGAAGCCGCAGAACAAACTAAGGATGATAAAATGGACATCCCAAAGTAATATTTCTTATTAAGTTTGTTTTGTATTATATATATAACATATTAACATTAAGTTCAATCTTAAGATCGTACTATATTGTTATTTTTTTTATAGGCATTGTATAATTATGCAAATCTATTGTATGTTAAATTGTCAAAATTGTGATTATGAAGTGTTTAATACAATTAGCCTTTTGTTTTCTTATTTTACAAAACTTAATACGAGTGTGCAGTTCAAAATCTAATGTGATCACTAAACATGACGATCATAGATTTATTATACTAACCATTGAAACAAAAATCATAGTATTTTAATGATGTAGCTTCAAATTGAACAAATATTTATAACATAAAATTATATTTTGTTATATTTTGAGGCCCCTAAAAATTTGAGGCCCTGTGCGATAGTACACCTTGCATATCATCATATACGGCTCTGCTTAATACATAAAATTGTAGTTTTTAAGCTTGTCGTTCAAGAAAAGTAGATTGGATCGACGAAGATCTTAAGATCTTATGGCTAAGATCGGATCCTTTAAGATCTTATCTCGCAAAAATCCTACGTAGAAACACGACTTTTTAGTATCTTAAAATCAAAATCGGGACAACAATGGCAAATCTGATTCGTTTTACTATAAGATTGGGAATAGTTTCTTTGAATTTCAGAATTCCAACCTGTATGGCTTTATCCATAAGATAAAAATATTATAGTAGTAGTATAGAAACAATATCCATTCATTTTCTCCATCTCTTTACTCTCTCTCACTCATCCAAATATATTCAGAGGACCACAATTACTCATTAACTCAGAGCATTCACCAACTTCATTTAGTTTCCCACCCAAAACCAACTCGTTTTTTCCCGCTCGAACACTTTGGCTTCTTAATGTCACCAACTTTACTTCAATTCACTTCAACCACTCACCTACCAATATTTATGTGAAGTACATCACTCCATCTACCTATATTCAAGTCTATATAATATACTCGTTGGGTGCTAGTTTTAAAACACGCACACACACCATTCAAAGATTCTCCAAGCAACCAACAATGTTTGCTTCAAGTTTTGATCAAAACCAAGTGCTTTAATTTTACGATACAAGAGCAAACGACATCTTTTTGTTATTGAAATAGGTGATCTTAGAAATACATGGTATAATCCCACTATCTTTTCTACCTTATTGATATCTATATCTTGTAAGCTATAATCACTAATACATATATAAAAAGAGTTATTTAAAAGGTCTACAAGATTTGGTTTATGTAGTTATTTGAAAGGAGAGCTTATTTGTTTAGGGTCCCTAATGTGTACGTCTTAAATTTATTTGTTTATACCAAAGTCTTGATCTTGTGTTCTAAAAGTTTACTTTGTTGGATTTATACTTAATACCCAATGTTGCTACACTATTTAAAGAACCTTATTCGGGTTACATGGTTTACTTCTAAAGAACCTATTGTTGATTGACGAGAGCCTAGAATAATCTTGTTTAAGAAACCAATTAAGACGAGATAATATTTTCCAGTTTCAAGGATTTAAGTTTCATACATTCTTATTTGAATTTGGCTATAGCTTTGTAAGTGATGTGTCATTTTTTTTTAATCATAAATATTTTTTTGTTATGCAGAGGACATGATTAGAGTGGGGCATATCATATTCTTTTGCTACACGAGGAAGATATATCAAGACGACCGCACCATCGCAATAATTTTGGATGGTTTGTATATTTTGGAACAAATCATCTTGAAAGGGTGAGTCTTCTTTCCTAAGATAAAGATTTATTTATTTAGCCCTAGAACTCATTGGTTACAAAACACCTTAATTAGCAGCTAACAAACAGTACACAACAAACTATGAAGAATGTGTTTCATATGAAATAAACACAGGCAAATTAATTAGCAGCTAACATTCTTTTATTTGACTTATTTATATGAACTTATGTTGATTTTGTCTATAGAGCAACCGCGAAAGCGCAAGTTCACACCCCATAATTTGGCCCGGATGGAAGGTTCTTGACTTCATCAGGGCACTTATTGAGTACCTCGAAGACGGAAAAGGTAACCTTCGAAGCCAAGTTGAAAAGATACGTCCGAGTGTTCTTGGGGACAGTGGTAAATGGGGATCAGAATTTCCTTCGGACTTTCTCAAAGTAATGGAGAAAGCAAGTTATGCGCAAGAAAGAACAAATACAGAAATGGAGCATGGAAGTTATGCGCAAGGAAGAACAAAACACGGAAGTTATGTACAAGGAGGAACAAAAATAGAAATGGAGCACATAAAAAGATTATTATTCTGGACATGCAAACAAACAATTATGAGTTGTGAACAAATATATGACATCTTACTCGACTAACGCATAACAAACACTTATGAGTTATGTGAACAAATATATGACATCTTACTTGGGACATGCAAACAAAAATGAACTTTTATAGTATAAAATAACTGGTAGCACGTAAAAAGATTATTATTCAAAAAAAAAAAAGACCGTTCTAATCTGTTTCTTGGGACTAGTTTGATGTTGACATCAAAATTTAACTATTAGCTACCTATCAATATTTAAAGTAACTTAAATTCTTTCATACATTTACCAGTAGTATCAATTACCAGTACTACACCATGCTTACAAGAGCAACAGCATCAGTTGTGCGGCAAAAACAGTCATGTTCACATTGGGAAGCAATTTTCAAGACCATGATCCTGTAAATGAATGAACAAATCGCAATTTAAAATAATGCAATTTTCTAACCAGTACATAGAAATAAAAGATTCAAAACACTTCCTGTGGTTTTGAAATACTAAAAGCTATTTGGAAACAGGAATGAATTTAGCATGATTACTCGTTACGGTCACAAAAGTGGAGAGCCAACTCTCCTACAATAGCTCGACTAACTATGACCTTTGCACCTGACTCTTTGATCAGCTCTTCAACCTTTGCTAGCTTCTTCAGTTTTTGCATACTTTCCAAGTTGTTGTAAATCGAGTAGAATATATTTATGGTCTTAATATTCACATTAAATGGTAGCTCGGTGTTACATTATTTGGAACAAAGATCGAATATATCACTACAGTTGTGTATGTCAGTATTTTAAGATAGCAGTAACGACTAACTAAAGGATGATCAAGAAGCAAGTAGACAGGTGCTTGAAATGAATACAAGTAGTTGAAATGCCTTTTCCTATTTCATTCAAAATTTATATAACGAAGCTAGGATTTTATATACGGGTGGTCCAAATACAAACATATAGTTAACCACTAGAATGTCATTGCTAGAAAATACTGTAAGTTAATTTTAACTCTAGCTTTTCATACTCATGGATACTACGCAAAATAACCTATAAAACAAAACTATAATCGTTTATGTAATTTAGTTTTGATCTTTTCATAATTGGATTAATAAGTAAGAACATTTGAAAACTGGAAAATTATAAAGAACACCACCTAACCAAAAGTTCATGTTTCTCTCATATTTGTTATGGGAATTGATACTCACACCACACTTTTTGATGCATGCACCACATTTTGTGAATTACAGTTTGTACCGTATAATACTGTAATGCACATAATATGGTGCATGCATCAAAAAATATGGTGTGAGTATCACCTCCCATTTCTTATGTTGATCCTTGTCGTCCTCATAAAAATAATTTATGTCATTACTTGAATGATGGTTTTGCCTATAATCGACAAACCAAATAGACAAACCTTTAGTGTTGTTTTAAGCTATTAACGCGCACTCGAAAATACGCAAAAGCGTTTGGGCTAAAGACAAGTTACGCTATCGGATTTGATTTTGATGCAATAGCAATTTTGGTTTAAGTCGTGCTGGACAAAACCCCATTAGTTGATAGCACAATCACATATGGGTTACATTTGGGTCAATGCCAACAGATGGCTCAGTTGAGATTGAGTACAAGCCCGAAATTTGTTTCATTTTGACCCATGTCAAATCTGCTACTTAAGTAAGTTAAGAAAGTGGCTATTTAGACTATCTTTTAAAAAAGTCTTAACAGCCTCTTAATAGACCAAAGCTTTTAGTCAGTTAGAGCTTTTAGATGTTGAGTGTGTTTGTTTTTTATTTTCCGTCCAAAGGCAAACAGAGGTAAAAACATCTAAACGAACAAGACATGAAGATAGCATCTTAATGCCTCTAGTTGAACTAATAAACATTCAGACGTTTTCTTAAGGGGAAAAAAAAACAATATTATTTTATTCACATTCAAATATTTCCGCCTCAGATTCAAATTCAGATGTGCGAGTCAGATTCAGATTCAGAGCCTCTTAATACACAAACAATTAATCTTTTATCAAAATATTATTTTTTATTCTTTCCTTTTTACAATTTATACATACAATCAATCTTAACTTTTTGAGGGAATTGCATTTACATCCCTCAAAAGGTAAAAATATTACATATATATCTTTGATACAAGTTTTTTATGCACATGTTACAATTATTTGTATGCAAGCAAATGATATATATATGCAATTTTGAATCTTTAAATGGATATATATATTTTTTTCTTTTTTTACTATTTATCAACAACCCAACATGACATATAATATTATTAATTTATTATTTTTATATTTAATTTAATTAGCTAAAAAAAATAAAAAAACTACTTTGGTTCACTTATAGCGTGACATATGGCTAAGTTGGCTCAAAAATTCAGAAGTCACCAAACAACCATATTGGTTGTTTCTCTTTCTATAACATATGAAAAAGGCTAATGATTTGCACACTCCCATTTTTTATTTGCACACTTCAAACTGTGCTTTAAACAGTAGTACATTTATCACATGCAGCTTTTGAAGATTGTACATTGGAGTGTGCGGATCAAAAATCGGAGTGTGCCAATCAACACTCTATGAGAAATGCTAGACTCACTCAAAGAGTTCACACAAAAAATCCACTTGCTGACGTGTCAGCAGGTGATTGGTGCATTTTATTTCAGTTTCTCTCTTCTCTCTCCTCTCTCTTATTAAATAAATCACCCGCTGACACGTCAATGAGCTGATTTTTTGTATGAATTTTTTGAGTGGATCTAGCATTACTCATAATATAAAGTATTTGTATTATTTTAATATCCTTTAAGCAACCAATAATCATGGTCTTAGAAAATATTACTACGTATATGCTATGTTCAAAAAAAGGTTAAAATATATATGTCAACAATACATTGATCATGTTGTCAGCTTTGAAGCGTAAACTAGTTGATCGAATTATTTAAGCTAAATCAGGAAACCATTTGGCCGAGCGTAGCCCAGATGACTCTTAATGAGTCTGTACTTTTGTATGAGTTAAGTTGTTTACGTTGATTCTCTGTATTTGTAAAAAAAAACTGTCGTATATAAACTGTGAATAAAAAAGTATGTTACTGGAAAAAAAATAACTAAACATGAAATACATGAGTGTCATTTATAAACTATAAAAATGAAATATAAACTAATAATTTCATACCCCGACGTCTCTCATTAGTTATTGATACAAATTTGTGACGTTTAGTGTTGACTTAAGAATAAAGCTATTAAAGTCGTCGTTTTAACTTTTAAGCCTTCAAATATTTAAAGCCCTCAACTTAATATGTAGTCGGTCATATATTTTCTTGAATATCATCTTGAGATTTTGATGTATAAAAGCCCCGAGTTATTAGAACTGCTAAAACATTAAGGATATTTGATTAGTTATTATCATTTAGTCCCAATTGTCATGTATACGTATACGTTAGCATTATTATTTAGTTTGTTTCTTTTGTTTTCTTTTGGCTCCTTTTCCTCTTTTAATTAACTTATTTATTGAGGAGGGATATTTTGTATTTTTCTTTCTTTGAGGGGTTCTATAAAAGTTGTTGCTTTTCTAAAAAAAAATAGTTCCATACAACTAAGTTTTGGGTTTAAGAAAAACGAATAGGTCCATCCTTTTATTATTTCAAAACGGAAAATTAAGCTCATTTAGTGTTACAAGTTTTAATGAATTTTTGTCAATATTGCTTAAAAAATTAAACATTTCATGAATTACTTATAAATAGTATCTTAATGAACGAATACGAATAAGCTATTCCAAAAAAAAAAAAAAAAAAAAAAACTATTATTCAAAAAAACAAACATGAACACTAGTGTTCATTTGTTAAACTATTCATATTAGCTTATTTGTTCGGTTAAAACATATACTACAAAACACGAACTAGCCTAGTTCGTGTTGCTTCAGATCTTTAGCGATACTTATTGATTATCATAAGACCAAAGTTTGATTTCCTCTTTTTTATGTTATGATTTTTTTGTACTGTCAACTTTTAGGATTTCATTGTGTTTTATGTTTGGAAGTTTGATATTCTAACAAATGTACAAGCTAACTTTAAGCAAAAAGAAAATGTTTTATTTAAAAGGCCTTATATTTGAATTTTGCTTTAGGCCTTCGAAAGTTTGAATCGTCAAAAAAATCTTTACATTTAATTAGAAAGAGAATACATCTATACCCATGCGTTGCTGCGACAAGTACTCTATGATTGAAATTTTTACGAACAATGTTTTCTATTTGTATTTATTTATGGTGACAATTACTTTACATATGACAAATAAAAAATAAAAAAAATGCAGGCATGGTAAATTATTGAAGTTCTAAGATAGATGATGATATCTTATATAAGGCCATAAAAAAACCAATGTATTTTGCATTGTTATTTTTTAGGCATAAGAACCCTCTAGACATATGAATTTGTTATTTTTTGTTTTTCATATGGTTATACTCTATTTAGTACTACCTCCATCTTAAAATTATAGTTCCCATTTGATTTTTTCGGTCTTTTTTTTTCAACTTTGACATTAAATATTTTTGTTTATGTTATACAATAGTTGATAAAAATTATACCAAATGAAAATACATTAAAAACTCAATATATTCGTATATTACTATATTTTGCATCAAATATTATATAACACAAACAAAAATAGGTAAAGTCAAAGTTGTAAAATAAAGACCAAAAAAATCACAAGAGGACTATAATTTTAGGACGGAGGGAGTATTATTAAAAAAGTATTTATTTAATGTCCTTAAAATTTTAGGAAGCCACTGTTTAGAATTTTGATTTGTTTATACTTTGTACATTGTGTTTTATTAATTACTAGCAGGGTACTCGCGCGATGCGGCGATGGGTACCCTGAAATAAAAAATTTCAATGAACCATGCTTTATAATCTGAAATATTTTATGTGACGATAAATTTGAGGATGCCAAAAGTTTCCTGTCGCATATTTCAACTCTTTAGAATATTATAGTAGGGTACTCACGCTTTGCGACAGCGGATATCAAGTAATAAAATTTTCGGCAAAAATGTTTTCAATTTTATGCTTTCTCTTACAATAACTTTACCAATAGCGAAAACATAATGAGTTTGAGTAACTTAAAAAAAAGTGATGGATAATATCAAACTAATTCATATAAAAACTAGAGTTAATTGCATTTTTGGTCCCTGTGGTATGGCCAAATTGCAGATTTGGTCCCTAAAACTTTAAAAGTGCACCAGAGGTCCCTATTTTCAAGTTTTCGTTGCATGTTTAGTCCCTGATCAACATCAAATGTCTAAAATACCCTTGTCTTCTTCTTTCCTATTTTCTTTTCAATCCATCTCTTTAGTTTCTTACATAAATGGTCCTTGTGTCTTGCCAAGTTTTACAAATTTAGTCTAATTTTTTTTAATTATTTATTTAACTATTAATATTTATTTAACTATTAATATTACATAAATGGACCAACAGTGTAATTTTCAAAAAAAATCGAAAAATTTTGAAAAATTTATTCGAAAAAAATTTTGAATATTTTTTTTTCGAAAAAATCTATTCGAAAAAATTTCTAAAAAATTTTTTGAAAAATTTATTCAAAAAATTTCGAAAAACAAATTTTTTGAAATTTTTTCCGAATTTTTTTTCGAAAAACAATTTCAGAAAAGTTTTTTCGAATAAAATTTCAAAAAAAAAATTATTCGAAAATTTTTTTGTTGAAAAAAATTTTTAGAAAAGTTTTTTCGAAAAAAATTTCAAAAAAATGTTTTTGAAATATTTTTTTGAAAAAATTATTTGATTTTTTTTTTTTTTTTGAAAAACTTATTCGAAAAAATTTCGAAAAAAATATTTTTGAAATTTTTTTTTCAAAATTTTCAATTTTTTTCTTTCTAATGGCTAAAAATTTCTAAAAAAAAATTTCGAATAATTTTTTTTTCGAATTTTTTTTTTGAAATTTTATTCGAAAAAACTTTACTGAAAATTTTTTTTGAAAAAGAATTCGGAAAAAAAAATTTCAAAAAATTTGTTTTTCGAAATTTTTTTGAATAAATTTTTCAAATAATTTTTTATAATTTTTTTCGAATATATTTTTTTAAAAAAAAATATTCAAAATTTTTTTCGAATAAATTTTTCAAAATTTTTTTAATTTTTTTTTTTAAATTTTCGATTTTTTTTGAAAATTACACGGTTGGTCCATTTATGTAATATTAATAGTTGAATAAATATTAATAGTTAAATAAATAATTAAAAAAAATTAGACTAAATTTGTAAAATTTGGCAAGACACAAGGACCATTTATGTAAGAAACTAAAGAGATGGACTGAAAAGAAAATAGGAAAGAAGAAGACAAGGGCATTTTAGACATTTGATGTTTATCAGGGACTAAACATGCAACGAAAACTTGAAAATAGGGACCTCTGGTGCACTTTTAAAGTTTTAGGAACCAAATCTGCAATTTGGCCATACCACAGGGACCAAAAATGCAATTAACTCTAACAACTATTGAAAGCAGCGTGATTTTGCGTTGCGGTACTCAATAATGTTATGGGGTTATGGTCAAATTAGTTGATAGTGGTTCATAGTCACAAGTAAGTAGAAATATTTTTTTTATGAAACATATATGTAATAATCAAAAACTCATAATAAGTAAATAAAATATATTTTTGAACATATTTGTATCATTAATATTGTTTATTACACTTGTCCTATATAGATAAAAGATAAAAATAAAAGAGTGCTTATAATGTATACACCTTGTAAAGTATATATTTATGAAAATGTTTGAATCATTAATATTGTTTATAATACTTGTCACACATAGATAGAAGATATAAATAAAAAATGCTTATAATGTAAAGAAAACTTACATGTTTCAGCAATCATTTAGAGTTATCCATGAAAAGTATAATAATTAATATATTAATCATTGAATTAGCACTTAACACTTTGCACATTTGCATCATTTGTCTTAAAAAATTGTCCCGACTTTTACAAAAAAATCATTTTTTACTTTTGTGGTTAATTTTATTTAAAATAATTAAAATTTTATTTAGATTTGTCTCGAAACACTCTTACGATATAATAATAGTTTTGGAACTTTGTAGTTTTGCATGCATTTTAAAATCATATTCATTTATATGTGCATTTTTGCATTAAAACTAAATTAATTCAAAAAGAAATAATAAATGAAGCATTAAAATGTTGTGAAAGATAAATTAACAAAAGCTATATATTATGTACATTATGCATTAAAAATTGTAATGCTTAAAAAACACATTAATTACATCTTAAAAAAATATAAGTAGTATAAATATTCTTTATCAAAAGAGGTTTTTAAATATGACATTAATTATAAAAGTTCACCGGTTAATATGTGTAGGTGTATATACATAAATTAATTGTACATATAGCTTAAGTAATTGTATTTGCCAAAAATTTATATATAGAAGTCTTAAAAAATTGGAAAAAGATGGTGTTTCATGCTATCTTATAAAGCATTTATGCTTTTTTAAATAAAAATAGTAAAAATCAGCTTGCTTATTAAAGAAATCTAACAGCTTACAAGACAAGAAACATAATGTAGACTACTTTAATGTACACATTTAAAAGACAAAACAAAGTGTTACTAAAACCATAATCTACACTACTTTAATGTTATTAATATATTCAATGTAGGTAATTAATTAACTTGTCAATAAATAATTAATGCGGTTATTAAAAATTTAGAATACTCTTAACATAAAAAAAGACAAATTATCAAGTATATTGTACAACCAAATTAAATACAATTCCTGCATTAAATGTCACTAATACAAATAATGAAACACATTACACAAATATTCATGCCCGAACGGGCAACAGGTCATACGGGCTCATGTTATACGAATCGTTTTAAAAAGTCCAAAATATGATCTTTTACTGGAAACTAACGAGCTAAACGATCACAGGTCAAACGGGCTCATGTTATACATATTGACACATCTAATATTAATTATCATAATTGTACAATGAAAAATATTGTCATTAGTTAAGGAGTTGAAATACGTCAAATGAAATTATTTTAATATCCATAAATTTATTGTAAAAAAAACATGATAAACTAAAATACATAATTTGCTGAAAAAATTTATTTTAAAATACCCGTTTTTAATGACTAGTACTTTATAAATAGCGTAGATAGATGGTATGACAAACTGTTGGACAAAGAAAGGTGTGATTTGACTTTTTTTCTTCACATTTTTAATGACTATTAACATATGAAGAACAAAAGAGCAATGTTTTAAAAACCGGTTATTTAATCGACCCGGTCGAGTTATCGGGCACCGGTTCAACCGGTTCGACCGTCGGGTCAACCCAGTTTTTTATTTTTTATTATTTTATTTTTTTTGACCGAGCCAACCGGTTTGATCACCGGTTCGACCGCCGGGTCTAACCAGGTCAACCCGGTTTTCATAAAAAAAATTTGAAAAAAACCAAACCCGGCCGGGTTACATGACCCGGGTCACTCAAACCCGGCGGGTTTAACCGGTTGACCCGGTTTTAGAAACCCGGTTTTTTTTACCTGTTTTTGTGGCCGGGTACCGGTCCGACCGGTTGAACCGGCTGGGTTGACCTGGGTTTGAAAACATTGCAAAAGAGGACCACATAGTTCAATTCCAGTCGATTTGATCCAATCTGGTTCTAAAAATTGACATTTTATTATTATTATTATTATTATTATTATTAGACTAAAATACACCGTTGGTCCCTAAACTTGTAGCGGAGGATCGCGATGGGACGAAACCGGGTATAATCATCGCCACGGGTCCAAACAGTAGCAATTAAATGCCAAATCAGTCCCTTTGACCAATTCTCTGTTAGTCAAAGTCTGTTAAGGTTAGGGACATGAGGGTAAACTCGTCATTTCATTTTTTTGCTCTATTTGTGTCATAAGCATTAAGCTTCCTGTATGTGTGGGATTAGAATCTTGATTTGGGGTGTTCTCCTCAAAGGAAAGGTGAACCCCTGTTGAGGTCTTCAACTCCACTTCTGAGTCTGACCTAGCAATGCTACGAAAATGCATCGAAAAGGCTGTTGAATCCATAGTCTGATCATGATTTCCGTCAGAAGCTTCACGGTCCAGTATATCTCGTCTAATGAAGTTTGTCGATACAGGACCAAAAAAATTATCTTCTGCAAGCAGAAATTTATTGAAAAGAAGGAAGTTAGCTTGCTTTTTGAATTCTAAACATGATGAACGCAGTTACAGCATAGATGATGCTACTAAGAACTCATACTTTTAGCTGACAAACTAACATGCAAGGAAACAATGAAACCACTAATTTGATACAAATGGGAAGAAGGCAGTTAGCTTGCCTTTGTTATAGTTGGCAAAGCTGGTCCAGTTTATTTGAAAAGACAAAAATGAAAACCAACTGTTATATATCAAAAATCATACTTCTATCTGACAAACTAGCATGAAAGCTCAAAGATATGAAACTGTTTAGCAAATTAGCATTTCGTCTTATAAAACCTACATACATACTCCCTCCGTCTCAAATTTATTGTCAAGGGACAAGAAACACAAATATTAATAAAAGTGGGACCATTATAACTCTCAACCACTCAAACGGAATATTCTCTCATTATATTCTCTTTTTCTTACTAAAATGGGTAAGTGGACAATTAATTTGAGACATCCATATAAGGAAATATGGACAATAAATATGAGACGGAGGGAGTATATCATAATGGGCTAGTGACGCAAGATTAAGCGGGTAGTTGAATATACTTGCTACAATGATACCCCCAAAATCAACGTAGGGTTCTTATGCTCTAGCAATGACCCAACCTACTCAGAAGCTGAACCCTAAAGAGATATTAACTAATATTCTTTAAACTAAAGATCCGATAACACTCAAAATCAGACGTCTAGTTATAAATATACTTGGTTCACTTTGCGGAAGCCTTTAGTGGACTGTGTCTTTCTTAATGCTAGTGAACATGCCTAATCGCTGCTTTCCCTTTTTCAGACACTCCACTTAAGTCATTCTCAGACATTCCACTTAACCAACAAAAATCGCTGCTTTCCCTTTTTGTCGATCCAAACAAGAAGGTATATGTCAACTGTGAACTACATACAGTCATCCTTGCATCAAATAAACTCCACAAACTTTTACAATAAGTCAATAAGGTCAAACTTTCGTCAACTTTAACATAAAGCATGATGTTATTCTGAAACAACAACGTATTACAACTTACAAGGGTGCCTTCTTCTTTAGCAACAGAAGGGTATAAAGCTATATAAACTCAGAAGCATGAAAGATTACCAATTGTACCCAATGCAAATGGAGGTTTGTGTTCCGCCTTGTTTAAAGTATTACATTGGTAATCGAACTTGTCAAATGTGTTTCAGCCCCGTCATGTCAACTGTAGAATGTGAAACACATTTAACTGGATAAGACAGTTCGACTGCTTAAGAGCTGATATCTGCAGCAATAAGTAGTCTGTTGCGGGTGTTTGAATAATTTAATTGGATAAGACAGTTCGACTGCTTGAGAGCTGATATCTTTAGCACATCATATCATACTTATTCACATAAAGAGCTTTATCAGTTTATGTTGTATTAAAACACAATGCAGCAGATAGTATCTCTATTAAAATACACATAATCCCTTCATATAAGTGTATCCAAAACAGTTTAATAAAACAACTTAACCTAGCTAAAAAGCTAAGCATGTTTAGCTTCTACCAAACACTCAGAAAGGCTTATTAGTTGTACCAAGACAGCCATGAGCTGATAAGCTATAAATAAGTTTGCATATCTGATTACTTGTCAGTGAAACAAGTTGAACTTGGTCTAGACAGATGCAATCAACAGATAAATAACTATAAGCAATCCCAAACATAAGTGTCCTCCGATAGTATAACATGTCATTATAAGTGGCGTGTGGTATACCCTGCTTTGGCGGGATTGGTATGTTGATGTTGATGTAGTGTGGTATGTCGTATCAATCCCAAAATTTCCATTACCAACTTCCTTAATTAAGGTCGCCGGAATCTGGGTTTAGCCCATGAGGAAGATGAAGATGAAATAAAATAGAGCAAAAAAATGAAATGACGAGTTTACCCTCATGTCCCTAACCTTAACAGACTTTGACTAACAGAGAATTGGTCAAAGGGACTGATTTGGCATTTAATTGCTACTGTTTGGACCCGTGGCGATGATTATGCCCGGTTTCGTCCCATCGCGATCCTCCGCTACAAGTTTAGGGACCAACGGTGTATTTTAGTCTTATTATTATTATTTTTTTTAATTTTTTTTGAAGAATAATGACATTCTATTGACCAATCACAACATTTTAATATGAGATTTGCCTAACAAGTGCTTCCAAACACTAGTTAAAATGGTTAATAAAGAAACTTTACGATTATTAACTACGAAATCAAAATTAATTATAATAAATTAGAAAAATGAATTAATATGTATTAATTACATTTTCTAATTTAAAAAGAAAGTTCATAATAAATCTGACTATTTAATATTTATTTGAAATAACTCTTAGACAATCCCTTTAATAAATGGGTTTTTCTAACATGTGCCCTGGGGGCACATGTTAAGCACACAAAAAGGACGGTGGGACTCACGAAAAATGACGTTCGGACCTACATATTTTATTTGAAAAGTGTATTTTTTGTGGTTCCGAACATCCTTTTTCGTAAGTCTCGCCATCATTTTTGTGTGCTTAACATGTGTCCCGGAGCACAATTTTAGAAAAATCCTTAATAAATACACACTATTTAATATTTATATCTGCATGCTGCCAAACCCTACACGTCAGTCTCATGAGACGTTAAAATCACACCCATTCAATAATAAAAACAAAAAAAGTTATCCCTCATCCAAAAAGCCCTCGATCAGTTTTATCATCTAAATATTTGAAGAACCAAAAATGGAAGGTACGATTCGTTGCGAGGCAAACTACGTGCCACTTTCGCCAATAAGCTTCTTAGAACGATCAGCTGTTGTGTACAGAGATCGGTTATCAGTTGTTTATGGTGATCATGTTAAGTTCACGTGGAAACAGACTCGTGATCGCTGTGTTCGTCTTGCTTCCGCCCTTGTTTCGAGCTTTCGGATTCATCGAAATGATGTCGTAAGTTTTCAAATCAGTTTGTTACTGTTGCATTGCTTTGTTATTTGATATATATTGGGTTTGACTTTTTGAAGTCAAACCTTTTCATAAGTTTGAAAGGATTATTTAACTCAATATATGTCATTGTTTGATGGGTTGCATCTCATTTATTAATCGAGCTCGAGCATGAGCTTTACATACAAAGCTTCATTGGGCTCGTGAGCCTGAATTAAGCGACACTAGGATATTTTTAAGTATAAAACATATATAAAATGTTATGCATTTGTATCACAGGCGGGCTTATTAACGAGCTCGAAATAGATATTACGAGCCGAGCTCGAGCCAAGCTTTAATTTTGCATTGCCAAATCATATATACGAGCCAAGCTCGAGTCTATATAACATACCACGAGCCGAGCTCGAACTTGAGCTTTATAAAATTAAATGAGGCGAGCTCGAGCTCTGGCGGGTCGGGCTCGACTCGGCTCGTTTCCACCCTACGCGGTTGTACTAGGTATTGACCTATATTGGTGCCAGCGGTGTGGCACGGGTTACACCCGATTTTAGGTCAAGAAGTGCAAAAAAAAAATTTTAAAAATGTAAACTTTTTGTTTGGGCAACCCCCGATAATTTTTTTTTGCTACTTTCGTTTTTTATGGTGCAGCTTTAGTGCAACACCCTCTCAAAAATCTTGGGTCCATAATATTACTCGTGTGGTGTTTGAAGTTGTCATTTTGTATTAATATGCCAGTTTGTAACCGTTTACACGATGAATCATGTTGAAATAGCACATGTTTATCAATATTTAACAAAATGGGCATATTCGTAAAACTTACAGTAAAAAGTTTAGCAGATACGAGTAACCTATAGTTTTTTGCGGAGCAGTGCTAATTTTTGACTTCAAATCTCATATTTCTGTAAATGCACCAGGTTTAAAAATACTGTATTTCTAGTTGCTTAGACCTTTTTTATAATTGCGACTTTTAATTCTGGTTCCGTTCTGATAGAACTTGTTTGTTAAACTCTCAAACTAAGATGTGGTTCATTTGATGTTTAAGGTTAATAGATGTAACATTGAATAGTTGACTTTTAGGTTAAAAAAATAAGTTATTAGTTATTGCTGTTTGGCAGACTATTTAATGTTGCCGGAATTTTTTTTACTTAGCCTTACATGTGCCATTAACTTCTGATTAATGAGTTGTGTACCTAACTTAAAGTTAATGAATCATAGATTCTGCAGTGTATTATTATAGACTTTTAGTTAGTTTAAATCTTTGCTTGGTTGGTGATGGCCTTTTAGTATAAGTTGAATGATAATCTAGTATTATACGAAGAAGTAGGTGAAGTAATAGTTGTATTTGTATAGATCTATGTACATCGTCTTGTTGGTAGTGTTTCGGCTATAGGTTAAACTCGCAATGAATTTTGCCAAAGATAGCATTTGTATGAACTTCATGATAGACATGGCAATATGGGCTGGTTGGGTAATTGATCAAAACGAGTTTGGGTTAAAAGAGTAAGGAGTCAAAACAGGCCAGATCGGGTTGGGCAGTCGAGATAACCTACTAACACTATCTTTTGGGCGACATTTAACACATTAACCTTATCAAGAATCAAATGAGTAGAAATAGGCACTTTTAATTCATGTTGAAGACACTGGTAGTACCTTTAAAGACTTCACTACAATTCAGTGAGTTTGGATGGGTCCGTTTGGTTCCCATAAAAGGGAATGAAACTATGACTTTCAAAGTCATAGCAAGTGTTTGTTTTGTTTTGTTTTGTGGGCCCGGTAATGAAATGGGTATATCATAGTCATAGATTCATTACACACCAATTTGGTGTCTATGAAATCCATTCCCGTGGGGCCATCTTTTTACCACTACAAAATTCAAATATCTATACACTTTTTCATACCATATTTTATCAACCAAACATAAACAATCGTAATCATACACTTTTTCATACCCATTATCATTCCATCTCATTCCAAATCCGATACCCATTGTCATTCCTAGCAACAAACCAAACGGGCTTAAGCTTTAAAATAGTATTGCTGTAGTTGACTTAAAAGTCAACTTTTGCAAACATAACTTCTCATAGATCAAGTGAAGATTGCGTTATGGAGCAATTTTTGGTGAGTAGTTTGTTGCCAATTTGTAATGTTTATAACATAAACAATGTTTCTGTTTTAGACCATATATGACAAAATTAAAACACATACGTGGATCATACAATGAGAGTACTATAGTGTCCATTTGAATTCATTTGCATATAAACCTGTCATTTGGTTGTTTTCTCTTTTGTTGGTATCGGGTCAAACATTAAACTTAGCTAAAACTGAAACGGGTCAGATGAGTTGAAGGGGTTAAGTGGTTCAGTCATCACATAAATGTATTCAAAGTGCTTTAACGTCCTAAATCAGTTTTAAAAATTAAAGAGTTTTATAATCATATTTAGCATATTGGTTATCCAAGGATTTGTAGAGAACTGAACAAAGTGTATGCGGGTCGACCCAACGGTGGCCATCTTGCCGCGTATAAAATTTAGCACATTTGACCTGAACCGGATTTTTGAACTGTTACCAATTTGGGACACTTCTGTTTTTCCTGATTTCATGGTTTTTATTCATGAGCAGGTTGCTGTCTTGGCTCCAAACATCCCAGAAATGTACGAGCTGCATTTCTCAGTTCCAATGGCCGGTGCACTTCTTTGTACCCTCAACATCCGTCACGATTCAGCCATGGTGTCAACTTTGCTTAAGCATTCCGGTGCTAAACTCATATTCGTTGATTACCAGTTTCTAGATGTAGCCAAAGGTGCATTAGAGATGATATCTAAATCAATTGCTACAGTTCCTCAACTAGTGTTAATCCCGGATTCTGAAAAACTTGCCACCCGGCTCAAGTCAGAAATAATGGAATATGACGCTCTTTTGGCAATGGGAACTCTTGATTTTGAGATCAGAGGACCAAAGGACGAGTTTGATCCAATCGCGCTGAATTATACATCAGGAACAACTTCCAGTCCGAAAGGTGTAGTTTATAGTCACCGAGGTGCTTATTTGAATTCATTATCGGCTGTTTTGCTTAATGAGATGCCGTCAATGTCTGTTTACTTATGGACGGTTCCTATGTTTCACTGCAACGGGTGGTGTTTGACATGGGCTGTGGCAGCTCAAGGTGGTACAAATGTCTGCCTCAGGACGGTTAACGCAAAGGACATCTTTGAATGCATATCGCGTCACAAAGTGACACATATGAGTGGTGCTCCGACTGTGTTGAACATGATAATCAATGCGCCAGCCTCCGAGAAACTCCCACTTCCGGGAAAGGTGTCAGTGATGACAGGTGGCGCTCCTCCGCCTTCTCAGGTGGTGTTTAGTATGGAGCAGATGGGGTTCGAGGTGTATCACTCATATGGTCTCACGGAAACATACGGTCCTGCAACGGTCTGCACATGGAAACCCGAGTGGAACTCCCTACCACCTGACACTCGAGCAAAAATCAAATCAAGACAAGGAGTGAACCATTTGGGATTGGAGGAAGTCGACATTAAGGATCCAGTAACCATGAAAAGCATCCCATGGGATGCTAAGACAATAGGTGAGGTCATGGTCCGTGGGAACACAGTGATGAACGGATACCTCAAGGACACAAAAGCAACACAAGAAGCGTTCAAAGGCGGATGGTTCAGAAGTGGAGATTTAGGTGTAAGACATTCTGATGGTTACATAGAACTCAAAGACCGATCCAAAGATATCATAATATCTGGTGGCGAAAATATAAGTACAATTGAAGTGGAATCAGTGATTTTCCGGCATCCAGCAGTACTTGAGGCTGCGGTTGTGGGACGCCCGGATGATCATTGGGGGGAGACACCATGTGCTTTCGTGAAGGTAAAAGAAGGATACAAGTTAAATGGTGATGAGTTAATAGCATTTTGCCGAAAAAACTTACCACATTATATGGCACCACGAACGGTGGTGTTTGAGGAGTTGCCTAAAACGTCGACCGGGAAGACCCAGAAGTTCGTTTTACGGGAAAAGGCCAAGGCAATGGGGAGTTTATCATCAAAGGGAAAGAGCAAACTATGAGCGTTACACTGTTTAGTGTTTGAATGAATGGGAGCCGCCATGTTAAAAGGTTGCACCATATGTATAATCTTGTGTACTAAACATTGTTGAACTCATTACTGGGACATTTTACCAAGAACATAACAGTTGGTTATTGTTCATTACAAAAAATAATCCCGTTTTGGTTGCTAGCTCCAATAGCATTTTTAACGTATATTTGGTTAAAACGTGTAAATTTTGAAAGTAAGTAATACTCTTATGCGCGTGTATTGCTTACACTCTGTTCCCGAGTTTGATGTATGAACAAACGTTTATACAGTGAAAATTATAAAAACTCAATGTACACAATATCAATGGTTATACATACATTCAAAGTTTCAAACATCAATTCTTGAACTCTTGAAGAAAATAGTTACTTATATAACAATTAATCTATTTTTCGATATTCATTGTAATGGGCTTGGATCCAATGAAGCAAATGATCATTTTGTAGAATCTCTATTTCTGGTCCATTGTAATGGGCTTGAAACCCATGTTCAAAAGAAGCAACAAGTTTCATAAAATGAAAATTTGGCATACGTACTTTTCGAGAATCTATTCAAAACTCCCATTTGTAAAAAAACGTTAAAAACCAATACCACATGGTAAAATGCTCCTGCCACATGATAAAATGTTTTTGCCACGACTAAATAAATTACAAGGCCAACTACTAACCACAAACAACACAGACAATAGTTTGTTCACGTGAGTTATCATTAACTCATACCATAAAGCTGTCTGTAGACTAATTAGTTAAGGTTCAATTATTCTGTCAAGTCGTATTCCATTATTCCATGCAAGTATGCCACCACTGGCATATGTTAGTGTCGCTGAGTCTCAAAATTATTGTCAAAAGATAAAAATGACACTATTTAATAAAAGTGTTTCCTTTGTTCAAATAAAAATAAAAGTGTTACCTCTATAATTTTTAACCAATCAAATAAAATATTCTTTTAATAATTTTTTTATTATTACTTAAAATAAAAAATAAACAATTATTTTAAAATATCTCAAAAAGAAAATAATTTTCAAACGAAGAGAGTATATGTTATTTACCCAGGGTCAAACCACATATCCTCGTACGAAAGCGGATCCTTTAAAAAGTGAGAATGTTTTACAAAGTATAAAAAGGATTTATAACCGTCTGATCATAATACAAAGATCTGATCAAATTAAAGATAAACATATACACATAGGGGCCATCTGATCATTCCACCTTTCTTTTCCCAGTATTCTCCCAACCACCATTCATCATCAGATCAACATAACACATCCCCATCTTGTTGGGTTTTTGGTTCCTTGGATCAAGAATTATTCTAAGTGTTGGAACCACGGACAGTCTTGATGAAACCACGGACAGAAGAATGGAACCACTGCTGAAGACAAACCGCGGCTAGTAGTATTGTGTAACCACGGATAATGTAATGTAACCACTGCTAGTCTTGTATAGTCGGTTTAGTATTCTGTATTAGATAAATATGGAAAAGATATTTATCTTGTAGGTTACGTATTGTATTATGTAAAGGACTCCTTAGCCTATAAAAGGAGGTCCTAGGTTAGATTAGATATATATATGTTTTATATCTAAGGTCGATACACTTCAAGGTTGTAAAACCCTAATACTGGTTAGAGTATTCGTATTAATAATAATATTGAGGTGTTGAATGTTTATTGTTCTTCTTCTTAAGATTAAGTATTAAATTCCGCGTGATACTTAATAAGTTTTTATTCAAGTCAGTTTCTATATTAGATCGTTTGCTCAACTGGGATCAACAAGTGGTATCAGAGCTTGTGATCTAGAAACTGTTACCAAGAAGAAGCTTTGTTACGTTCTGTTTTAGTAAGATAAGATGTCTGACGAAACACACATGGTTACTGCTTCCAAGGTGCCCATGCTCAAGCATGGAGAGTACCAAATCTGGAGAATGCGAATAAGGCAATATATTCGTATGATTGATTATGCTCTCTGGGACGTTGTGGAAAAAGGTGATACTCTTCCTAAGAAGGGTGAAGATGGCAAAGATATCTCCATTGTTAGTGAGATCGACAAGGCTAAGAGAAAGATGGAGATTAAAGCTCATAGTATTCTCTCTATGGGAATACCTAATGAATATGCTTTGGACTTTGAACAATATGAGTCTGCTAAGGAGCTTATAGATGCTATAGAAACAAGGTTTGATGGTAATGAAGCTACCAAGAAATCAAGGAAAAATATGCTCAAGCATCAGCTGGAAAACTTCACTTCTTTGAGTGGAGAAAAACTTGATGGCACCTATAACAGACTTCAAAAGCTCATAAGCCAACTGAAGTCAGTGGACTACAAAGTTGCTCAAGAAGATATTAATCTAAAGTTTATCAGAAGTTTATCACCAGACTGGGCTATGCATATCGTTGTGTGGAGGAACAAGGATGACTTTGAAAAGATGACTCTGGACAATCTCTACAACAACTTGAAGGTATATGAGTCTGAGAACAACATTGCTGGTGCATCTTCAACTAGCCAAAACATTGCTTTTGTTTCCACTAATCACAAGAGTTCACATGATGTATCCACTGCTGCTTATGGTATAACCACGGCTATTGCAAACAATACCACTGTTAGTGATAATGTCAGTGATGGTGCAATTTGTGCTTTTCTGGCTGATTTAACTACCAGTGTTACTGTTTTGAATCAAGATCTAGATCAAATTGATCCTGATGATCTTGAGGAGATTAATCTTCAATGGCAAATGGCAATGTTGACTCTCCAAGCAAGGAAGTTTCTGAGGAAGACTGGAAGACAGGTCAAGTATGATGGACAAAGGAGAGCTGGATTCGACAAAAACAAGATGGAGTGCTTTAACTGCAAGAAGAAGGGTCACTTTGCTAGGGAATGTAGAGCACCTAAGAGGATTGAAGGCATCAAGAAGAATGCTGAAGAGCCTGCTCCTTCTTCAGCATTGGTGGCTCAAGATGGTCTTGGTGATTATGACTGGAGTGATGAAACTGAAGAAGGACCCAATGCAGCTTTTCTTGCTAGTGAAGCTTCAAAAGAGCATAACTTTGCTCTTATGACCTATGCTTCATCTTCTGGTTCAGATTCTGAGGTATCTAATGATTCTAAAACTTCTACTTGTTCTTTTAAATCATGTCAAGATAACTTAGAATCTCAAAAAGCTATCACTGAGAGTTTAAGGAAAGAAGTAGAAAGACTGTCTCTAGATAACTTAGGTTATAGAGTTGGTCTAGAAAGTATTGAAGAAAGGCTTAATTATTGTATCAAATGTGAGTTTGAGTATGTTGATAAGATTTATATACTAGGTGGAGAAATTGATCTTACGGATAGAGAGATTAAGATGCATAAAGAGAAACTAGAACAAGCTGAGAGTGTAAAAGAAGAAGCCCTAAAAGAAAAAGAAAAACATGTTGTTAGGGTTGCTAAAACACAATATGCTTCTGATCTAGTAAATAAACCAATAGGTCAAAATTGTTCAAGGATGGTACTGGCCTAGGTTACAATGAAATGCCACCACCATCACTTATGAAACATGCACCACCTGCAAAAGAGCTCTCATTTAGCAGTGAATTTAGTTTCAACAAACCTGTAGGTGAGACTAACAAAATTGAATCACTTAAGATAGGTTCTGATAAGTCAACTGATGCTCCCACAATTGAAGATTAGGAATCAGATTCTGAAGAAGATAGATTTGAATCAATTAAGGCTGAAGAGATAGAGAAAGTTAAGAAAGTTGATTCTGAACAAGCAAAACTTGTACCTAGATTTGGAGCACAAATTGCTAAGAAAGTAGTTGAGTACAAGGAAGTACCTAGGGAACAGATGAAAAGATATATACCTAGGGGAAACCAGAGAAACTTCAATGGACTAATTTCAAATAGACTAGGAGATGAGTTTCAATGTGTTAAAAAGGCTTGTTTTAAATGTGGTAGTTTTGAGCACTTACAAAGAAACTGTTATAAAAACAGACCACAAGTTTGGAATCAATGGAGGAGGGTAAATCACCAAAACTTTTCAAAGAAAACAAACCCTCATCCTAACAGAAACATGATTCCTAGAGCAGTGTTAATGAGGAATGGAAATACAAAATCAATTGTCACTGCTGCACCCAAATGGGTTCCAACCACTGCTAAGCAAAATGTAAACACGGCTAAGCAAACTGTAAACACTGCTAAGCAAAATATCACCACTGATACAAAAGAAGTTTTAAAAATTCCAAAGGTGATAACTGACATAGTGGTTGGAAACCATTTTTATGCTGTAAAGGCCTCAGCTAGTTGGCAATGGAAGCCTAAGACCAAGGTTTTACATCATGTCAACTGTGCATCAATGGACCTAAACAAATTTGATTATGTTGATGCACAGGGCAGACCCAAGTCAGTATTGGCCTGGGTCCACAAAAGGAACTAATTTGTTTAATTTCATGTGCATGGCAATCTACAAGATGAGCTAAAAGATAAAGGAGTTTTTGATAGTGGTTGCTCTGGGCACATGACTTGGGATGGGAGCAACCTAGAAGAGTTTGAAGCTTTTGATGGAGGATATGTGGCATTTGGTAATGATCCAAAGGGAGGAAAGATACTTGGCAGAGGCACAATCAGAACAGGGAATTAAGACTTTGAAAAGGTCTATCTGGTACAGGGACTTAAGTATAATTTATTTAGTGTTGCTCAAATGTGTGATAAGAAAAACTGGGTACTTTTTGGTGAAACTGAGTGTGTGGTGTTGTCACCTGAATTTAAGATGCCCGATGAGAAGTATATACAGCTAAGAGTACATAGGAAGGAAAACATATATTGTTTTGATCTTAAAGATGTAATTCCTAATAGGTCCTTAACCTGTTTGTTTGCTAAAGCATCTGTAGATGAGTCTAAGTTATGGCATGGAAGGCTAGGTCACCTCAATTACAAAACAATCAATAAACTGGTAAAAGGCAACTTAGTGAGAGAGTTACCTTCTAAGGTTTTTGAGTGTAAGGAACTGTGTGTGGCTTGTCAAAAATGAAAACAACATAGAGCTTCTTGTAAGACCAAAACTGTCAACACCAACACACAACCAATGTTTATGCTTCATATGGACTTATTTGGACCTACCTTTGTTAAAAGTTTGAACCATAAGCAGTATTGCCTAGTTATCACTGATGATTATAGTAGATTTTCTTGGGTATACTTTTTGGCAGCTAAGAGTGAGACTAGTGAGATCCTCAAGAGTTTCATTACTAAGATAGAAAATCTAGTAAATCATAAGGTAAAGATAATCAGATATGATAATGGAACTGAGTTTAAGAATGATGTGATGAATCAGTTTTGTGTAGTTAAGGGTACAGAAAGACAGTTTAGTGTTGCTAAAACACCACAACAAAATGGTGTAGCTGAAAGGAAAAATAGGACACTAATTGAGGCTGCTAGAACAATGTTGTTAGAGTCCAAGTTACCTACTACCTTTTGGGCTAAAGCTGTAGGCACTGCATGTTATGTGCAGAATAGAAGTAAGGTAGTGAAGCCTCATAACAAGACCCCCTATGAGTTGTTACATGATAGGAAGCCAATGATTGCATTCCTAAAACCTTTTGGGTGTCTTGTTACTATCTTGAATACCATAGACTACCTAGGCAAGTTTCAAGAAAAAGCTGATGATGGATACTTTTTAGGCTATTCTTCTAATAGTAAAGCCTTTAGAGTATACAATAGGAGGACTAGAATTGTTGAAGAGAACATACATGTTCAATTTAGTGAAAAGACTCCTAGTGTTGAGACCAAAGGACCAGACTGGCTGTTTAACATTGATATGCTAACCAAATCTATGAATTATAAGCCTATCATTGCAGGAACTTCCACTAATGTTAATGCATGTACACAAAAGGATTCTGATGCAGAAACACCTTCCAAGGAAGTTGATTCTCCAAAGGAGTTCTATTTGGTTGAAAAGTGGAAAGCTGGTTCTGTTCCTTCCATCATTGATAAGCAAGGTCCCACTGATGATGATGTATTGAATATTGGAGGCAATGTTGATCATCATCAAGATAAGGATGAGTTGTTGAAAGATAACTCAGTGTTGGTAGAAGAAATTGAAAAGAAGAAAAGGCATTCTGAAAGCACTGCTAAGCCAAATGAAAGCACGGATAGATATAATGAAAGCACTGCTAAGCCAACTTCTACCACTGTCAGTACAAGTGAAACCACAGTTGTAAGTACTGATGATAGTACTTTCTTTGGACCAACTGCAAAGCCATTATTTGATGACAAGGAGTATCCACATGATCCTAATATGCCTGCTTTGATAGAAATTGATACTCCTACTGATGATGAAGACATGGATGATTTTTTCAATGCTGATTTTACTAATTTGGAACATGTCATTCATGAAAGTCCTGTTACATCAACAAGGATTCATAAGATTCATCCTAAAGAACAAATACTTGGAAATTTGAACACCCCTGTTCAGACAAGAAGCAAGGTTCAGAATACAAAAACTTTCCTTGAGCAAGGTTTCTTTGCAAGATCACTTCACAAAAGAAATAGTCATAAAGATCTGCAAAATTGCTTGTTTGCATGTTTTCTGTCTCAAAAGGAGCCCAAGAGAGTTGAAGAATCATTATCTGAAGAAGGTTGGGTAGAATCAATGCAAGAGGAGCTTCTTCAGTTCAAACTTCAAGAGGTTTAGACATTGGTTGATCTTCCAAATGGTAAGAGGGCAATTGGGACAAAATGGGTGTTTAGAAACAAAAGGGATGAAAGAGGTATTGTTGTGAGGAACAAGTCAAGGTTGGTTGCTCAAGGATACACACAAACTGAAGGCTTGGATTATGATGAAGTGTTTGCTCCAGTTGCAAGAATTGAGGCTATTAGATTGTTTTTAGCTTATGCTTCATTCAAGAATTTTGTTGTGTATCAGATGGATGTTAAAAGTGCATTTTTGTATGGCACAATTGATGAGGAGGTTTATGTTTGTCAACCTCCTGGTTTTAAAGATCCTGATCATCCTGACAAGGTTTACAGGGTGAGGAAGGCTATGTACGGGTTGCATGAAGCTCCAAGGGCATGGTATGAGTGCCTGTCTACTTATTTAATGGACAATGACTTCAAAAGAGGGTTGATTGATAAGACTTTGTTCATTAGGAAGCACAAGGATGATATTTTACTAGTTCAGGTTTATGTAGATGACATCATCTTTGGCTCAACCAATAAGGAGCTATGCAAGGATTTTGAGAGGCTTATGCATGATAAGTTTCAGATGAGTTCTATGGGAGAACTCACTTTCTTTTTGGGTCTGCAGGTTCAACAAAAGACTGATGGTATTTTTATTAGTCAGGACAAGTATGTAGCAGATGTTTTGAAGAAGTTTGGGTTTCAGGATGTGAAGAGTGCTAGTACACCTATGGAGACTCAGAAACCACTGCTACCAGATGATGGAAGTCCCAAAGTTGATCAGAAGTTGTACAGATCCATGATTGGATCTTTGATGTATCTCACTGCATCTAGGCCAGACATAATGTTCTCAGTATGTGTGTGTGCAAGATTTCAAGTTACACCCAATACAACACACATGAATGCTGTTAAGAGAATATTTAGATACCTTAAAGGTCATCCTAAACTGGGACTTTGGTATTCTAAGGATTCTCCTTTTGATTTGGTAGCCTATACAGATAGTGATTATGCTGGTGCAAGTTTGGATAGGAAATCTACAACTGGAGGATGTCAGTTTTTGGGAAGCAGACTTATTTCATGGTAGTGTAAAAAGCAAACTATTGTGGCAAATTCTACAACTGAAGCTGAATATGTGGCTGCTGCTAGTTGTTGTGGTCAAGTTCTTTGGATTCAGAATCAATTGCTGGATTTTGGGTACAACTTTATGCATACTAAGATTTACATTGATAATAACAGTACAATTTGCATCATTAAAAATCCTGTTTTACACTCTAGAACTAAACATATTGAGATAAGACATCATTTTATTAGAGATTGTAATGAGAAAAGGTTGATTCAAATGGTAAAAATCCATACTGATTTCAATGTTGCTGATCTTCTCACTAAAGCTTTTGATGTGGGGAGGTTTCAGTACCTTGTTGTTAGTATTGGAATGATTAATCTCTAATTCTCAACTTGTTTTGTAAAAGTTTGTATAAGTATTGGACTGTTATTATGTGATCTTAGTATTGCTATTCTTGTTTCTAACCACTGATAGTTATGTTCAAACCACTGCTTGTTGCTTTTTGTTCCCACTAACCATTTTGCAGATAAAAGAAAGTTAATTACAGATGCAAAAGAAGTGCTGAAGTTAAATTGTTCATTCAGTCAAGAAACAGTTTACAGTTTACAGCTTACAGCTTACAATTAACTTCAAGTGCAATTAAAAGACTAGTTCTATACATGATTTCCTACACCTATCCTAGCTTATATCATCTATTCCAAACACTGGATATGCATGACCAGTACGACGAAGAAGCTAAGGATCAAAATGGGAAGGATGGATTGATGAAAACGAAGATGATGAAGATGAATACATCAGATGGGTTTGTGGTATGAGAAGACTTCTGTTGACCCATCTACTCGTTCCACCATAAAGCATCACTCCATCTTCCTTTTACCCTTTCCCTTTACGATATGTGATGAAGCACCAAAACTTGGTGCAGGAAGACCAAGAACCACCTCTCTGTTCTTTGGAAGTGGTGGATTTTTGGCTCGTGACCTTGGTTGAGGGTGAGAGGGTGAAAGTTTTGCTTTTTCTGATTCCTCTTGAACCAATCTATTGAAGATTGGCTCTAAACGCTCAGTGGAATCATCTGATCCTCTTTATGACTCACTAGGATCTACCACACTATCATCTTCCGATGAAGGAAGAAAGGGGGATTTTCTTGGTCGTGGTTCTTGTGGAGGAAGGTACAGCCGCCATGGGTTTGAATCATCACTTGATGATGATGATGATGAGGAGGAGGAGGATGATGTTAGATCGATGACTTCTGGTTTATTCCAACTGGGATTCCACATGCTGCTTGTTGATTGTGGATTTTTGTACTTAGGGTTTTGGTTTTGATTGTTACGTGTGTTATTTGGGGTGAGAGGTTCTTTTATAAGAAAATATATGGCTTATGTAAGTAAATGAGGGGCAGGTTAAATGTGGTTGAGGAGTTAATGAGATCATTGGGTTTTGGAAATCTATTAATACCGGAAGTTGACCATATTGACTTAGACATTAGCACTTTGGCTAACCACTGATAGGTCTATGGAACCACTTCTATCTGTTTCTAACCACTGAGCTAACTTTAACTCTCTTTTCTGTGTTTGGTTCTTGTTTCTGACTTGCAGGTATGAAGGATTTATGTACATTGGAGCTTATGATTTTGTTAGTTGCTAGTGTTAAAAAAAAAAAAAAAAAAAAAAAAAAAAAAAAAAAAAAAAAAAAAATTGTGTAATCCTTCATATTTTTGTGAGATATCTCTTGTTTAGACACATATTTTCTTGCTGTATCTAATGATCAACTGGTTGAAGTGCAATTCTGTATCCACGGATAGCTGTTTTCAAACCACGGATAGTGATCTTCAAACCACTGATAGCATGCTGATTGTTTTTGGATACTTCAGGGGCTGTTTGGTAACTTTGGCGAAAGTATATTTATCTCCCCAAATCACGGACAGATCATTTAATTGATCTTCAAACCACTTCATCTCGGTGCTCTCATTAAACCCTAATCACTTTACTTTGCTTAATTCAAAAATCCCACAACACTTTCATCATCAATCACTATGGCGACCCAATACTCTCAAACCCTTAACCTTGTTGCTAACTTGGTCAAAAACAATAGATCTGAAGGTTTTCATCAAATGATTGATTTCCTTATTCACAGTCCTATTCACTTTGCCTTAACTGTCACACCAACCATCCTTAAAGCATACATACATCAGTTCTGGGGGAATGCTAAACTTGAGGAGGTAGATGGAGTAGAGGTGTTTAGTTCTGTTGTGGATGAGAATGAAATTTTGGTTGATGAGGAGATCATTAGAACGGTTTTGAAGTTTGATGATGCTGATGGTGTTGATAATCTTTCAGATGTTGAGATTTTTGCTGGTTTGGAAAGGTTAGGCTATACACACAGGGGTGACAAGGTAAAAATTTTTAAGAGTCTGTTTTCACCTCAATGGAAGTTTTTAATACACACCTTGTTGATGTGTATGAGTAACAAGACCACTGGTTTTGATAACTTTCCTTCTAAGATTGCTACAACTATTATTTGTTTTTCTGAGGGAATGAAGTTTGATTGGTCTAGGATGATTTATCATGGTCTTGTGCAGAACATTAGGAAGAAAGAAAAATATTATTTATATCCTAGGTTTGTGCAATTGATTATTGAGAGTCAAATTGAAGAACCTATTGAGCATTCTAGAGAATATGAAGTTCATTATATGCTACCTAAGGTGTTTGCACATATGAGGAATCAAAAGCCAAATGTTCAAATCATAGATGTTCCTTTGTTTCCACATATGATCTCTTTGCCTGCTATTCCTGAGTTTGCTGAAGGTCTTGAAGCACAACCCTTAGTAACTGAACCCACTGATAGTGACTCTCAAACCACTGCTAGTATACCCCAAACCACTGATAGTACACTTGCTACAACTGTTAACCCCATTTTGTAGACTAGGAGGAGGAAGGGCACTAAGCTACCTCAGGCTAGTGCTAGTGGTGTTGCTTATGAGGCTGTCACAGGTGGTGGAGGTGACATGATTGGAAGGGCTTCCACTACTGATTCATGCTTAGATGTTGGTCATGCTAGTGGCAACATCAATAAGACCCAACCTTTGGCAACTCCTAATGTGGAGAGTTCCTTGGAACTTAACAAAGGTGGAGGAATCCCTAGCCAACTGGCTAATACAGGGTGCATAGATGTTCAGGCTAGGTATGATGCTATGTTTTCTATATCCAAGGATTCACCTCTCGGAGCAGTTAACACAGCTCGAAGTGATGAGGATCGATTGGAACATGAACATGAATTGACGGATCCTAATATGGTACATACTGACTTTTCCAATGAACCACCTCTCGGACCAGTTAACACAGGTCGAAGTGAGGAGGATATTCTTAAACTTTTTAATGAATTGACGGCTAAATGTGCTAAGATGGATGATACAATCTCAAGTCTTCAAGAGTTGGCTGTGTTTCAGGGTAAGGAAATTCGGAGGCTGAAGCATAGGATGTTTGTTTTGGAGAAAGTAAGAAGACCTAGGGTTGCTTGTTTGAGGAAAATTAGGAAAATGAAAAAGAAGGTGGACTCCTCTCCAGATCTGAATGTGGAGATTGTAACCAAACAGGGGAGGAGTGGTGACATGAATTCAGGGGAGGCTAATGATGAGCATATACAGACTGATGTGGATAGAGGAGATCAAGCAGCATAATTTGTGGTATATGATAAAGATGGGAATGAAGCTGTTCTTGAAAGTTTGAAGACTGTGGTAGAAGATGAAGTCATGCAGGACATAACCACTGATAGTGTGTCTGCAACCACGGCTAGTACTTTTGAGGGTTAATATACAAAAATGTTACTAAACTTTCAAAAAAATTTGTCCTAAGTCACTAATGTTTGTATTATGTCATCTAGGTCACTATACTTCATGGGTTTTTCACATATGTTACTAAACCTTTTTATAAGTGTCACCCTAGTCACTCGAAGGATTGGTAACCGGCTTTGGCACATACGTTACTAAACTTATACAAACAAGTCACTAAACTTTGCGAAAAATTTGTCTTAAGTCACTAATGTTTCATTCCTGTCATCTAAGGTACTAAACTTTGCTAAAAATTTATCCTAAGTCACTAACAAAAAATTTGTTCTAAGTCACGAGTTGTGGCACATGTTACCGAACCTTTAAAATTTTACGTTTTATACGATTTTATACACTTTTTATACGTTTTAATTCATTTTTATTCGTTTTTATACGTTTTTGTGTGTTTTTTTACGCTTTTGTCCGTTTTTATACATTTTCGTCTATTTTTGTCCCATTTTTACGTCCGTTTTTATGTTTTCATCCGTATTTATACGTTTTTGTCCGTTTTTATATGGTTTTGTACATTTTTTATACGTTTTTATTCTTTTTCATCCGTTTTTATACGTTTTCGTCTGTTTTTTACGTTTTCGTCCATTTTTCTTATGTGTTTGCCCGTTTTTCTATGTTTCATTCGTTTTCGTCCCGTTTTTATGTTTGAAAACATAAGAAAATAGGCGAAAACGTAAGAAAAACAGACGAAAACGTATAAAAACGGATGAAAACGAATAAAAACGGATGAAAACGAAAAAAAAACGTATAAATAATGTATAAAACCATATAAAAACGGACAAAAACGGATGAAAACATAAAAACATATAAAAACGGACGTTAAAAATGGGACAATAACTGACGAAAACGTATAAAACGGACAAAAACGTAAAAAAACAAACAAAAACGTATAAAAACGAATGAAAATGAATAAAAACGTATAAAAGGTGTATAAAATCGTATAAAACGTATAATTTTAAAGGTTCAGTAACATGTGCCACAACTCGTGACTTAGGACAAAATTTTCATTAGTGACTTAGGACAAATTTTTTGCAAAGTTTAGTACCTTAGATGACAGGAATGAAACATTAGTGACTTAGGACATATTTTTCGCAAAGTTTAGTACCTTAGATGACAGGAATGAAACATCGGTGTGTATACACGTCAGCATTTAACCGGCAACAGTAGGTCGTCTCACTATTGGTATCCAAGATAACCGGTTACGTAAAGTATAGTAACCTAGATGACAGAAGATAAACATTAGTGACTTAGGACAAATATTTTTGAAAGTTTAGTAACTTTTTTGTATATTAACCCTACTTTTGAAACCACTGCTGCAGTTTCAGACATGGCAATTGTACCCACTGCTATCATAACTACTTCCACAATTGTTACAACTATTTCTGTATCACCACCCAAATCTAAAGAGGTTGAGAAAGAAGCTGCAAGTACACTGATCAATCTTAGTAAAACCTCATCTAACCCTACACCTATCATTGCACCTGTTTCTTCTCTTAAATCTACTGCAAACAAATCCAAAGGTAAAAGTTTAGTTATTGGTGGGCCTTTGAAGAAGAAGGTGGCTCAACTAGATATTGGAAAAGGTAAAGGAATTGCAGAACCAGAGTTGAAGTTTAAAAGTAAAGAAGAACAAATTGCTTATGATGAAGAGTATATAAGAAAGATGTTAGCTGAAGAACAAGCAGTTTTAGAGAAAAGGAAGCAAGAAGAAGAAGAGGCTAGTCAGAAATGGTTAGCTACATGGTATGAATAACAAAACTACCTTCAGGCTTCTAAACAAATACATGATGAGTATACTCCACAAGAATGGGCACTGTTAGATGATGAGGAAAGAGCTAGACTTTTGGGTGAATGGGCAAGGAAGATTAGTAAAGAAAGGAAGCAAGTTATAAGAAAGAAACCTCCTACAATTGCACAGATGAGGAATGTACTGATGAAGATTATTAAGAATTCAGGCATACATATTCCTGATAATCTTAATAAATATTCTTTTGAAAGAATTCATGAGCTTTATTTGATGTGTATGAGGATTAATAATGATAGTTTTTGTCCAATGAATTCTGAAAAAGAAGAAGAGTGGATTAAAGGTAATCTAAAGAGAAAATCTGAGGTTCAGGGTGCATCTGGTTCTAAAAGATTGAAAGAAACTGAAGATAGCAATAAAATTATGTTTTATGAATATGAGCTTAAAGGGAGTAAAGGATGTTGGAAAATTCAAAGACTCAATAATGAAGTTTCTGAGTGTAATCAATTTTCACAGATGCTACAGTATTTTGATAGAGATGATTTGCTGAATCTTTGGGAGCTTTATAGGAATAAATATGGTGATGTGCAACCAGATGATTATCATGAGAAAATGGTTTATCATCACTTGAAGATTTTGTTTGAGCCTACTCATGATGAATCTGAATGGAAAGGACTCTGCAATGGACAAGTTACAGAATGGTTTGTATATCAAACTTGTGGAGTTCATGTTTTAACTGTATCTGGAGAAGTTATTCATATGTTGGTAGAAGCTGATTATCCTCAATTGAATAAGTATCCAGAAGTTATTACTCAGATGATGAAGCCTGGTATTATCAAGATGTTGATGCCCTATGATGGTGGCTTATAATTTGTTGCTGAAGTATGAGAAAATTCTTAAATCTAGTAAGTGTTTGGCTACATCCTCCAATTCAGATGTTTTGAGCTTAAAAGAAACTTGAGAATTCTATTGGAATGTATCAAGTTTAGGGGAGGATTGTTGGGTTTTTGGTTCCTTGGATCAAGAATTATACTAAGTGTTGGAACCACGGACAGTCTTGATGAAACCATGGACAGAAGAATGGAACCACTGCTGAAGACAAACCGCGGCTAGTAGTATTGCGTAACCACGGATAATGTAATGTAACCACTGCTAGTCTTGTATAGTCGGTTTAGTATTCTGTATTAGATAAATATGGAAAAGATATTTATCTTGTAGGTTACGTATTGTATTATGTAAAGGACTCCTTAGCCTATAAAAGGAGGTCCTAGGTTAGATTAGATATATATATGTTTTATATATAAGGTCGATACACTTCAAGGTTGTAAAACCCTAATACTGGTTAGAGTATTCGTATTAATAATAATATTGAGGTGTTGAATGTTTATTGTTCTTCTTCTTAAGATTAAGTATTAAATTCCGCGTGATACTTAATAAGTTTTTATTCAAGTCAGTTTGTATATTAGATCGTTTGCTCAACTGGGATCAACACATCTCTTCATCCCTTTTCATCCCATCTAACCTCTCTCCAACACATAACTCTGGTAATCTTCATCACTGGACCATTGCATCGTCACCGCACCGTCTCCATCACCATCACCGTCTTTACGCCATCAACACCTCCGTCTTCACACCGTCACTATTAGGTTCCAACTGATAAAACTCTCTTTTGTACTTTTCGACTTCATGATAGTCGGGTAAACATAAAGGAATTGTTGTTGAAATGTGATACGTATCATGATGCACACCAACTGCTTGATGAAATGTTTCAACCGGATTTTTTTTCATCCGGATTTTGAGTTTTAGATAATGAAATGATATTAAATAAAATTCCCAAAGATGTATTGTGTTGTTCGTATTGTTGCTTTGACGAGTATGTTTGAGCTTTTATCTTCTTAGAAAAGGTGAAAGAGTTGAAAATGAAATGGTAGAGTAAATAAATGGATGAAATATGTTGTTCTACTGTGTAGGTATTAGCTATAGCATGTCTACACAACACAGCTTTGCAACATTGATTAGATACAACAATAAAAGTCAACATATTAAACACTAATTATAAGCTTTATCTTTAAGTTTTTGTTAAATAGTTTTGACTTAGTTTTTATTTTCATGATTATAACTATATATATATATATATATATATATATATATATATATATATATATATATATATATATTTTTTTTATTTGAAAGATAAAGTTGTCTTTTTAATTTCTAGTTAGATTAATGTTCATGATTAGTCATGTTGTTTATCAGTTTTATAACAAAAAAACGAGTTGTTTATCAGGTATCGGTCATCAATAAAAAGTATTGTTCATCAATAAAACGAGTTGTTCATCAGTTCTATTTAATTTTGTTCATCAGTTTTATTTCATAAAAAAACGAGTTGTTCATTAGTTTTATTGTTCATCAATAAAAAATTTGTTCATCAGTTGTCTAAAAGAAATCGCAATGTTCATCTGTTAGAGTCACACTGTTCATCAGTTCATCAATTAGTTTTCTTTGATGTTACATTATAATGTTCATCAGTTTTCTTTGTTATAATGTTCATCAGTTACATCACTTGTTCATCGGGTTTTTTAAACAAATAGTGTTGTTCATCAGTTTTCCGAATAAAAAAATCATATTGTTCATCAGTTAGGTCACAATCAGTCTTGTTCATCAATTAGTCTTTTTTATCAGTATTCACAACAACAAAAAAAGAATAGTAATATTCATTAGTTCATCAGTTATTTTTGATATTGTTCATTAGTTATTTTTTATAACGCTCATCAGTTGTTTTTTATAATGTTCAACAGTTTTCGAAAAAATAACGTTCATCAGTTATTTTTTATATTGTTCATCAGTTGTCTAAAAGAAATCGCAATGTTCATCTATTAGTTGCTCATCAGTTCATCAATTAGTCTTGTTCATCAGTTAGTATTGTTTATCAATAAAAAAAAGTTATTGATTAATTCTTTTAAATTTTGTTCATCAGTTTATCGATATTCAAAAAAAGTCATAATGTTCATCAGTTGTCGAAAAAATCATAATGTTCATCAGTTATGGTCACAATGTTCATCAGTTTATCATTTGGTTGTTCATCAGTTAAAAATAAACCAAAAATAACAAAAAATGTATTTTGGTATACCAATTAGTGCATTTGAATGTACTTTTATAAGAAAAATCACTTTTAGTCATTTTATCAAACACTTTGTATGCACTAAATATGACTAAGACGTCATCATTAACGTGCAATATCTCACTCATATCATATCGAATTTGAGTGATTCAAATTTTTGAGTAAAGAATGGTCAAAAGCCTACAATTTTCATGTTTTAATTTTTGTAAAATTCGGCTTTTAAACTAATCGAAATTAGAGCCGAAAATATCAAAAAAATTTAAAAAATTAACATCCACTTAAAAAGTTAAAAAAAAGAAAAGTTGCAATTTATATATCAAAATGTATACCAAATTGAAGATAATCAAATTTAAAAAACTATAATGAAATAGCTTTTTTATAAAAGTTTGTCGTTTGAAAGTTATTTACGTTTGAAATTTTGGGATGAAATAAAAAAATGTTTAAAGGACCAAAATGCCCCTTAACCGAATTTAATAAGAAAAAAAAATGATTAGATAAAGGACACATGGCAATCAATGATTTCTAATTTTTTTTTTTTTTTTTTTTTTTTTTTTTTCACTTTGCAAGTATCTCAACCCATCAACATATTGAACAATATTAGAACTCAAGGCTAGCAATATATAAAAGGGATGTGATATACATACCCTCCTATGTTGTCACATCATAGGGTTTTAGTCAAACCGTATAACTTGCGATGCACACCGTACAAGCCCTCAATGCACTCAATCATTGGATACCCTCCCTATGGGAGGGTGTGGATAACTTGTCCCTATATAAAAAATTAGAAATTATCGACAAAGGCACACATGCATATGCATCATATCTTGTTTTCTGAAAGTGAGCGCTAAATGATAAAGTACAATAACTTAATAATACCATTGCCACTCCAAGCTATTTTTGGCCAATTCTAGGTGAGATACTCAAAAAACGTTATATACATACACGCACGTCAAAGAATGGCTAGCGAAAAACAAGTAGCCAGAGTCGGTGCCGGGATCAGTGGCTTACTTGCATGCAAACATTTGATGGAGAAAGGTTTCCGTCCTGTTGTTTTCGTGTCCGAGGGCTCCATAGGTGGCGTATGGACTCACCAGACCATTGAATCCACCAAGCTACAAACTCCTAAAACATACTATCACTTTTCGGACTGGCCATGGGCACATTCGGTCACTGAGGCTTTTCCTGATCAATAATCAAGTGTTGGAGTACATTAACTCCTATGCATTGGCGGAGCCACACCATGGCTACCTGTGGCACGTCCAAGAGTTTTGGATATGCAAATCCAAGAGTTTGGTGATCGCTTTAGTGAGATAAGCACAGACTTACTTAGTAATATGTCAGCTTTGAGTCCGAGTGCTTCATTTTCTATGTTTGACGCCTCAAAGCTCATTACCTTGACTACTTTATATCCGGATGATTTTACGGATTCAGATAGGTTTCATCTTATGCGAGAGCTTGACTTATATCATGTGACTGTAGTTCAAAATGAAGATTTTTCAAAGGTGAATACTATCGTACTTGTTAACTTATATCCGAATGACTTATATCCGGATGATTTTAGGGTGATCGAGGTAACTTTGTTAACTTATATATAAGTTGTGTAACTATCGTACTTGTTATCCTATATAAGTTAGAACTTGAGGTAAAAAATATTTTTTGTGCCACACATGTTTAAATTTTCTGGATCCGCCACTGCTCCTATGCTGAGCATTTTGATCTTGTCCCTATGATTAAGTTCAATCATAAGGTGGTGGCTAATGCAGAGACGGACCCAGGATTTTTAAGAGGTGTTGCACAAAAGAAATGTTGAGCTAACCATAGACGGAACTTGGGTAAATTTGTTGAGAGAGCCGAGTGCTATATCAGTTAATTTGGGAGGGTCAAAATTGTATTTCCTTTAAGCAAATATAAGTAAAACCTCAAAGTTTTGGGAGGATCATGGCCCTCCTCGGTCTCCATTAAGGTCCGTCTATAGAGCTAACTAAAGTTACCCCGTAAGAAACGAAAGTAGCAAACAAAATTTTGGTGGTTGTACATACCACAAAAACGGCAGTTTTGAAATCTTTTTACACTTCGTGACCTAAAATCGGGTGTAGCCCGTGCCACACCTGGCATATATGTGGTTCCGTCCGTAGTGGCTATTGATTACTCTCGACAGATGGATGAGTGGAGTGGCAATGGAGGGCCTTTTTCTAGTGAAAGGAAATGGAAAATGCTTGTGCAAAATGTTGTAATCTATGTAATCACTAATCATATTAAACACATAAAAACATCAAGAAAGCGCAGTGGAATAATATGACCATGTAGCATAATTAATTAACCTTAAAATAAATGATAGCGTACCTTGTTTGCTTCCAAGCGAATCAAGTAATCACCAAAATCACAAACCCTAAAATTAGGGTTTATATGAATCGACAAGTATGAATGTCGATTAGAGTTTACCACCAAAAAATCTAATTGGGATTTTCTATATGATCTTGCACACGTGTAGGGGTGAAAACGAGCCGAGCCGAGCCCGAGCCCGTCAGAGCTCGAGCTCGGCTCGTTTATATTTTAGAGAGCTCGAGCTCGAGCTCGAGCTCGGTTCGAGCCTTAAGGTTTGAGCTCGAGCTCGACTCGTGACATGATATATAAAGCTCGGGCTCGGCTCGAGCTCGTTTGTGATGCGCCTAGCTTGGCTTCTCGAGCTTCCTTGTTCAAGCTCGTTAATGAGCTCGTTAGCAGCCTAGTCACAACCAATATACCCTCACTGCTCACATCACTCCCACAACTCACAAACCTAGTTCTAACATCTAACTAATCTCGAAAAATAAACACAAAAAAAGATCTCAGATTCAAACTCGGTCACAAATCTTTAAAAGGATTTACATGTTTAGTAAACACATCATAGATCTATTTGAAGACAAACTTGTTTTTAATATCTGAAAATTTTCAAAGAAAGAACAAAACAAAAACTTGTTTCATCCTTTACTTCCTTCGGTTAACGAAAAAACACATTAACCTTACCCAAAACCTTTAAGAAAGATCTTGAAGCCGTATTTCATTTGAAAAAAAGGAAGTCAAAATTATCTTTTCGAAGGTTTGAAGATAACAAGAAAGATTAGGTGGTGTAATCCTTTATTATTATTTTCTTTGAAGAATGTGTTAGAGGTGAACAAAAAAACCGGTTAACCGAACCGTAGCTGAAAAGAAACCGGAAAACCCAACCGGTCAAAACCGGTTTTGACCAAAACCGGTTCGGTTTTTATACAAACCGCCGGTTTGGAACCGGTTTGGGGTTTTGGAAAAATCACCGGTTTGGAGACCGGTTTTTATAAACCGAATAACCAAACCGGTTCGGTTAACCGGTTTGGAACCGGTTTTTATGGTCTAGGCGGGTTTTTTGGGATTTTTTGAAATTTAAACTTTTGAATTTGAATTTTGAAAGAGGGGGAGCGGGGGGGGGGGGGGGGGGGGGGCGGATATTATTTATTTTGTTTCCAAAATTACCATTTTGCCATACAAATGTTAGTATAAATAGATGTGTTATGTATTTGGTTAATTACCACTTTCAAGCAATCAAAAAACACTCCAAAAAAATCAAAACCGAAACTATTTCACTAAACACTAATGGAAAGTTCAAACAACACCACCAACACCGAAGCTGGTTCAACAAGTGCAGCGACGGTTCAGAAAGTTTTACCGTGTGACCGTGTAAAAGATCCATGGGAACACTTTGACTACGTACTAATGTCGGACGGTAAGAAAAAGGCTCGATGCAAACATTGCTTGAGTATATTGTCTGCCGGTTCCAACTCGACGTTGAGGGCTCACATCAAACAAAAGTATTGCAGGGCACTCAAATCGGTTCCGGAGGCCGGTCAATCGTCTATGGCTCGAGACGGGACTATTTTTGCATACGATCATGATTTACTCCGTGAAAAACTGGCCGGTTTGGTGATTCAACGTGGTTTGCCGTTCAACCACTATGACAACGAGCTGACGACGGAGGTGTACCAGAATTATATGCAACCGCAATACAATCATGTAAGTCGTATGACTCTTAAACGCGATGCTATGAGAATTTGGAAAACGGCTAAGCAAGATTTAAAAAATAATTTTTTAAATATGGATGCTTGTGTTAATTTAACAACCGATGTTTGGGCCGCTCCTCATAATTTGCCATTTTCGTACCTTTGTGTTACCGCACATTGGGTTGATCCCGAAAGTTGGCAAATGATGAAGCGAGTTGTAGCATTTGAAAACTTTCCGGTTCCTCACACCGGAGAAGCTTTATACAATTTGTTGAGAAAAGTGTTTCATAAGTTTAACTTGACGGAAAAAATTTTTTCAATAACGTTGGATAATGCAAGTAACAACACAAATGCAATGGGTCGACTAAAAATGGAATATGAGCCACCTTGCAATGGCGAATTTTTTCATAGTCGATGTGTTGCACACATCATTAACTTGGCTGTGCAAGCGGGATTAAAAGATCCGCATTTGAGTGAAGTGAAAGAAGATTTTAAAACAATGTTAGTTGATGTTTTTAAAAAGGGTAATAAAAGATATAATGCATACATTCGGATGTGTGAAACTGCGGGGAAACATTGGTTACAACCTTGTTGGGATATTGAAACACGGTGGAACTCCACTTATCTTATGTTCATAAGTGGCTTAAGACAAAAGGTGACCTTGCAATATTTTCATGACGAGAAATTTTCGGGGAGGGGTAGGTGTGCTCCATTTAGTCAAGATAATTGGGATACTATTGAAAAAATAACCCGACTACTTGAAGTTTTTTACAATGCAACCAAAAAATTGTCGGGGGTTTATTATCCGACGGCTCATTTGGTACTCGAGCAACTATTCTTGATGTCTTCACAAATCGCCGCATTTGAATTTAATGGTGGTGTTTATACTAGCATGGTTTCCGGAATGAAAGAAAAGCTGTTGAAATATTTTGAAACTTTGCCACCGTTAATTACTTGTGCGGCCGCATTAAATCCGTGTTATAATGTAAATGGGGTGGAGGTTCTTATTGACTCGATTGTGACTGATTTGGGTTGTTTCGCGTCAAACCCGAACTATGCTAATGATGCAAAAGAGTCATTTGGCCATTCTTTTAAAAGTTTGTGGCAATATTATTTTGAAAAATATGGCAACCCACCTCCTACTGTCACGGAGTCTTCTTCATCATCATCAAGGGCTTTTAGAGGGAATCCGATACTTGCTTTGCATAAAAAGATAAGAGATAATCCCAACAAACGGATAAGAAATGATGGTTTAGCGAACAGTGAATATGAAAGATATATCACAACCGATTTTATCTCACATATTCCGGCCGAACAAGTTGAAAACTTTGATGTGTTGGCGTTTTGGAAAGCAAAGGAAACAATGTTTCCCGTTCTATCCCGAATGGCTCGTGATTTACTAAGTGTACAAGCTACTTCGGTAGCTTCTGAATCCGCTTTTTCAACAAGTGGAAGGGTTTTATCAAATCTGAGAAACAGACTCACACCGGCTTCTTTGGAGATGTGTATGGGTTTGAAAGATCATTTGGACGCAATGAAGCGAGTGCAAGATAAAACTGATCTTGAAAATGTCGGAGACTTCGAAGGGGAGGTCTACGTGGAAGAGGCACAAGCGGGTGAAATCGAGATGCTTTCCGATGAAGAACTAAGACAAGATGCAGCTGCTCAAGAAGCTAGGGGATCCGATGACGACTATTAGGACTTTTATGCTTACGTATTATGTTTTAAGTTTATGTATTTCCTTTGATGTATTTTCTTTAAGGTTATGTATTTCCTTTCAGTTTATGTATTTCCGACGTTATAAATAAAAGTTGAAGTTTATTCAGTATAAGTTTGTTAAATGTTGAAAGAAAAAAAAAAAAAAAAAATTCCGGTTAACCGGTTACAAACCGGTTAAAACCGGTTAACTATTTCAAAATTTTGAATTTTCTAATAGGCGGCAAAAAAATTTTCAAAATAAAACCGGTTAACCGGGTTAAAAACCGGTTAAACCGGTTACCTTTCTTTAAAAATTCGAATTTTTGCAAAAGGCGGGAATTTTTTGAATTCAAAAATTTAAAATCTCAACCGGTTAACCGGTCAAAAACCGGTTATGAACCGGTCCAAAAACCGGTTTAACCGGCCAAACCGGTCCGAATATTCAAATTTTAAAATTTCAATTTTTGATTTTTTTTGAGCGGGAAGGTGGGTAAACTTTCAAAATTTGAATTTTTTTTTTATATTTACATGTTTGCCATTGTAAGACTAGTATAAATAGATAAAATGTGTTTTTATTTCTTTGAAACTTTTATACTTACATTTTTATATTTATATTTTTAGTATGGCTGATGCTGATCCTGCACCACCTCCGCCACCCCCGCCACCGGTGATTGTTCGTATTTTACCGCTAAACCGTGCACCAAATGTTTGGGCTCACTACAACTACGTCCAAATGTCGGATGGCACGCTAAAGGCTCAATGTAAGTATTGTTTTTGTTTATTCAAACCCACTTCCAACCTGCCGTTGAGGGCTCACACACAGAAGTATTGCCGCCAAGCACCTGCAGTTGATGCCTGATTCGAGACCGCGAGTCGACGTTGAGTAATGTGTTATGTTATATTTAAGTTTATGTGTAATGTGTGATGTATCATGTATTATCCGTTTTATTAAATAAAAGTTATAGTTTATTAATACACGAAACAAAAAAAGTTATAGTTTATTAATACACGAAACAAGAAACGATTACAAACGACGACGGAAAACGGAAAAAAAAAAAAAAAAAAAAAAAAAAAAAAACACTAAACCGGCCAAAACCGGTTAACCGGTCTAGACCGGTTCCAAACCGAGCCCAAACCGGTTTGGACCGGTTGGGTTTTTCCAGATGCACTACCGGTTCCAAACCGGACCGGTTAACCGGCCCGACCGGTTTTTTTGGACGTTGACCAAAACCGGTTCGGTTTTGACCGGATCAAAAACCGAACCGGTTAACCACTTTGTGCACCACTAGAATGTGTAATCTTTTATTTGGCAGCAAATGAGTGGTGTTGGAGAAGACAGTGGAGCTGCAAGTGGGGAAGGGTCAGAGGGTGACGCGCCTCATGAATTAATTTATGGAAGTGCAGTACACGCTAGCTTTAGTTCATATATATCAAAAATAATAATATTAGTAAAGCTCGTTTAGGGCTCGTGAGCCTATTCGAGCTTTGTATATAGAGCTCGGGCTCGGGCTCGATTATTAAATGAGCTCTAATATAGGCTCGAGCTCGGGCTCGAGCTCGTTTAGGCTCGGCTCGTTCGAGCTTTTTACCGATCCGATCTCGAGCTTTTTACGAGCGGCTCGGCTCGTTTCCACCCCTACACACGTGTATTGATAGTGATTCAATAAAAATGATAGTTCAAGGATCACAATAACTAGCTTAATCACTTTGGTTTCACTCAAAGTCAAACGCAAACCCTTGTGAGTTTGTAATTCGGTCGACAAAAGCAAAAGAAAGGAGAAGAAGAGAAGAATAAGCTAGCCATGGTTCACCAAGATTACCAACTAATGAAACAAGAGGTTTGTTTATATAGTGGAATAACTTGGAGGATAAGTTGGATAAGGATATCCCTTGGAAAACCCCTCCGATCGGTGCTAGCCCAAGAGAGGGGTTCTAGAACCATCTCTTGGCTTATTTTCTCTTTAGTCCCTCTTCTTGACTTTTAACGTCCGTTAGACTAACAACCGTTTAGTACTAACGACCGTTAGCATTTATTGTGATTTAATAATTAAAACATAACTGATTCGCTCCCAGACGGTCAAGTTTTATCACTCAAGCCGACCACTTGTGAATGGCCAACCGTAAAAAACTTAAAACAGTCTGGAAACGAATGCAATGAAGATCAGGAGAGTATAATGTTTCCCCGGGTCGTTATGTCCCAGCGAGCTATGCGATGAATCACCAAACGTATAGTGATCGAGAGATTTGAACGGAAAAGAGGTTTGAATAATTATAACTACAGAAAAAGTCTATAAATTACAATGGCTTAAATGCAAATTAAAGAAAGTTAAAAAGATAAAATATATTAAATAAACGCTATCACTATTTGTAAAATGATGTTTTTGATTTTTTCTTTTATAAAACTTAAATTAAAAACTACGTGACGTACAAAAGAAAATGTGAAACTTACACAATATTAATCCTAAAAATATAAAAATGACATTTTTACAAACCTAATGATAAAATAAAATTTTTAGAAAAATAAAATTATTTTTATAACTATTTATCTAATTATTATTAATTAAAAACTATTTTTACTTATTAAATAATAACCTAAAATACAAGAAAATATGAAATAAAGCTAGAAAAATAAAATTATGACTTGGAAAAATCTAAAATAACTAAAAAGAATTTTCAAAACTATTTTTGTATTTTTCTGATTATTTTTGTATTTTCTATGAATTAAAAACTATTTAAAACTACTTAAATTGCTTAAAGATATAAATTTAACTAAGAAAAATCTGGAAAAATATTTTTTTGACTTTTTATATTTATCTTAACCTAGGAAAAATGAAAAATTATTTTTTTGAAGCTTTTCTGAATTAATTGTATTAAATGCTAATTAAAAAGACTTAAAAACTGATTTAAATCAAGAAAAATAGCAAACTGACTTAGAAAAATCTGAAAAATTCAAGAAACGTCTAAAATAATATTATGAATCTAGGAAAAATATAAAAACAGAGGCTTGTGTGAAGGAAATTGAGGTTGCAGTGGAATGTGCTTAAGAATAAGCACTTGGGATAAGCTAGAAGCTACTGATAAGCACCAAACTAACACAGGACCTATAATATGCTAAAAACACTCAAAAGCAACTAAATACTACTAACCTAAACCACTGAAATGCAAATTACAAAGATTTGATGTTTAGAGCTTATGTGCTAAAAAAACAGATTTGGGGGCTACTTTGCAGCTTAAAGATAAGCTACCAAATAAGTTGAAACTGAAAAACAGAAATGGAAACCTAAACTAGACCTGGGTAAGAGCTTGTAATCCAAAAACCAGACCTAGACAAGCTCTTGTGAGCTTGTGACAAGCCTGCATAAACCCTGTGCAGACTCAGTGAATACTGACTCAGTTGCACAGGGCATTTATACCCATCTTGAAAAGCAGTTTTGAAGCTTATAAAAAATTACTAAAATTCAACTAAAATGATATTAAGACACTAGAGCAACTGAAGTTATAAAATCCCAAGTTTCACTTGTTTTGACCCAGAAATGAGTCCATGAAAAATCCCCCTAGTTTGGTGAAAACTGGCTTTTTCAAATTTGACTTTTGACTCAGAAATGCAACTTTGACTTATTTGAGATTTGCAACTAATTTGTGGACAGATGTTGATGTATTATGATGAAATGGAACTGAATTAAGCTACTCTAATGATATTTGAATACAAATCAAACTTTTGATATCACTAATTTTCAACAGTTAAGAAATTAAGACAGGTTATTTAAGATTTTGACTTTTAAGATGCACAAGTGTTGTTTGATGACTAAAATGGTTATAGCTACCTATTTTAAGACTGAATAGACAGGTATTAAGCACAAGTCAAAGTTTAAGCTTAAACTAGCCCACTAATCCAAACATAGGTTCACAACTGTTTTGCAATTTTAAACTAAGCTAACTCTTAATTTGGCTTAAACTAACACTGAAGTTTAATCTAATTAGCCTAATTAAAACTACTGAACAGGTTTAAGATACTCAATGGCCACAGATTACACATACAAGTACAAAATGCAAAATAGATTGAAATGAAAATGAAAATGCTACTCACAGGTGTCCAGCTTGTTTTGCAGGCTAAAACCAGAACCATAACTACCCTAATCTAATCTAATCCAACCCAAATCCAAGCTCTGCAACACCATAAACCATTTCAATGCCTGCTTAACCAAATTTTCTTCTCAGTTGACTTTCATTGACCAAAAATCAAATATGCTTGAAACTGTTTCCCAAGCTTATCAAAAGCTATAATAAGCTTAAACAAACTTATTTGAGCTTAAACATAAGCTACTAAAAGCTTGGGCATAGGAATTTGAAACTGAAATTGCAACAGTGAACTTGAAAACATGAACTTATATAAAACCTTGATATTGATGCTTAAAAGTAAATTACAATGATAAAGTGACTTCAGTTTAATACATTAAAGCTTAAAATTACATTTTAAAACACTAATTAAGATAACTTTAAAAAAACGACATACGAAGAAAAATAAAAACTAACTACTCCCCTTTCTTCTTGCTTTTCTTCTCTCTTTTATACCCAAAAAGTTTCTCTCACATCTTCTGAGCTAATCCCACATGCTTTTTGGACCATTGGATGAGAAAAGTGTATTTTGGCCATTGATTTGGTTTTGGCGGTAAAATGGTATTTTGACAGTTGGGGTTGAGTGAGGGGGTTGAAGATGCATTTAATGCTTCTTGGAGTGTTGTTGAGGTGGGGGGAACAAGGAAGTGTGAAGTTTGAGCTGGAATGATGGGGTGAAGAGTGTTGCAGGGCTAGTTGGTGGGGAAGACAGGAAAAGCGCGGGGGTGTTGTTTGACTTATGGGTTGACTGGGGTAATATTATAAAGGGGAAGGTCAAAAGGCAGGGGGGGTCACAAGGCTAAAATGGCAGGGGTCCAAAATAGTTATGACAAGGGTCCAAGGTGTTTAATACAAGGACTTGTTTGTAAATTCTGAAAATTCAAGGACCAAAGCTGCCAATTTATCAAAGATGTTTCAAGGGACCAAAAGTAACAAGCTTCAATAGTACAAGGACCAAACTTGACATTTTCAAAATTCCAAAGACTATTTTTGCCAAATTTGAAACTTGGAGGACCAAACTTGTAATTTCTCAAAACTTTTGACATTTTTCACCAAAGGACTAATTTTGACAAGTTATGATTTTAAAAGGACCTTTGGTGATTTTTCTTTTGAAATTAAGGGCTCAGAGACTATTTCTGACAACTTTTGAAACTTGGGGGACTGAAACTGCCAATTATGCAAACTTAGCTCATTTTTCATCTGATTTTAAACATTTTGCATGTGAAACATATAAAATGCAATTTTGGAATATTTTCAGTATTTTGATGCATTTCTGAGCATTTTTAAACGTTTTGCAGTTCAGATTTGACCAAAAATGATGAGTATTTACACACTCATCAATCCCCCACACTAAACTATTGCTAGTCCCTAGCAATCTTTTGAGAAAAACTTAATGGATTTGAATCTCTTTACCAAAAGCCATTACTTCTGGAGTAGCCAAATGTTTCAGTTCAAGTAAGAACCATGGTACACTGATAACCATGTGATTTTGAGCAAACCACCAGCTTCCAACGGATTTGATTTGTCTTTACCATAAGCCGTTTGCTTCTGGACTAGCCAACTCTTAGATAAATTATCAATATTATCTTTGGTGAGTCGATTACCAATTATGGTTTTTCCACTGCCTTTACCACAAGCCATAAACTTGCGGGCTAGCCAACTCTTCACTTTTAAGGATATGGTGAGCTGAATACCATACAATTTTGGGCAAATTGCAAGCCGTCAACGGATTTGAGATATCTTTACCAAGAGCCGTTTGCTCCTGGATTAGCCAATCCTTTTGTTTATTAGACATGGCGGACTGATAACCAATAGCTGAGTAAGTGCAGAACACTTACTCCAAAAAAAAAAAATTTTTTGGCCAAAAACGGGGGAATTAGGCGGTATAATTATATGATAAATTCGTGAGAATTCCCCCCCACACTAGAAATGAATATTGCCCTCAATATTCAAAGTACCGGCTGTTATGCCGAAACATAGAACGTAAAAGGGAAATACTACGGCCATTATTTAAAGGGTTTTTTTTTTTTTTTTTTTTTTTTTTTTTTTAAGAAAACTTATATACAACAGCGGGGGGCATCTCCCCCACACCAGGGTGGAACACACGGGTGAGAACCCATGTTTAGCTACTGTTTTTGATTACCGAGTTGCTAGCTTGACTCGACCCCGAATTAATTGGTTCATGGGGAAGTAAAGTGGAAGAAACAATCTCCATCGGGCTTTCATTCAAGGTGTTTGGACAAACATTTGAAGCACGTGAAAGTTCCACACCGATGAGATATACATAGAACCGGCTCAAAAATGATAAATGAAAATGCCGGGGTCAAAGATAGTGTCTTCATTCCCGAAGGAGTGAAGATGAAGAGAAATCACAAGATATTTGAGGAAAGGAAGAAAGATTTTGATAACAATCAAGATCCATTCTTCATTCTCAAATGTAGACATATCGGGAGGAAGGGTGAAGGTAGTATCATTAATAAGCAAACTTGTATGATAGAGTACACCTTCCTCTGAGCTAATATCATCCTCAAGATCAAAATATAAATGATCATGTTCCGGAGGAGATATGTCATGAGAGAGTTCACCGGAGAACTCTTCATGAAGAGAATCATTCACATGAAGTGAAATTGTGAACTCTTGTTCCATTGTGGGCTCATCACTATCCTCGGTCTGAGTATCAAAGAGTGGATTCTCAGAAATTAAAGTGAATTCAGAGTCGAATTCAAATAGAGGATTAGTGAGAGTTGCTTTGAATGTTTCAGGAACAAAGTGATCAATATTCTCTATTGGACTGTTGGGATAAGAAGTGAGTGAACGATCATTATCAAGGAGACTTTCAGTCTCTCCCAGATCGGCTTCGAAATCAAAGAGAACATCGTTACTTTCTGATGAAAGTGGATTGATGTGAGTGAGTTCATCGGTGAACTCCTCAAGAAGATGATCAGCATCAGATTGTGGAAGTGATGCCTCAACATACTCGATGTCTCCATAAGAAGCACAATTGTCGCTAAAATCGGAGCAAGTTTCAAAATGATCATTTGAACACTCAAGAGGGGAAGAAGAATCACACATATGATCAGAAGTTCCCTGCGACTCTCTCGGGATTGGGACAAGGTCCTCAACACTAGACTTTATGAATTCGTCCGATTCCTTTTCAGGAACAGTGTCAAGATGCTCATCCCCCATGTTTAGAGAGTGAGTGGGAATATCGGGTGTGATAGCAGTTGTTTGAGAATGAATCTCAACTGCTGGGATATCAACTGACTGAGGGAGTTGAGAAATAATATTAAAAGGATAAAAACTCTCCTCGTCATCATCATTTAGAGCTGCCTTAAGAAATTGGGAATGCCTTAGAGCTGCATGCTCTAGGACTAATAATTCTTCCCTAGATTGGCGGGCCTCTCGTTCTTCGGCTAGCAATTCTCCCATGGTCTTTTCACCACTCACTTGATTCTTAAAGTTACTAATCATATCATCAAGTGTTTTCATTGCGGTTTCAAAATTTTGGGAGATTTCTTGAGACAACGGCTCAGGTGGAGTTTGAACCGTATGGTGCTGTGGAGGTTGGAAATTGTCAAACCTGTGAGAGTCATGATTGTTACAAGGAAATGGATTCCCTATTTGACAATCAGAGCTGAAGTGGGGACCTCCACAGTTCTCACAACAGTAAAACTGTTGAGTCTGGACTGGTGAATTATATGGATATTGGTCATAACCAAAGTTCTGAGCATCACTGGAAAACTGTTCATAGACACTTGTGTTTCAGGATTGACACTCAAATCCTTGGTGAGGACCTCCACAAAATTCACAGCAGTTATGTTGATTATATGAAGATAAGTCGGGTTGTGGTGGGTAATTGGAAAAGTTTGAGGGGTCGTTAAATGAGTTCGGATTAGGATCATAATCAAATGAATTCCTCGAACCACAAAACAAACAACTCCCGTTATGAATATCATTACCACATTGTACACACGTACACCAACGACAGGGTGAACCAAAAAGAGGCTCACCACAACCGACACAAGGAATAAACGATTTCATTTGAGAGTTATGAAAAGGAATCAGTTCATTCAAAGAATCAACAAAACCAACATGGTGATCCGAATGACTATCAAGTCTCGAAGAACATTTTGAAAAATCAGGAGGTGGGACAAGTGGTGTGCTCTAAGAGCTAGCAATTTCCACCACTTCCGTTATGGTCTCTGGTTCTGGTTCTTGAGAAATGTGAAGATTAGGCAAGTCATTCTTGCTAGTCACGGGCCTAAATTCTGCATGTTTGCTTTTAACCGTAAATCGTGAAAGTTTAGGATCAATTTTAGACGGCTTAGGAGCAATTAAGGGGTTAGATCTTTGGATAACCGTAGGTTGGACGTATTTAGCACTTCCATTATCAAAGGGAAGCACCTGGTCCTTCGTCACCCCGGTTTCTCGTTCCATTTCCCTACGCAGAATTAATGGATCATCACGAACAACACGAATTCTTGACATTTGTGATAAAGTATGACGTTTTTCAAATTCGTCCCAGAATTCGTCGTAGTCGAGAGATTCCATGAGAATAGAAGAAGTTAGAATCAAATGGATAGAGGGTAAAGGGATAAAGAATCAAAAAGGGTAAGAGGGTAAAGAGGAATATTTTTGGTATTTTTGAAAAACATGTTGTAAAAACAAAGAATGAAAATCTTTTTGGGTTTTTGATTTTTATAAGAAAATATAAATACATACAGATGGTATAAACAAGGAGTGAATAGCCAAATCACTAATCTGCTAAACGTAAGATAATTAGCACAGCTCCCCGGCAGCGGCGCCAAAAATTTGATTCGCTCCCAGACGGTCAAGTTTTATCACTCAAGCCGACCACTTGTGAATGGCCAACCGTAACAAACTTAAAACAGTCTGGAAACGAATGCAATGAAGATCAGGAGAGTATAATGTTTCCCCGGGTCGTTATGTCCCAGCGAGCTATGCGATGAATCACCAAACGTATAGTGATCGAGAGATTTGAACGGAAAAGAGGTTTGAATAATTATAACTACAGAAAAAGTCTATAAATTACAATGGCTTAAATGCAAATTAAAGAAAATTAAAAAGATAAAATATATTAAATAAACGCTATCACTATTTGTAAAATGATGTTTTTGATATTTTCTTTTATAAAACTTAAATTAAAAACTACGTGACGTACAAAAGAAAATGTGAAACTTACACAATATTAATCCTAAAAATATAAAAATGACATTTTTACAAACCTAATGATAAAAGAAAATTTTTAGAAAAATAAAATTATTTTTATAACTATTTATCTAATTATTATTAATTAAAAACTATTTTTACTTATTAAATAATAACCTAAAATACAAGAAAATATGAAATAAAGCTAGAAAAATAAAATTATGACTTGGAAAAATCTAAAATAACTAAAAAGAATTTTCAAAACTATTTTTGTATTTTTCTGATTATTTTTGTATTTTCTATGAATTAAAAACTATTTAAAACTACTTAAATTGCTTAAAAATATAAATTTAACTAAGAAAAATCTGGAAGAATATTTTTTTGACTTTTTATATTTATCTTAACCTAGGAAAAATGAAAAATTATTTTTTTAAAGCTTTTCTGAATTAATTGTATTAAATGCTAATTAAAAAGACTTAAAAACTGATTTAAATCAAGAAAAATAGCAAACTGACTTAGAAAAATCTGAAAAATTCAAGAAAAGTCTAAAATAATATTATGAATCTAGGAAAAATATAAAAACAGAGGCTTGTGTGAAGGAAATTGAGGCTGCAGTGGAATGTGCTTAAGAATAAGCACTTGGGATAAGCTAGAAGCTACTGATAAGCACCAAACTAACACAGGACCTATAATATGCTAAAAACACTCAAAAGCAACTAAATACTACTAACCTAAACCACTGAAATGCAAATTACAAAGATTTGATGTTTAGAGCTTATGTGCTAAAAAAACAGATTTGGGGGCTACTTTGCAGCTTAAAGATAAGCTACCAAATAAGTTGAAACTGAAAAACAGAAATGGAAACCTAAACTTGACCTGGGTAAGAGCTTGTAATCCAAAAACCAGACCTAGACAAGCTCTTGTGAGCTTGTGACAAGCCTGCATAAACCCTGTGCAGACTCAGTGAATACTGACTCAGTTGCACAGGGCATTTATACCCATCTTGAAAAGCAGTTTTGAAGCTTATAAAAAATTACTAAAATTCAACTAAAATGATATTAAGACACTAGACCAACTGAAGTTATAAAATCCCAAGTTTCACTTGTTTTGACCCAGAAATGAGTCCATGAAAAATCCCCCTAGTTTGGTGAAAACTGGCTTTTTCAAATTTGACTTTTGACTCAGAAATGCAACTTTGACTTATTTAAGATTTGTAACTAATTTGTGGACAGATGTTGATGTATTATGATGAAATGGAACTGAATTAAGCTACTCTAATGATATTTGAATACAAATCAAACTTTTGATATCACTAATTTTCAACAGTTAAGAAATTAAGACAGGTTATTTAAGATTTTGACTTTTAAGATGCACAAGTGTTGTTTGATGACTAAAATGGTTATAGCTACCTATTTTAAGACTGAATAGACAGGTATTAAGCACAAGTCAAAGTTTAAGCTTAAACTAGCCCACTAATCCAAACATAGGTTCACAACTGTTTTGCAATTTTAAACTAAGCTACCCCTTGATTTGGCTTAAACTAACACTGAAGTTTAATCTAATTAGCCTAATTACAACTACTGAACAGGTTTAAGATACTCAATGGCCACAGATTACACATACAAGTACAAAATGCAAAATAGATTGAAATGAAAATGAAAATGCTACTCACAGGTGTCCAGCTTGTTTTGCAGGCTAAAACCAGAACCATAACTACCCTAATCTAATCTAATCCAACCCAAATCCAAGCTCTGCAACACCATAAACCATTTCAATGCCTGCTTAACCAAATTTTCTTCTCAGTTGACTTTCATTGACCAAAAATCAAATATGCTTGAAACTGTTTCCCAAGCTTATCAGAAGCTATAATAAGCTTAAACAAACTTATTTGAGCTTAAACATAAGCTACTAAAAGCTTGGGCATAGGAATTTGAAACTGAAATTGCAACAGTGAACTTAAAAACATGAACTTATATAAAACCTTGATATTGATGCTTAAAAGTAAATTACAATGATAAAGTGACTTGAGTTTAATACATTAAAGCTTAAAATTACATTTTAAAACACTAATTAAGATAACTTTAAAAAAACGACATACAAAGAAAAATAAAAACTAACTACTCCCCTTTCTTCTTGCTTTTCTTCTCTCTTTTATACCCAAAAAGTTTCTCTCACATCTTCTGAGCTAATCCCACATGCTTTTTGGACCATTGGATGAGAAGAGTGTATTTTGGCCATTGATTTGGTTTTGGCGGGAAAATGGTATTTTGACAGTTGGGGTTGAGTGAGGGGGTTGAAGATGAATTTAATGCTTCTTGGAGTGTTGTTGAGGTGGGGGGAACAAGGAAGTGTGAAGTTTGAGCTGGAATGATGGGGTGAAGAGTGTGGCAGGGCTAGTTGGTGGGGAAGACAGGAAAAGCGCGGGGGTGTTGTTTGACTTATGGGTTGACCGGGGTAATATTATAAAGGGGAAGGTCAAAAGGCAGGGGGGGTCACAAGGCTAAAATGGCAGGGGTCCAAAATAGTTATGACAAGGGTCCAAGGTGTTTAATACAAGGACTTGTTTGTAAATTCTGAAAATTCAAGGACCAAAGCTGCCAATTTATCAAAGATGTTTCAAGGGACCAAAAGTAACAAGCTTCAATAGTACAAGGACCAAACTTGACATTTTCAAAATTCCAAGGACTATTTTTGCCAAATTTGAAACTTGGAGGACCAAACTTGTAATTTCTCAAAACTTTTGACATTTTTCACCAAAGGACTAATTTTGACAAGTTATGATTTTAAAAGGACATTTGGTGATTTTTCTTTTGAAATTAAGGGCTCAGGGACTATTTCTGACAACTTTTGAAACTTGGGGGACTGAAACTGCCAATTATGCAAACTTAGCTCATTTTTCATCTGATTTTAAACATTTTGCATCTGAAACATATAAAATGCAATTTTGGAATATTTTCAGTATTTTGATGCATTTTTGAGCATTTTTAAACGTTTTGCAGTTCAGATTTGACCAAAAATGATGAGTATTTACACACTCATCAATAACTATTATTTATTAATTATTATAATTGTATCTCATACGCAACTCGTGCAATCCCATAGGCTCGAGTTCGAACTGGACATACGACTATTAAATATGTCCATAAACTAACAGTTCTCACTTGGACATATATTAATATGGTAATGACATTGGTTAGCGTCTAGCAACACGCCAATGCCCCCAGAACAACTAGAGTGTGGTTTCCTAAAGCACATTTAATGATTCATCATTATACTATCCTTTTGTTTATAATACCGTGTTAAATATGGATATGGATCTTAGTCATTCCATAATTTAACTATTTTGTTTTTCGTTATATTCCGATTGATCAAGATTCCCAAATCATCGGGACGTACTCCATATCGATATTGGGTATGACCATACAAACATATTGTCAACCCTACGATGGGCCCAGTAGTATTATACTTCAGAACAAATTCGAATGAACAAATTGTATCTTGACTACAAGAGTAATCCATGAATTTCACAACACTTCTGAAAATAGCCTTTATGACCACCAGAAATGGGCTCCACCCACGTCATTTCGGCTTGCGTCTCAAGTCTAAGGATAAGAGCTGTGTGGTTTGGCTGTGTGGGCTGTCGGTTGTGGTCCATGTTTTTAGCAAGTGTTTAGTAGCCTTGGGAAGTATTTATTATGAGGTCAACGGAGAAATGCTATGCTTTTTGTTTCCGTGTTTGCCAAATGCCTTTTAAATTTCTTATAATGTGAAGCATTTACTGTCACTACTTGCCTAAAGCTATAAAGGATAACAGAATGTAGATTAGTTATGCTGTCTATTTTGGCCATCCTTTCTTTGATGGTTCCTTAGTTAATTTGAATTATTTTGCTGCTTTACCTAGACCTATCAAATCTGTTTGTGCATCGGCCTGTCTTTTGTGACGGTGTTTTTTTATTAGAGCTTCTCCTTGCCTTTGAAAAATAAGATACACAACTATGCCATTTATCTATATAAAGAACAAGAACTATTAAACGAAAAAGTACTTTATCAATAAAATGTGTATAGCTATGGGACATACATAGGCATTTTAAAATGATTAATCATTGCTAATCAAAACAAGCAATAAAGGGGACAAGATATTCCTAACCCCCCTATTTCTTATATTCCTAACCCCCCCTATTTTTTTGCTTTTTTTATTTTATTTTTTATTTTTTTTATAATTTTGTTTATATCAAAAAACTATAAACCTGAAAATGCAGAACATGAAATATGAAGTTTAATAAGTCAAATGCTTAAAACTGTCAGAAATACGGAACAGAAACTGACAAAAAACTGTGTTGTTCTGAAACAAGTGGGGGACAAAAGGAATATCAAGTACAAACCCTCCCTAATAGGGAGGGTAGGAATAGTACGTCCCTATTCATTATCATAACATTCTAGTTGTTTCTCTTACTGTCACGCCCACATCAGTTATGTGTTTCTCATTTGCTTGCCAACTTTCCACACATATATCAGAAACTGGAATTAAAAAGAGATAATGTTGTTTAGAGCTAAAGCACTCAATTGGATTTCCCCCGCAAACAATATACACTGGGCGATCTGGAATGGACTGTTGGGCAGCTGTTGCAGTGGGCAGCGGGTGGCTGTTGTTGCAGCGGGTCGGCCGCTGTTGCAGCAGGCAATGGGTGGGCTGTTGTTGCAGCGGGTCGGCCGCTGTTACAGCGAGTCTGCTGCTCTAACAAAAGGCGTTAATCAAGTTTTATGTTGCAGTTAGAAATAGCATGCATATTCTTGTTTATGTTAATTAATTATTCGTTAATCTTTCCTATACGCTTCTGCATGTGTACTTGATGTTTATTGTTTATATTTATGATTAGTCATGTTATATAATTCCAACAGTGGCATCACGAGTCATTGGTTTTAATGAGTAATTAATTACTAAACGCGTAAAAAACGAATATTGTATGTTGTTTGATATGATTATTCTAGGGTTTTGGTTTATATATTTTTTTTGCATGGGTCGATTTTTTATTTAATATGGGGCGCACCCCAATTTTTTGTTGTTGATTCATTAAAAAAAATTAGGGTTTTAATTGTTATGTTAACCTTATCGAAACCTAGAATTAATATATGTGTTACGTGATTAATTCATGAATAATACGTTATGTGACATGGAATTTTAATATGCGATCTTGTGACTATTTTTATAATTTTTATGATATATCCATGATAATACATGCATGTTTGTCATGGATAATTGCTTGTATATTGTTTAATTGTTAAGATATATTTATCACATGTTTATTTACGATAAATCTTGAATTGGGGAAGACTCCAATTATATATATTAATGAATCAATTATGTGCAATGTGGTATATTATTAAATATGGGTTTACGCAATCGATTCATCGATGCATGTGACTCACTTTCAATTGAGAGAGTGAAAGCCCTAATTAATATATATATTATTTAACCTAGACATTGATTATTAATAGGGTTTTATCGAATAAGTTGCATGTGGCTACTTGTTTACACGTATTAAATTGTTTATTATGTGTGCATTGTTTTTAGTTATTTATTTTTTATTTGTTTATTAGGTGCGACAATTTTAAACAAAGAGTAATTTTGAATAGAAAAATAATACGGACTAAACAATGGTGAAGTTTGATTTGTTTTGAAGAGTTAAGTTTTCAATAGTTTAATTGATTGATGATTTTGGTACAAATGGTCTGAACAACTCACCCAATTTAACGGACTGTGTGGGAAGTATTAGGAGGGGAGCGCATTAATATTGTGACCCTAAAGAGGGAGGTTATTGCTTCAGCGCTGACCAAACTCTCCGCTTGCTTGCGAGTCAAATTGGAGCTGCTAAGTAAGCCATAAATGTACAAAATCATCTTAAGGGCGAATTAGTTTTAATTCCATGCGCCACTTTGGTGGTAATTACCCGAAACACTAAGTGTTTACACTTATGCAAAAGTACGGTATAATGGGCGATAATTAACGCTAAATTCCTTGATTGGTGAACCCAATACCTCAATCAAAACTTTGATAATTTGATCTTTATGAATTGGTAATAAAAAGTTTTTTTTATTAAACTTATGCTACAAGATGAATGCATGACATCTTTGTACATATTTGATTTGACCACATAAAATCAAAACTAGTACCCTTATAAATTAAGTTATGTGCCATCTAATTAAAAGGAGCACTTGAAGTTGCAATTTACGTCATGACAGTACTTGGCGAGATAGTGATGGAGAGGTAAATCTTTATGTAAAGTCAGACATTACATGAACATATTTGCAGTTCTTTAAGTTAGACACTTAAGTTGAGTAGAAAGTGAGAACTGGACTCAAGGCATAAGATGGGATGAAACATGTTTATATTTGCAATAGCGTTGGAAAATATAAATCCCATAATGATCTAAGAATTGGAAATTGTTTGCCAATTATTGTTCGACATATTACCTTATTATATGCTTTCGTTACTAGCATATCAAGTGATGTAATGAACCTATGATAATTTGGATCCTAGTTTTCGAGAAAATTCTATGGTTATATGAATATTACCTTGGGTATTTTATTTTCTTGAAAAGTTTAATTATCGAAAATACTAAAATTGAATTTTGCTAATTCTTTAAATGTATTAATGCAACATTAAACTGTAAACAAAGGTTATTCCTGTATTGGTAAATTGATCTACACCTGTAAGGGCTTTTGGTAGAGTCAACTTTATTAAAAGAATAAACCTAGTCCTCTTTTCATAAGAAAGAGTGAGATTCAATCATATTCCTTTTCATGAATGAAGAAATGTATGATAGGACAATTAGAATTGTCTAAATCCTAAATACATAACTCGTAAGCAAATTTTAATATTTAAGAAAATTGTATATTTTCCGAGTTATTAAATTAGAAGTTAGACTAATTACTGTATAATTGGTAAAAGACAAACTAGCATATTTTATCTAGTTGTTTTGTTTTGACCATTTAAAAGTACTACTTACAATTGTTGGAATAGTAGAAATATTAAGAAAGAAATTGCATGCCCAATTTTTTTAAGTTAATAGCATTGATGGATAGTTCATCATCTACATAGTAGAATACACTCTTTTATTACATAAGTAATTGTTATATATGGACTTTCTCAAAAGTATAGGGAAGTAAATAGAGAGCTATTTTCTTTCACTGGTTAATGAAACACTTACAATGTTGTCAAATCCAGTGGAAGTATTTTGTTCTTATTACTGAATAAGGAATTAATGTAATGATCTCTAATTCAGTGAGAGTTACAAGCTTTGTCATCTTGGTAGTAACCCAGATTATCTCTAGAATGTCTTAAGATAATTATTTTCCACTTGTAGACACTTATGTTTTCAAGGATAATCATGTACGCTTCCTTATTAGATAATGAAGTGGTTCTACATCTACTAGTTATGCTAATATCAATGACACAATCATATTAATCACATAAACAAACATATGTCGTGTTGTTTATCTGCTACATGACGTTGTTCCATGCACAAGTGGGAGAAATCTATATTGTGTGCATGGTACAACATATAAGTATATGATTTAACGGATTCTCTTGACTGCAAGGTAAGAGACTAACGTTCTAATATGACTGGTACATATCTAATTCAAGAAACACTTGGTGTTGCAATTTACGTCATGTCAGAACTTGGCGAGATTGCAACAACAAAGTAAATCTTCATGTGAAGTCAGACCTTGCATGGACATATTTGCAGTTTCTAAATTAGACAAGTATTTAGAACATATGTCAAAATGATATATAAGACTACTTAAAATTAAATATTTGTGTATTATTAGAATGACATAAATAAATGAAGTAATCTAAGACTACTTCAAATTAGATATTTATGTATTATTAGAATGACATAAATGAAGTAATCTAATACTACTTCAATTTGTTTATTTATGTATTTTGGAATGACATAAATGAAAAATAATGTAGTCCTATATTATTGTGAAGTAAATAAATTAACTTGAAATTACTATTGAAACCAAGAGTTGTGTTCATAATTACTTTAGTTAAACATGTTTATGATTCATTGTAGAGACATAAACATAAAGTCTTTTAAGACTTATAATAAAATAAGACGTTAACTTGTTATGTTTTTTAATTAAGACATATACAAGAAGTCATTGAGTTGATCAATGATTTATAACGTATAATGGGATTATAACAGTTTATGTTTTCTTGATGAGACATGGATATGAAGTGACTTGGTTAAAGAGCACTGTTGAGAATCGTTGAAGCTCATCTAGGAATAACAATAACAACAATAAATAGAATGCACAGCGGAATAAATCAAAACAACATTGTTATTGCTAAAGGTTTCTTCGTCATCATCATGTGTTCTACAAAACACATCTACAGCCCCAATCCTAGACGATCAACTCTAAGACGGTTACAATCTAACAGGGATCCATGATCCTTGAGGCTGACCAACTACATGTCGACATACACTATAGTCTAGGTGTTCATAAACTCACGCCCTAGACACACACACACACACACACATATGTCTGATGTTTACATTGTTTGACACTTCTTTATCACCTACGTACCCTGCATCTCTTTATATACTAGAGAATGCTAGGGTTTACAAAAAGATAAATGTGAATAAACAGAATATTTTCTTTAACAAGTATATTGATCTTCTGAATATTCTCTTCTTTGAAGTTATCCTCCTTGTCATAAACAGTCCTTCATCTTTCATACTATTTTGTCTTATCAACTCAAGGAACCTAATTCCCAACAATCTTCCCCTAGTTGATAATGACAAAACCACATAAGCATGAACTTCCCCTGAAGCTAATATGAATGAAAGATAAACGAACTTCTCCTTAACCATGCAATCATCAAGAATCTTCAAGTTGCAGCTTCCATGTAAATATTCTTCCCCTTTTTGTCATCTTCAATTAGGGATCATAAGTGAGCAACCTTGATTTTCACAACTACGAATCAATATCATACATCCAATCCATCCTTCCAATGTTTCAAATTACCCACCATTAAGTTTTCCGCATCTTTAAATGAACTTGAAACAATAGAAATCAAAATCAGCAGTAGTAATAACAACTAGCAGTTGTAAAAACCTTCACCTCGAATGATGCATGCAAATGGTTAAACATTTTAACATTAAGCTTCCCCTGAAACCCATATATTAATCAAAGTACTATCCGTGGTTAGACACATACCATCAGTGGATGAGCATAGTGATGAGTGTCTAAATACTCATCATTTTTATACTGTTAGAATGCCAAAAACATCTGAAAACACTCAGAAACACATCAAAATGATAAAAATATTACAAACAAGTGTTTAATATGTTTTAAATGCAAAAACATCAAAATCTGATGAAAAACGTATTAAGTTTGCATAATTGGCAGTTTTAGTCCCCCAAGTTACAAAAATTGTCAAAATCAGTCCCTGGTAATTCAAAAACTTGTAAAATATCATTTTAGGTCCTTGGGATTCACAAGTTGTTCAAAATAACTCTTCAAAATTTAAAAATCACAAATTTACAACTTTGGTCCCTCAACTTTGGAAAAATGTCAAAAATAGTCCTTGGTAAGTTTAAAAAGTGAAAACTATCAAAAATAAACCTTGTACTATTATTAAATGGCAAATTAGGTCCTTATGGTAAACTTTTGGAAAATTACAAGTTTAACCCTTCAAGTTTTAGAAAATTACATATTAGGTCCTTAAATTTAAAAAAAAATGCAAAAATACAACTTTGGTCCTTGTATTATTATGTAATGGCAGGTTTGGTCCCTTGAAGGAAGTTTGGAAAGATGGCAAACTAAGCCCTCAACTTTGCCAATATTACATGATTGGTCCTTGTTTTAATAAATACAACCAAATGGACCCTTTGTATTATTAATATCCCAAATCCAATCCTAACCCAGCTGGTCCAACAACTCAGGCCCAAAAACAAAACCCGCCCAGCTTTTAAAATTAAAACCCGCCAGGCACTATTCACCATCTCCCACCTCACACCTGTTACCTCTCATTCACCTCCACCTGCTATCACCACCTCACCTCCACCTTTCCACCTCACCACCACTTGTATACTAACCCCCCTCCACCTCCAACAAAGTCCAAGAAGCATTAAATGCTTAAACCTGCTCATAAGACTTTTTCCCGCCAATTTTCCAAGTGGACGTTTGTGATGAATTCAACAGCTGGATTGATGTGGGATATTTTCAGAGGTCGATATGGAGTAAAAAGGATCAATAAATACCAAAGGAGAGGCAGTATAGTTACCTAAGTAGTGTAGTTTAGTTTCACTAATGTCGTTTTAATTATTTCAAGCTTTTTAGTGTATGTTTAAACTTTCTAGTACTAGTTTAAGTGTTTTTAAGTGTAATTGACTCTTTATCAATGAATAATTCCAAGTTTCCAGTTTAAATTCAGATTGTGCAAATTTCACTTTTATAGTCAAAATCTTAAATCTGTCTTTTGTTGTTTATGGTTGATGTTTTGAGTTCATTAAGCTTATATAAGCTCCTAGTAGCTTGTTTAAGCCATTGCAAACATTTAAAAGTCAGTTTACATTTGTAAGTCAAAATTCTCAAAAATCCCAAATAAATAGTGAAAAATTAAAAAGATATAGAAATGAGGATGAAAGCTGGTGCAGAGTTGGAATTTGGATTGCTTGTGGGTTTAAAGCTTCATGGGAAGCAATAGGTGTGATCTCTGAGCTTAAGTCATCAGTTTTACCTTGAAAACCAAATTGTAAGCTTGTTGATCAATCTTGGTATTTCACTGTTTCATGTTGTTACTGTTATTGATCTATGTTTCTTTAGTGTTATTTAAGGATATTATAAGATTTGTTATCAGTTGCATGGTTTAAATCAGTGTTTCTCTTTGAAAATTTCCAATTCAGTTTTACAAGCTAGTGTTTGGATTTGCTGATTTAACTGCTTTAGAGACTGTTATTGTTAATAATTATTATTGTTATGTGTCACTTTAGTATAATATAGCTCAATAATAGCATAAAATCCTGTCCTTATTAAGTAAAAAGTCAAAGTAGCTTGTAAACTTCCCAACAGTTCACTGTTGGGAATTTTGAGTTGCAAAAAATCATTTTACAAGTTTAAAAATTGTTGGTTTAGCTTAAGATAATCTTATAATAGCTTATTATAACATAATCATTCATAAAAATCAGTTGCAAGTTCATATTAGTCAAACCTTCATTTTCTTAAAAAGTCAAAAGTATGTCCTGTGCACAGGTTTACACCCATTTTCTAAAGCTTGTAAAAAGCTCTCCAGTGCACCATAGCTTGTAAAATTTGTTTCTTGGGATAGCTGACCAAGCCATCTCAATGTTCCAAGCTTAAGTTTTAAGTTTGTAGCTTTTTAGATAAGGCTGCAAGTGGTTTCTATTTTTGTAAAAAACTCAGCATTCACTGAGTATATAACTCAGTGGTGTTTTCAATATTTTCTCAAGCTTCTTACAAGCTTATTAGTGTAAGCCATAGTTATATTTTTAGCTTTTTGAAAAGCTCACTTGGTCAACTTATTAATTGCAATGTTTAATTTCACTTCCTAGCTTATTTCAATACCTAAAATTAGCTTAATAGGTGCCTAGTTAAATCCAGTGTCCTGTGCACCAGTTGAGCTTGTTTTTTTTTATATATAAGCTCCTACAGAGCTTATTAATAGCCTTTAGCTTATGTAAATTGGTTCTTTAGAAAGCTAGTCTAGTTAGTTTGAGAGTCCAAGTTTCATTTTTTATTTTGCAGCTTAATAGATTGGGCTGCAATAAGCTTTTGTTTTGTCCCATTTTTTTTAGTAAAACTGCATAAGCAGTGACTTGTCACCATATTCATAAGCTTCTCACAAGCTCTATAGTGGACAAAACTATGAGTGTTTTAGCTTTTTGAAAAGCTGAGCTGGTCATTTTGCTTATTCCAGTATTAGTTTTCATTTCCTAGCTTATTTAGGTGCTTAAAATTAAGCTTATAGGTGCTTAGTAAAAACAAGAGTGTACTGTGTAACAGTTAACAATTGTGCTTATTTATAGCTTGTTTAGTGCTTATTTCTAGATTGTATTGCTTTTTCAGTTGTAAAAATAGCTTTTAAATCAGTTTTCTAGCTTATTACAGTTTTCTAGTGCTTATTCAGTAGCTTATAAGCCATTTGGCTCTAATTTTGGTCTTATTTCCATTTCAGCCATCTGTTAAAAAAATAAGCTCTTACTGAGCTTATTATTGACTTTTAGAAAAAGTTTCAGTTTTAGAATTTGCTTATTTAGGTATGTTTAATAAGTTTGTAAAATAAAATTTAAAAAATAAAATGTTTGTGCAAAAAGGGAGAGGCAGGGGTCGAACCTGAGACCTCTCCCTTATGGGGATGATAGTGGGGGTACCTGGAACCATAAGCGCCCTTGGGTCTTTCTTGTCAAACCTTGCAACATTTAATATATAAGGGGACTTGGGCAGTTTTGCTTATAAGCCATTCTTGGCTTATTTTGTGCTTATTTTCAAAAGCACCACCTACGTTTTTTATTTTTCTTAAATCTGAATTAACATAAAGTATTTTCTGTAAAAGTTTGAGATTTTTCTAATTAGTTTTACTATTTTTAATCATTTAATTAGTGTTTTATAGTAATTAAATCATAATAAAAAATATAAAAGTCAAAAAAATATAATTCTTTTTTGTAAAATTTTCTTTTATCATATATTTTGTAAGAAAATTAGTTTTACACTCTTAGGCCTTTTATTTCTTAAAATTTACGTTTTTGCTTGCGCTCCAGCGCCATTTTCGTAAATAGCGCTCGTTTCCATTTTAAACAACGTTTTTAAGTATTTCAAGTTTACGTTTTAGTTAAAATAGTTTATTTAAGTTATTTTGTTTTATAAAAATAAACGTTCATCGATCTGTAAAAATAGTGATAGCGTTTATTTAATAGATTTTAACTTTTATTTCTTTTAATTTGCATTTAAGTCGCTTTAATTTGTAAATCTTTTTCTTAGGTAATTTTCCATCCAAAACCTTACTGATCACTATCCTTAGTGATCATTCTATCATCTGAAGTTGTTTTAAACACCAATTCATCCTCCGTGGGACTTAACGACCCAGGAATTCCCTATATTCCTCCGATCTAAATTGCATTTGGTGTGTGACCTGTTTTGAGTCTGTTTAGACTTGACGGTTTTGCACCAATCAAATTTTGGCGCCGCTGCCGGGGAGGCTGTAAGCGTGTTTTAAGCATTTCCAGACCCATACTTGCACATATACCATCGTTTGTAAACAGTTTTCTGTAAAGTTTTTCAAAACCAAAAAGTTCATTAACACTTTTCCTAAAGTGTTAACAACACCAAAAACAATTTTTTTTTTTTATTATTCAAGTTTTCAACAAACACAAAAACCAAAAATATTTTCATTCTTTGTTTTTATGGCATGTTTTTCAAAAATCCAAAAATATTCATCTTTAACCTCCTACCCTTTTTGATTCTTTATCCCTTAACCCTCTATACATTTGATTCTAAACTTCTATTCTCATGGAATCTCTCGAGAACGAATTCTGGGACGAAGCTGAAAAGCTTCAGACTTTATCACAAATGTCTAGAATTCGTGTTGTTCGTAAAGATCCATTAATTCTGCTCAGGGAAATGGAAAGAAAAACCGAGGTGACAAAGGACCAGGTACTTTCATCTGATAATGGAGGTGCTAAATACGTCCAACCTACGGTTATCCAAAGATCTAATCCCTCGATTGCTCCTAAGCCGTCTAAAATTGATCCTACACTTTCACGATTTACGGTTAAAAGCAAACATGCAGAATTCAGACCGGTGACTAGCAAGAATGACTTGCCTAATCTTCACGTTTCTCAAGAACCAGAACCGGAGTCCATAACGGAAGTGATGGAAATTGCTAGCTCTCAGAGCACACCACTTGTCCCACCTCCGGATTTTTCAAAATGTTCTTTGAGTCTTATTAGTCATTCAGATCACCATGTTGGTTTTGTTGATTCTTTGAATGAACTGATTCCTTCTCATAACTCTCAAATAGAATCGTTTATTCCTTGTGTCGGTTGTGGTGAGCCTCTTTATGGTTCACCCTGTCGCTGGTGTACGTGTGTACAGTGTGGTAATGATATTCAGAACGGGAGTTGTTTGTTTTGTGGTTCTAGGAATTCATTTGATTATGATCCTAATCCGAACTCATTTAACGACCCCTCAAATTTTTCTAATTACCCACCACAGCCCGACATATCTTCATATAATCAACAATACTGCTGTGAATTTTGTGGAGGTCCTCACCAAGGATTTGAATGTCAATCCGGAAACACGATTGTCTATGAACAGTTTTCCGGTGATGCTCAGAACTTTGGGTATGACCAATATCCATATGATTCACCAATCCAGGATCAACAGTTTTACTGTTGTGATAACTGTGGAGGTCCCCATTTCAGTTCTGATTGTCAAACAGGGAATCCATTTCCTTGTAACGATTATGACTATCCATATCACGACCAACCTCCACAGTGCCAAATGACTCAAACTCCTCAGCAAACTCAACAAGACACTTATCTAGAGCTTCTGGAGTCAGTGAAAAGAACTGAGGAGTTGAGTAAGACAGCATTTCATAATGTTCCCAGTTTTTCTTGTGTAATTCAAAATTCACATGAGAAATCCATGGAAGAATTGCTAGCTGAAGAGCAGGCTGCTAAAATTAATTCCCAAATTGCCTTTGAAAAAGCTATTAAGGAATCAATTGCACAAGAAAAAGCAGCCAGATCTAGCTCGCAATTTCGTTTTATTCCTGATGATAGTGATGATGATGATACATTTGAAGATTCATCAGATTCATCAGTGGATATCCCAGCAGTTGAGATTCATTCTCAAACAACTGCTATCACACCCGAGGTTCACACTCACTCTCTGAACATGGGGGATGAGCTTCTTAGCACTGTTCCTGAAAAGGAATCGGACGAATTCATAAAGTCTAGTGTTGAGGACCTTGTCCCAATCCCGAGAGAGTCACAGGGAACTTCTGATCATATGTGTGATATCCCTTCCCCTCTTGAGTGTTCAAAAGATCATTCCGATTTCATTCCACTTTCATCTGAAAGTGATGATGATCTCTTTAATTTCAAATCCAATCTGGGAGAAATTGAAAGTCTCCTTTATAATGATCGTTCACTCACTTCTCACCCTAACAATCCAATAGAGAATGTTAATCACCTTGTTCCCGAAGCATTCAAAGCTACTTTCACTAATCCTCTATTTGAATTCGACTCTGAATTCACTTTAATTTCTGAGAATCTACTCTTTGATACTCAGATCGAGGATAGTGATGAGCCCACAATGGAACAAGAGTTCACAAATTCACTTCATGTGAATGATTCTCTTTACGAGGAGTTCTCCTTTGAACTCACTCATATCATATCTCTACCAGAGTATGATAACTTCCACTTTGATCTAGACATAAATGATTTTTGTGTTCCGGAGGAAAATGTTCTCAACCATGAGAACTTGCTTGATATCAAAATCCCATCCCTCCCGCCCAGAATATGTCTTGATCAAATGAGCTTAAATGATGAAATTCATGATCCAGAAATCATGAATTCTCCTATGGATGAAGATGAGTTAGTCATGATTTTCATCATGATTTTCTTTCTTTTCTTCACCTATCCCGTGTCTTCTCCTGTTCTTCACTCCTTCGGGAATGAAGACATTATCTTTGACCCCGGCATTTTCATTAATCATTTTTGAGCCGGTTCTCTGTATATCTCATCGGTGTGGAACTTTCTCGTACTTCAATGTTTATACAAACATCTTGAATGAAAGTCCGATGGAGATTATCTCTTCCACTTGCTTCCCCATGAACAAATTAATTCGGGGTCGAGTCAAGCTAGCGACTCGGTAATCAAAAACAGTAGTTAAACATGGGTTTTCACCCGTGTGTACCACCCTAGTGTGGGGGAGATGCCCCACATGTTGTATATAGACCTTAAAAATGAATGAAAATTGTAAATATTCAAAAAGAGAATAATTGTTGTGTTTTTACACTTAGCTAGTAATGTTATCTTTTTACGTTCTAAGTTTCGGCATTACAGCCGGTACTTTGAATATTGAGGACAATATTCATTTCTAAGTGTGGGGGGGAAATTCTGGCGAATTTGATCATAAATGTACCCTTTTAGTCCCTTTTTCCCCCAAAATGGCCAAATTTTAAAAAATTTTTTATTTAGTGGAAGTACTAAGTACTAAACACAACAAATGGTAATCAGTCCACCATGTCCAACCCACATAAGGACTGGCTAATCCAGGAGCAAACGGCTCTTGGTAAAGATATCTCAAATCCGTTTATGGCTTGCAATTTGCCCAAAATTGTATGGTGTTCAACTCACCATATCCTAAAAAGTGAAAAGTTGGCTAGCCCGCAAGTTTATGGCTTGTGGTAAAGGCAGTTGAAAATCCATAATTGGTAATCGGCTCACCAAAGATAATATTGATAATTTATCTAAGAGTTGGCTAATCCAGAAGGGTACGGCTTCTGGTAAAGACAAATCAAATCCGTTGACAGCTTATGATTTGCTCAAAATCATTTGGTTATCATTGTACCAAAGTTCTTACTTGAACTGAAACAATTGGCTACTCCAGAAGTAATGGCTTTTGGTAAAGAGATAAAATCCATTAAATTTTCTCAAATCATTGCTAGGGACTAGCAATATCTTAGTGTGGGGGATTGATGAGTGTCTAAATACTCATCATTTTTATACTGTTAGAATGCCAAAAACATCTGAAAACACTCAGAAACACATCAAAATGATAAAAATATTACAAACAAGTGTTTTATATGTTTTAAATGCAAAAACATCAAAATCTGATGAAAAACGTATTAAGTTTGCATAATTGGCAGTTTTAGTCCCCCAAGTTACAAAAATTGTCAAAATCAGTCCCTGGTAATTCAAAAACTTGTAAAATATCATTTTAGGTCCTTGGGATTCACAAGTTGTTCAAAATAACTCTTCAAAATTTAAAAATCACAAATTTACAACTTTGGTCCCTCAACTTTGGAAAAATGTCAAAAATAGTCCTTGGTAAGTTTAAAAAGTGAAAACTATCAAAAATAAACCTTGTACTATTATTAAATGGCAAATTAGGTCCTTATGGTAAACTTTTGGAAAATTACAAGTTTAACCCTTCAAGTTTTAGAAAATTACATATTAGGTCCTTAAATTTAAAAAAAAATGCAAAAATACAACTTTGGTCCTTGTATTATTATGTAATGGCAGGTTTGGTCCCTTGAAGGAAGTTTGGAAAGATGGCAAACTAAGCCCTCAACTTTGCCAATATTACATGATTGGTCCTTGTTTTAATAAATACAACCAAATGGACCCTTTGTATTATTAATATCCCAAATCCAATCCTAACCCAGCTGGTCCAACAACTCAGGCCCAAAAACAAAACCCGCCCAGCTTTTAAAATTAAAACCCGCCAGGCACTATTCACCATCTCCCACCTCACACCTGTTACCTCTCATTCACCTCCACCTGCTATCACCACCTCACCTCCACCTTTCCACCTCACCACCACTTGTATACTAACCCCCCTCCACCTCCAACAAAGTCCAAGAAGCATTAAATGCTTAAACCTGCTCATAAGACTTTTTCCCGCCAATTTTCCAAGTGGACGTTTGTGATGAATTCAACAGCTGGATTGATGTGGGATATTTTCAGAGGTCGATATGGAGTAAAAAGGATCAATAAATACCAAAGGAGAGGCAGTATAGTTACCTAAGTAGTGTAGTTTAGTTTCACTAATGTCGTTTTAATTATTTCAAGCTTTTTAGTGTATGTTTAAACTTTCTAGTACTAGTTTAAGTGTTTTTAAGTGTAATTGACTCTTTATCAATGAATAATTCCAAGTTTCCAGTTTAAATTCAGATTGTGCAAATTTCACTTTTATAGTCAAAATCTTAAATCTGTCTTTTGTTGTTTATGGTTGATGTTTTGAGTTCATTAAGCTTATATAAGCTCCTAGTAGCTTGTTTAAGCCATTGCAAACATTTAAAAGTCAGTTTACATTTGTAAGTCAAAATTCTCAAAAATCCCAAATAAATAGTGAAAAATTAAAAAGATATAGAAATGAGGATGAAAGCTGGTGCAGAGTTGGAATTTGGATTGCTTGTGGGTTTAAAGCTTCATGGGAAGCAATAGGTGTGATCTCTGAGCTTAAGTCATCAGTTTTACCTTGAAAACCAAATTGTAAGCTTGTTGATCAATCTTGGTATTTCACTGTTTCATGTTGTTACTGTTATTGATCTATGTTTCTTTAGTGTTATTTAAGGATATTATAAGATTTGTTATCAGTTGCATGGTTTAAATCAGTGTTCTCTTTGAAAATTTCCAATTCAGTTTTACAAGCTAGTGTTTGGATTTGCTGATTTAACTGCTTTAGAGACTGTTATTGTTAATAATTATTATTGTTATGTGTCACTTTAGTATAATATAGCTCAATAATAGCATAAAATCCTGTCCTTATTAAGTAAAAAGTCAAAGTAGCTTGTAAACTTCCCAACAGTTCACTGTTGGGAATTTTGAGTTGCAAAAAATCATTTTACAAGTTTAAAAATTGTTGGTTTAGCTTAAGATAATCTTATAATAGCTTATTATAACATAATCATTCATAAAAATCAGTTGCAAGTTCATATTAGTCAAACCTTCATTTTCTTAAAAAGTCAAAAGTATGTCCTGTGCACAGGTTTACACCCATTTTCTAAAGCTTGTAAAAAGCTCTCCAGTGCACCATAGCTTGTAAAATTTGTTTCTTGGGATAGCTGACCAAGCCATCTCAATGTTCCAAGCTTAAGTTTTAAGTTTGTAGCTTTTTAGATAAGGCTGCAAGTGGTTTCTATTTTTGTAAAAAACTCAGCATTCACTGAGTATATAACTCAGTGGTGTTTTCAATATTTTCTCAAGCTTCTTACAAGCTTATTAGTGTAAGCCATAGTTATATTTTTAGCTTTTTGAAAAGCTCACTTGGTCAACTTATTAATTGCAATGTTTAATTTCACTTCCTAGCTTATTTCAATACCTAAAATTAGCTTAATAGGTGCCTAGTTAAATCCAGTGTCCTGTGCACCAGTTGAGCTTGTTTTTTTTTATATATAAGCTCCTACAGAGCTTATTAATAGCCTTTAGCTTATGTAAATTGGTTCTTTAGAAAGCTAGTCTAGTTAGTTTGAGAGTCCAAGTTTCATTTTTTATTTTGCAGCTTAATAGATTGGGCTGCAATAAGCTTTTGTTTTGTCCCATTTTTTTTAGTAAAACTGCATAAGCAGTGACTTGTCACCATATTCATAAGCTTCTCACAAGCTCTATAGTGGACAAAACTATGAGTGTTTTAGCTTTTTGAAAAGCTGAGCTGGTCATTTTGCTTATTCCAGTATTAGTTTTCATTTCCTAGCTTATTTAGGTGCTTAAAATTAAGCTTATAGGTGCTTAGTAAAAACAAGAGTGTACTGTGTAACAGTTAACAATTGTGCTTATTTATAGCTTGTTTAGTGCTTATTTCTAGATTGTATTGCTTTTTCAGTTGTAAAAATAGCTTTTAAATCAGTTTTCTAGCTTATTACAGTTTTCTAGTGCTTATTCAGTAGCTTATAAGCCATTTGGCTCTAATTTTGGTCTTATTTCCATTTCAGCCATCTGTTAAAAAAATAAGCTCTTACTGAGCTTATTATTGACTTTTAGAAAAAGTTTCAGTTTTAGAATTTGCTTATTTAGGTATGTTTAATAAGTTTGTAAAATAAAATTTAAAAAATAAAATGTTTGTGCAAAAAGGGAGAGGCAGGGGTCGAACCTGAGACCTCTCCCTTATGGGGATGATAGTGGGGGTACCTGGAACCATAAGCGCCCTTGGGTCTTTCTTGTCAAACCTTGCAACATTTAATATATAAGGGGACTTGGGCAGTTTTGCTTATAAGCCATTCTTGGCTTATTTTGTGCTTATTTTCAAAAGCACCACCTACGTTTTTTATTTTTCTTAAATCTGAATTAACATAAAGTATTTTCTGTAAAAGTTTGAGATTTTTCTAATTAGTTTTACTATTTTTAATCATTTAATTAGTGTTTTATAGTAATTAAATCATAATAAAAAATATAAAAGTCAAAAAAATATAATTCTTTTTTGTAAAATTTTCTTTTATCATATATTTTGTAAGAAAATTAGTTTTACACTCTTAGGCCTTTTATTTCTTAAAATTTACGTTTTTGCTTGCGCTCCAGCGCCATTTTCGTAAATAGCGCTCGTTTCCATTTTAAACAACGTTTTTAAGTATTTCAAGTTTACGTTTTAGTTAAAATAGTTTATTTAAGTTATTTTGTTTTATAAAAATAAACGTTCATCGATCTGTAAAAATAGTGATAGCGTTTATTTAATAGATTTTAACTTTTATTTCTTTTAATTTGCATTTAAGTCGCTTTAATTTGTAAATCTTTTTCTTAGGTAATTTTCCATCCAAAACCTTACTGATCACTATCCTTAGTGATCATTCTATCATCTGAAGTTGTTTTAAACACCAATTCATCCTCCGTGGGACTTAACGACCCAGGAATTCCCTATATTCCTCCGATCTAAATTGCATTTGGTGTGTGACCTGTTTTGAGTCTGTTTAGACTTGACGGTTTTGCACCAATCACATAGCTATCAGTGGTTTCGTTAATCTATCAGCAGATTCCAGTAGGTCAATCGAAACACAACAATAGCGACTTTAAGCATAAGTTCCAGCAGCACGTTTAAAAATTTGTGTTGAGCACGAGTTCCAGCAAGTGTAAGCATTGAACGAGCATCAGCGAGAATACTTCTGGAACGAACCCAACTCCAACGAACAGCATCTAGGGTTTGTTACAAACCTTAACATTCAAATCATTCACTATATATGTATCTATTAAGGTTTGTGAAAACCCTAATTGCAATCATTCACTATATATAAGTATAAAGACGACACTTTTTGGTCTTTAGTGACACTTTTTAGAGTCACTAAGAACTTGAAAAATTCAACTTACATGATGGTGTCTGCAGCAGTTTTCAGACACGTATATCTTTTGACTGAGACTTCAGATCAACAATCCCTCCGGCGGAAAGTTAGATGTGAATATAAAGAAGCTCCAGCCAAAATTTTAGCCCGATCCAACGGTTCACTTAAAAGTTATACCTGTTTCAAAACTGACCTGCAGAAGCATTACGAAAATTTAACCAGCTGCGAATTTTTCTTCCTCATCAAGAAACCTTGCGAAATCATAGATATCAAGAGCCACCCGCTCTGATACCACTTGTTGAGAATCGTTAAGCTCATCTAGGAATAACAATAACAACAATAAATAGAATGCACAGCGGAATAAATCAAAACAACATTGTTATTGCTAAAGGTTTCTTCGTCATCATCATGTGTTCTACAAAACACATCTACAGCCCCAATCCTAGACGATCAACTCTAAGACGGTTACAATCTAATAGGGATCCATGATCCTTGAGGCTGACCAACTACATGTCGACATACACTATAGTCTAGGCATTCATAAACTCACGCCCTAGACACACACACACACATATGTCTGATGTTTACATTTTTTGACACTTCTTTATCACCTACGTACCCTGCATCTCTTTATATACTAGAGAATGCTAGGGTTTACAAAAAGATAAATGTGAATATACAGAATATCTTCTTTAACAAGTATATTGATCTTCTGAATATTCTCTTCTTTGAAGTTATCCTCCTTGTCATAAACAGTCCTTCATCTTTCATACTATTTTGTCTTATCAACTCAAGGAACCTAATTCCCAACAAGCACTTATGTTATAAAGCATGCAATTGGCTTGGAAAGTCTATTATACCATTAAGTTGACTTAGTTGGTAAATAGGTAAGCCAAAAGGAATATGTTTATCTTATATATATTGTTAGGTTGTCTTACAATATTAATTCTAATGAATACCACAAGTTGATGGTATGTTCAGTTAGGATAATCAAACTCTATTTGATTTGTTTGATTCAAGATAACCATCACTTCTTTCTTAAAAAGTAACAAGGTTAGAAAATTGAGTATGGATTGAATATACTCAATATGACTCCAACCTAGAAGATTGATAAAACACAATTTCATTATGGAATGTGATGAATCACATTAAGTTTTAAAATTGAAGATTCTGAATTTGTTAAACTACTTATGAATAGGTTGTTAACAAACTTAAGTCAGGAATTATCAATGTGTATTTGTAATGTCCCAAAAAGAGAACAATGTAGTTTTGCTCTAATTGCTAAGTATATATAGATAGTCTATATATTACAAAAGGCAAGTGGGAGTTTTTTTTTATCTTGAAAGAAAAATTACAAAGTACATAATCTTCTTAAGTACACTAGTAAATATCATGATGAGGCTAGATATGAAATGTTAGTCTCAAGATGATATAATTTTCATTCATAGATCTGCAAGGATATCTCAGATATTTGACTTATATGCTGAGAAATATGAGTTACAGGATTATAGTAAACCTGATAATCATTATGATGGATTACCAAATATTGAATTGGGTAAATTACTCATACTATGAATGTTAAAGATGCTGCCCATAAAGATAATCAATTTTGGAAATTTGGTTTATCTTAATAGTTATACTAGAGAATGAAGATGAGTTTCTTCAAAAAGATGAAAACCCCTAGTGGTTTGAATTTCTATGTAGAAATCATATTGACAATATTGTACACATATTTAATGCATGTTTTATGACAAGATTATTAATCATACTTAAGCAATTAATTATGATTGAATATTCTTTTCTAGACACATTAAATATATAAAGATGATAATGGTCATACTTGTTTTCATTAATATGAAATATGACAATGGAATATCAAAACTCTTTCTTGAAAAATTACTTGAGCGAGGACGGTAAGTAATCGAAAGGTTTTTTGAATTCATATAATCTTTGGAAGTGTACGAAGTGCAATAATTCATGAATGGATAAATGCATGCAGATTATTCTTATGTTTAATTATTAAATCCTAGTTTCGATTTATAATTGAAATAAGATAAATTTTAATTATTCCTAAAAGCTAGTGGGAGTATTATGTTAAGGTTTTAAATCTTATATGTTGTATAACATATATAAAGTAACATTCCTTGTAAGCTAAATGTTAAGTCTTAGATTGGAATGAAACTACACTTATAAGATTTAAGAATTAAAACATACAACCTTGGAATATATTTTTATTAATAATAAAGATGCAGTAAAATAAATGATTCTAATAAACCATGATATATCATTTGGGAAATGGATAAATATCTTTTGACAAGATAGAACATGAATAATTCTAAGTTTGACATGTAGATTCATCATGTACATCATGTTGTGTATATTAAAATTGTTGTATCATTTTTAAATAAGAAGTGATTTGACAACATTGATATCTAACTAAAAGTTATTAGATAATTTGTGTAATGATTATTCTAATAGAATTACATCCTCAGCCTGGAATTGCTCCTAGATTTTCTGGATGAACAATATGTCAATTGTTGTGCAAATTATCATCAACTACAAACTTGAAAGTTTGGAAGACGTCAAACATTACACAATAAAATATTAAAGTTTACGGAGTTTTAATGAGCATATTGTTGTTTGTATATGTTAGGTTCCCATATTAGTAACACAAGCATCAATAGAAGAAATAGATAAAGGAGAGATCGGTTGAACACTAAACCAAACACACAAATATAAATGAAGAAAGGTTTATTCTTAGGTGAAATAGAAAAGTGAACAACCAACCCTCAAGTGAGGGTATTACAAGACTATTTATAGGAAAGGGAGCTAAGGCAACACTCCTAGTCCCTTCCTTTCCTTATTGGACTTGGGCCAAGGCTCATGGGCTTTCTACATAAGCCTTGGCATGATTACTAACATAAAAGCCATATTAAGCTAACTATTATATATGAATCACTAACACTTGAATTAATGTTTAGGAGTGATTCCAACAATCTCCCCCTAAGTGTTAGTGATGAATGAAAGAGTGATAAACGATGTAGGTGCTGATGTAATAGTAGCTTTGACGTCTTCTGACATTCTTCTTTCTTGTGAGAAGAGGTGTCTTGGTTCGAACAATCTCCCCAGTGTAGAGAAATTGTTTCCTTTAAAGTATTCTGCTTTGACGTCATCATTTACTTTGTTCTTTGATCTTTGTTCTTTGTGGTGGTAGTGATAGTATGTTGTTGTTGTCTGCATCAGGTCTGCTTCATTGCTCCAGTGTCTCCACATCATTCTTCAACATGCTCACACGCTCTTTGACGTTGGATTTCAGTACTGATGTAGTTCTCTTAGTCTTTAAATTTGTAGATTCTTTGACTTGATGAAGAATCTTTCAGACTTTTGTGTTGCCTTATGATAGAACTTCCATTAGTGATGTTGTTGGTATGAGCATGTGAAGAATCTGCACGATCAGTCCGCTCCAGAGCTTCCATAAGAAGAAAACATAAGAAAGGTTAGTATTAAGCGGATTCCGGCACTTACAAGTTCGAACTTCGAGAGTGTTAACATCATAGTGTGGAAACACAACTCTAATTCTCACAAAGGCTGTTCCTGAACTGGAGTCCCACAAGTAAGATAACGCGATGTACCGAAATACACCTACAGTTCAGATGAGTCGCCGAGGTACACCGAAGCATCACCTCACGACTGTAGACCGTTTGAGACACACTAAGCGTAATCCACGGGGAGTTACCGAAGTGACCTGTTGTCAGGGCTGTTTGATGTTGACCCTGGCAGGAGTTTCCATTCAATCACTGAGGATCACAAAAGTGAACCTCTCATAAATGTTCTTGACAGATTGCTAGGATCTGTGTAGGACTCGATAACGTACCACTGTTGTTCTTATTAATGAACGACAAGTGATGAAATGTCAAGTGTACCTATGAGATCTTTTGATGAATCTCGTGGCTCTAGACTCAATAGTGCGTTTTGGTTTTCCTGAGCGGAGACTAGGGAGAGGGTCTCCTTCTTCAATACCAGCAATCTCTAAGATAAAGCCGATAGTTTACGTAGGGTTCCCTGTGAGAATGAAACAAGCTTCTGTTGAGAGAAACTTGAGTGGCTAAGAAGGTTTAGTACATGCGTCACTGGGCCCATGATGACTTTTAATCTTCAATACCGGTGTCATCAAGTGACAACCAATAGCATATGAATTGAACCCGGTGTCTGCCCTAAGTTGAATAATCTGGAGGGCTATTTCTTTTCACACTTTTCTTTGCTTTTCTTTTTAATTCTTCAACTTCTTCTTTCTCCGATTCTCATTTTCTCCTTTTTTATAATCATACCTAAGGAATTCTAATTATAATTATTGGTAGCGTCCTTGGGTAGATCCCTCCGGCTCTGGCGGATCATAGGACGGTTATTCCTAACCTTAATCACCTTATAACTCCATTGCCATAAAACCATTTTCATGAAAATCTCTCGAAGTGTTTGTGAATGAAGAAACATGTTTGAACACTTCAAGAGTTTTAGATTTTCAGAGATACTCCCCCTCCACGTGTGCTTAAGAGTTTTGGCAGAAATCTGCACAGTGAGAGAAGAGCGCGCACTTTTTTTGAATTGATAGACTCATGATAGACAATCCCTTGCGAGACACGATTACGTTGCATAGTTAAAGAGATACATTGTCAGCTTTTAGGTGACAACTAGCTCTAATAACTACCTTGAAGATGTGGACAACCCCGAAAGGTTGTCAAACCCGTCAAAGTTCATGTCTATCAAGAGCTTCTCGAATAGGTACAATTTACTTGGATAAGTCTAGGAAGACAAATCTTTTCAATGTATGACTGTTCAGTTCCCGTCAATTCATGGGTTGAAGTCTTTTCACACGAGGATTCAATAGCAAAACACAACATATTTCTTATCACATAATTTTTCTCCCCCTCAAAAATGGCATATAAATGTTATTTTTGAAGAAATGTTGAGAATAAATATGACCATTTTGAGTTTTGTGGGAAGATTACACAAAGAATAATTTGTGAAGAAAGTTTTTAAGTCAAATACTCCCCCTCAACAAGTGATATAAACGGTTGAGGTTTTGAAAATCATAAGGGGAAGTACTTGTTCTTTTGAGTAAAACCTTTTAAAATTGAAAGGTTTGATAGGTTTTACTAAAAAGTAAGAAGCTTTCGCTCCTTTTATAAGGATTGTGGCACTGAAGCGTACCACAGGGTCCTTTCATTACAAGATCGGGTTGTACACTGTTATGTGTGCACAAACCATTGTCAGATAATCAACCAAACAAAATCACAATCAAGAGAGTACCCAATGATTACAGACGATCAGCAACTTTCTGAGGACGTTGGAAAGTCAGAATCGGAAAGTTTGGTCATCCTCCCACATAGCTCTCCAACTGTTGCATCTGATCCTGATGAATCAAACATTCATCAATCCTAGTGATAAATCAACGAACATCCTAGCGATCCTTTGAATTCCATCTCTTCGTCTGAATTATACCCAACTCAATGTCCTTCAATCGATATGACAATCCATCTCGAACCATCTCCAGGGTGGCATCATAGAACTTAGTGAATTTCATCGAAAGCCATGAAGCAAGTATGATGATTTTCACTTTGGTAGACAAACCCAAACTTTTGTTTATGAACGATTTTGTACTGAGGTTCTTGATTGATTCCGATGAAGTGTAGAATTTAGGTAAGATTCGACCCCGAGGTGGAGAACTTCAACACGCTCTTTGATTTGATGTGTATGAAAACAAGGAGTTCAGTAATGTACTTGATGTAAATTTTGGTTGAGGTTCTGGTTGGGGCTCAGGTATGTCGTGATCCTCACCACCAGTGTATGTAAAGTGATCAACGGTTTTCTCCATTAGGTGTGGTTTCTAAATCCCTTGGTTGATCAGATGGTGGTGGTTGTGTAGCTTGTTGTGTAGTGGTGATAACCTGTTTAACCATTTGTCGAATCATTGGATGGAGTTGCCTTCTTAACAGATTTTGTTGTTGACATAGGTGTTTATTATGTTGATGGAGGTGATGATTGAGATGATGATTTGGAAGTGTCAAGAGGTGTTTCAGAAGACTGTTGAGTTTGTGTATTGGATTGTCAACTATGTAGTTGTCTGATTCCTTCTAAAACTTTTTCTTCTCAGCTCTAGCAGCTTCTTTTGCCTCTTTTCGAATCATATCCTCTTCAGCCGCCAAATTATCATCATCAGGGACTCTTTCATCCTTATCATGATCGTAATCTCCTTCGTCATATATTTCCACATCTTCACCATGATTTTCTTCTTGCGGATGTTTTAGTGATACCCTGATCCTTACCGGGTTGATTAACCGGATCGGATGCGGTAAGAGATGTTTGCAATGGATCTTCCATAAGTGGAGGACTACTACTTGACCCTCCTGCCCCACCGGCTGGATTAACCGGAAAGGTTGAATCATGGTATTCCATCCTTTTCTGCTTTAAGGTCTTATGAAATTTTATTTCCTCTTCCATTGAATCATACTCATCATCAGGATGACTTTGTGAGCATGAATTTGAATGGATGTTGAAGAAGGATGTCCACAGCAATTATGCAAGATGATTATGAGCATATGAAGTTGTTGAAGATGACACGGAGATTGTTCTTGCCAATTGTTTTGTCGTATCCAGCTGGGAATGTGTTTGCCATCAAGAGCTCTGCTGGGGCATTAATGATTGCTTGATTTGCAGCCATTTTGTGATCTGAAAGACATTAGACAAAAAGACAGACAAATGGAAACACAATGTGCTTGTTTTAGTCTGATTTATTATCTAATTCCTTGTTTGATGGTAACATGTTAATGTTAGTTACAAGTCCTAAGTCACATTATTCCAATTGATTGAAGTTGATGTGATAAGTTACGTGAACATGTTAATTTTGAAATTTCAAAGTCCAATATTTCACTTAACACACAACATATTAACTTTTGTAAGCTTATGCGAAACATCAGGTATTTGTGACTTATGCGTAACATTTAACAAGTAACATATGCGTAATAAGCCAAAATGTAGTGAACAGTGGGTTATGAGTAACAAGGATCCTTATGCGTAAGAAAGGAGCTTATGCGTAGGAGTAAGCTAAAGCGTAAGACCAAGCTTATGCGTAAGAGTTTCTTACGCGTAAGACAAGTTCAAAGGCTTTAGGCTTAAGCGTAGCAAGCCTTGTTTACGAATATCTTTCCAAGATACGCGTAATCCACTGTAGACCTCTTATGCGTAAGAGTTACGCGTAAGATTTCTCTTAGGCGTTACCTTTACGCATAAAAGTATTCTTTAAGCGTAACGGTTTGAACACCTGAAGATTCTGACATTACGAATAATTAACCTATTAACTATAAACATGAAAACTTGATTGCAGTTAATTCCAAACATCTTTTAGAATACAAAACAAGCATAAGAACATATCAGATACACACAGAAAGACTTAGGCGTAAAATTACTTAAACCCTAAACCCTTAATCTACAAGTAAGAGATATAGCTACACAAATCAAACAAGAATGTTTCTGGAGTGTCCTAGATGTCATATGAGTGCAATGGAACAAGATTTAACACATTTCCATCACAGAATCAGAAGATTTATGGGAGATGAACCCTAAAAAACCTAAAACTTAAATTCATACAATTTAGATGTTTCTGGGCTAATTTAAAGGTTCAAAAACATGCATATAAACTTATTCTAACACTTTCTTGACTACCTAATAACATATCACAGAATAGAAAAGCCCTAGATGAGTACAAGAACCCTATAATTCAAATTAATGAAATTTAAGATTCAGGATGGTTTTGGACGATTGAAACAAGTTTAATAGACACTAAGAAAGGTTTTAACACAACTCATTTCAATCCAAACACTTTTACGTATAAACACCCAATTCGTTCAAGTGAACAATTTTCCAAAATCAGTTTAAAGAGTTTTAACCGTTGGATTTGAAAGATTTTTGAAGTCCTTGTTTAGAATCTTGATCAAAACAATTTAGAACTTACAGATTATGAACAGCTTGAACGGATTTAGAAGATTTGATTTGGGCCGTTTGATCTTGGTGGTTTAGGAGTAAATGATTTTGTTAAAATTAATTTGCCAAGTTGACACATTCAGTCCCTCAACCTTAAAGAGGTTCCAACCAAGATCCTTTAACTTCCGTTTAGGTTAGACAAAACACATGTAAGGCAAGAAACTTAACGATACTCCCCTTCGACTTTTGAAATAATGATTTTTTGAACACATTTGAGTCCGAGGAGAGTATTTGACAAGAAACGTATCCACCATTTTAGAAGAAACAACATATTTTTGGAAACATGGAAGTACAAGGTTTTATGAAACTGAAAAATATTTACTTTCTCCCCTACAACACTTGATCGAAAAAATACTGAATTTTGAAAGATTTGAGTGTTGACGGAAGATTTGTACTTGCCATGTTAAAAGAAATATAGATAGAAGAATATTTTTGTTGTTTTATCTGATTTTTTTAATTTTGTATTTTGTTTCTGAAAAATATTTACAAAAGGATGTTTTGGTATTTGACTGGTTTTTAAGAATGTTTTAAGAGCTCATCCAGTTCCTCTTGAGTCAAACACCGCATACCAATCCGGTGGACCAACTCAGTAAACCTAGCAGGAGCTAAGGCTTTGGTGAGAAGATCTGCCAATTGGTATTCAGTACCCGAAAAATATAATTCAACAGTACCCTGTTCCACGTGGTCCTTGATGAAATGATATCGAAGATCGATGTGCTTTGATTTCGAATGTTGAACTGAATTGCACGAGATCGCAATAGCACTCCGATTGTCGCAGTACATCGGGATTCTGTCAAATACGTAACCATAGTCCTTGAGTTGTGTTATCATCCAAATGACTTGAGCACAACACGCCGACATGGCTACATATTCTGCTTCGGTTGAGGACAGTGATGTACAATCCTGCTTCTTCGATTGCCATGACACCAGTTTATCACCAAGAAATTGTAATGCTCCTGAAGTACTTTTACGTGAATCTAAGCATCCTGCGTGATCAGCATCTGAAAAAGCGATTAGTTCAAAACCAGAATCCTTCGGATACCAGATTCCCAAATTAATGGTTCCCTTGATGTATCGAAGGATTCTTTTAGCCTCATAGAGGTGGGTTTCAGTTGGTCTCGACTGATAACGGGAGCAAAGATAGACCGAAAAAACAATATCAGGTCTGCTAGCTGTTAGATACATGAGAGACCCAATGATACTACAGTATTTGGTAGGGTCCACCAATTTCCCATGTAAATCAGCGTCTAGCTTCTTGGTATGAGCCATTGGTGTGGCATAGGTGTCACATTTTTGCATTCCAAATTTGTTTAACAATTTAAGGGCATATTTGGACTGACTCAAGAAAATACCACGGGGTGATTGATGAACTTGCATTCCTAGGAAGAATGTGAGTTCACCCATCATTGATATTTCAAAATGTTTTGTCATAAGTTTTGCAAAAGCATTTGAATATTTTAAATGTGTTGACCCAAAAATGATGTCATCCACATAGATTTGAACGATTAAGATGTGAGCCCCGTGATATTGTATAAAGAGTGTAGGGTCGACCAAACCTTTGGTAAAATTATTGGCAATAAGGAAGGATGATAACTTATTGTACCACGCCCGAGGGGCTTGTTTGAGACCGTAGAGAGCTTTCTTTAGTTTGTAGACATGATTAGGGAACTCTGGATCAACGAATCCTTTTGGCTGGCTAACATAGACCGTTTCTTTCAGTTGTCCATTGAGAAAAGCAGTTTTGACATCCATCTGAAAGACCGTGATGTTCATGTGAGCCGCAAATGCCAGAAAAATCCGAACAGCCTCAAGACGAGCAACCGGAGCGAATGATTCTTCAAAGTCAATACCCTCTTCCTGTCTATAACCCTTAGCCACCAGACGTGACTTGTTTCTAATTACGGTTCCTTCAGCATCTAATTTGTTTTTCCAAATCCATTTTAGACCAATGACGAAGACCCCTGTTGGTCTTTCAACCAGTTCCCATACTTAAAGACGTTTGAATTGGTTAAGTTCTTCCTGCATGGATTCAATCCAGTTGTCCTTTGTCATTGCGTCTTTAATGTTTTTAGGCTCAGATTGGCAGACAGTGAGTGCATAAATGCAATGTTCACCATCTGTGTGAAGACGTTGTCTCGTTACGACTGGTTGATTCGGGTTACCAATAATATTCTCAAGAGGATGGTCTTTTGTCCAACGATGTGTAGAGGGTTGATGTTGGTATACATTGTGCAGATTTTGAGGATTCAAATGGCTTGTAGATGATTCCGCAACATCAAGTGCAGCATTTTCATTAGCAAAGAGGTTAAAGAACGCATTTGGATCAAAATCTGCAGGTGGGGGTACTTCATTGAGAGCATCATCAGTTGGATCAGCGTCGTTGGATGCAGTTTGTTCAACTGTTGTAGTAGAGTCAACTAGTGGTGCTTCATCAACAGTTGTTGTTGTAGCAGGTGTATCAGGTATAAGAGTAGTATCAGGTTGAGCAACGGAAACATCGGATACTCCTGGAGCACGTTCATCAATATCGTCACTGAACAGTGGAGCAAATAGTCTTTCAATTTGTTGACGTGTAAGCTGAGGGCTTGGTTTAGCTGATGATGGGGTTTGAGGGAAGTTTAGACGGTTGTGACCGGGTTCCAAGCTGTTATGCTCAGAAGCCATATCAGTAAGCTCATCAAAATTAGCATGAATCGTTTCCATAACCTGCTTTGTACGACGATTCCAGATCCGGTAACCTTTAGAATTATCACAGTATCCAATAAAAACTCCAATGTCAGCTTTGGCTTTGAGTTTTCCAAAATCATCACGATCATTATTTGGGTAGCAAAGAGATCCAAATACATGAAAGTGTTTGAGATTCGGTTTTCTGTTGTGGATAAGCTCAAATGGTGTTTTCTTGTGGCGTTTTGTAATCATTGAGCGATTTTGAGTGTAGCATGCAGTTGAGACAGCTTCAGCCCATAAGTAATCCAGAAGTTTAGCATTGATTAACATCGTTCTGGCAGCTTCCACTAACGTACGGTTTTGTCTTTCAACAACTCCGTTTTGTTCTGGGGTACGTGCTATGGATGTTTGATGCTCGATTCCCACTTTCTCATGATTTTCCCGAAGAGTTTGATTCACAAATTCAGTTCCTTTGTCTGTTCGAATTTGTCTGACGGTGTTCCGGAGCTGAATTTGAATTTTCGTGAGAAATGTGATGATCATCTGTGGAGCTTGGTCTTTACTTCGAAGAAAATAAACCCAATTCCATCTTGAGTAGTCATCAACAATTACCAAGATGTAGCGTTTTCCATTAATCGTCTGTACGCGCATTGGGCCACACAAATCCATGTGAAGAAGATGAAGCACATGCTGAGAGCTGTGTTCCATCTTTGAAGGAAAATGAGCACGAGTGCTTTTTCCTTGTTCACAAGCTAAACATAGGTGATCTTTAGAATACCGGAATCTCGGGATACCTTCAACAAGTTTGTGTCGAGCAAGGTTGGTGATGGTTTGAAAGTTTAGATGTGAGAGACGACGGTGCCATAGCCAAGATTTTGTAGATGTAGCCTTTGAGAGTAGACAGATGAGAGATGAAGCAACCATGTATTGCATTGAGATTGTATATAGAGTAGAATTGCGAGTGCCAGACATAATATCGTTTCCTTGTAGATCACGAATGAAACAAGTTTTCTCCCGAAAAGCCACTTCCAAGTCGCCATCACAGAATTGACTGACTGAAAAGAGATTGTGACCCAGGCCTTCCACATAATAAACCCCGCTAATTTCAATATTGCCATTGATATAATCTTTGTAGCCCATGATAGCTGCGAAGTGATCATTCCCGAATCTGACAGTGCCAATGAACTTTGCAATAAAGTTTGATAACAGTTTAAGGTTGCCAGTCATGTGTCGGGAACATCTGCTATCAACAATCCAAAGGATGATCTGTATCACCTGCATTACACACAGACGACACAGATGGAATAGAAGTAGATGTGGAACCCAATGAGTTAGAGGGTTCCTCAGCAGTTATAGTAGAAATACACACATCAATGATTTTAGGCATCCATTTAAATCCTAGTGTATTATGTATCCATTTCTGCCATCTCCAACTAGTCTTAGCTTTAGTCTTAGTGAATGCATTAGGTGGTACTACATTCCTTGGAGGTGATACTGGAACTACAGGGATATCAATGCGTTTCTTAGAATCTAAGGAGGGCGGTTTACCAAGCACAGACTTAGAAGCATTAGTGGGCCTAGAGGTATTCCGATTCTTAGGATTCCTTAAACGAGACAAGATGGATTCCTTAAACGAGACAAGATAGCTCTAGCAACACATTTGTCATGACAATCAGAAAGCATACTTTTACGACAAATAACACAAGAAGCATCCGACTGAATATCAAAAGTACTTAAAGGTTTAGCATTCGTTACAACACTTTTTCCATTACATTTGTCAGATGCAATATCTAAAGTGGGTGCAACTGGAGTCTTATTCAAAGTCCTAGGGTGTTCTTCTACTTCAGCATTTTTTATTGTTCTTTTCTTAGGTCGCAACTTCCTATTCTTCCTTGTATTGCTCCTAGGCTGTGAAGTGCGGACGTTGGGAAAAGAGGCAACTAGTTCTGTTTCAGTAGAGGGAAGCACCTTAGTAACTTGTGTTTTGTCAGTAGGCAATCTGGGTTTACGTTTGCTAAGTGTTACAGGTGCAATTCTATTAATGATGCTAGGCTGAACTTGTTCATACTTTCCTAACATTTCCCTTAACTTAATGATAGTGTGCACCAAATCTTGATTTTCAGAACGAAGATTTCTATCAAAATTCATGACTTCTTTAGTGTGTGCAAGATAATGATCAAGTTCGTTTGATGCTTCATCACGAGTATGTTTGAGTAAATCAAATATGACACCATATTCCTTTTTGACTTTTACAAGTTCTTGTTCATATTTTGAGATTTGACATTTCAAAGACGCGTTTTGATCATCCAGTTGCTCAAGTTTTGGATTGCAGCTGATTGATTTTGTTTTGCAAAGCAAGTTCACGATTTTGACAATCTTTTTGACACCATTGAAGATGACGTTTTGAATTTGAAAGCTCGTTTAACAGTCGTTCGTTTTCAACTTTTAAAGACTCGATCTGATGCACCGTATCAGTATGCACAACAATATCAACAGAATCAGCAGAGTTATGATCAGATGCACATGCAACAGATTGTAATAACAAAACATTATGGATATCAGCACGGATAACATCTTCCAAGAGTCGATCAACATCTTTTCTCAACAGTTCTTTTTACGTTTAGTATTTGAAATCGATGTTTCTGTTTTCTCGAAAACTGTTTTCATGAGACCAAGTTCTTTGTGAAAATCCCTTTCCCAATATAATGCACAAGTTTTCAAATTTTTGATATGGGGTAAAATTCTTTTCTGAAGAATATCTCTATGTTCTCGCGCCATTGGCGATTGAAAATGTTGAATTTTTATTTCATAATGAAATTCAATCTCACGTTCCAAAATTTAGAGGTCAGATAAGAAAGTGTCAAAGTATTTGATAACGCGACAACTTTCGGCATTAGTTTTTACTTCACTAAGTGAAGGTAAAGGACCATTAATTTGTGCACCATTGTGTTGGGGACTAACTTCAGAAACTGGTGTGATAACCAAAGGTTTGTTAGAGGTATCTTGTTGTGTGACAAAAGTTATGGCTTTTGAATAGTTAAATGGTTTGTTATAAATGACATTTTCCATTTTTGACCGACTCTCGTCAGCATCTAATTCCTCCATGCGATTATATTCAACAACAGTCATAATTGAATCATCAATTCTATGTTTTGCACTGTAAACTTCAGGATTTGGTTTGAATGCTCTGTGTGAAAACTTAGGTTTGTAATCAGCAAGATTCGGTCCATATCCATTTGGATTTGGTTTGAAAGTAAACTTTTGAATCGTTGTGATTGATTCACCATGTTTATAAACAACATTTCGAAACTCTTTGATTTTGTTTTGTAAGTCGACAATTTATTCAAGATAGTTATCTATCCGTTTCGTGGAATGCTTTTTGTATTCAGAGAACTATTTTTGACAAGTTAACAACTCGGCCTTGGCTTTTTGAGTTTCCAAAGTAAGAGCGTTAATTTGTTGTTTATGTCATGTTTCATTTGTTCTATTTGAGACAACAAAGCATTCTTCGAAGCGGCTAGATCACGAATCTGTCGTTCCAAAGATTTTTCGTTTTGATGTGATTTGGCAAAAGCGGCTTCAAAACCTTTTTCACGGTTTTCTTGAGTTTTGAAAAAGTTGATTTGTCGAATTAAACATTCATTATCCCTAATTAACAGTGCATTTTTCTCTTTTAATTTCGTGCAAATTTCCAAATGAGATTCTTGGTCTTTAATTAAGGTCAAGAGCTCAATTTCTCTATTAGAAAAAAGCTCATCTTGTTCAACGTTAGTCTCAACATGATCATTATTTAGATCCTCAAATATAACCACGGAGTCAACTTGATTATCAATATTAACCATAAGGTCATCTTGATCATCAAATATAACTACGGGATCTATTTGATAATCATCGGAATGAGATGTGGATGGCTCATGTTGAACACTCTGATCCTTGTCGGATGGAGAAATTGGCGGAGATATCAGATCAGTAATGAGTATGTTTTGTTCCGGTACCTGAGACAAGCCATCAGTGTCATACACTGGGCCTGTGTCACTCATGTGTAGAGCTTGCATATGTGCCATCAACATCACTGCTGCATTAGCCTGCAAGTCCTCCATATCATCAACAGAATCTGCATCTGCCATAAAGCTCTGTTCCTTGTTGGTAAGAGTGCCACCAGCTTCATCTTTGAGAGCCAAGAGCAAAGCCTCTTTGTGATAAGCACTGCCTCTTGTCCTCGGCTTAGGACATGCATTAGCCAGATGACCCTTCTCATTACAGTTATAAAAACGAAGACCATTAACCCCATTCTGAGCATTCCTCTGTTCAACCACTTGAGCTCTCTGTTGTTGTGGAGCACCCTGGTTATTCCTGCCCACAACATTAAACCCTTGACCACCTCCCATCTGACGACCATAACCACGATTCTGAACTTCAATGCGTCCATTGTTCACAACAGCCTGATTCCTTGTGTTTGATGAGGAACGAATGTGATTGTTGGATCTGTTTGTATACCGGCCGAAGGCTTTAGCAATCATAGCAAATCCTTGTTGCAATTCATCAAAAGCATCGGAGTCCTCATCAGCTTCACTGTAAAGTGCTTGAGCATTGTTGTTGTTGTATGGAACCAATTGAGTTTGTTGAGGTTTTTGCTGTGACGGATCATATGGTGTGATGGTTGTAGTTGGTTGAGGAGCAGGTTGAGGAAGAACACTAGTTTGAGCCCACAAAGCAAGTTGTTGATTGTCCGAAAGTGATTGTGGAGCCGGGAGTCCACGGATAGCCCTTTCTTTGTCAACTTCTTTTTGGTGAGGCTTCAAATAGTCGTACAACAATTCGTATGTAGCATGATGAAGATTTTTAGCTTGACGGAGAAAAATGACATACTTCTCCCATTCCGGACCAAGACTACTTAGGAACTTAGTGTTGACAGCAATTCGTGGCATGATGATATTGTGTTTGTCCAAATCATTGATGATGTCTGAAAAGCGATGATGATATGACTCTAATGTCCCTCCTGGTTCAATCATGAAGTGTTCATAAGCCAAGTAGATTTTGGATTCCATGTCTTCCTGATTGAGCGTTGTGCCTTCCATAAGAAGATGAATATGTTCCCACATTGCTTTAGCAGTCTTTTGAGCATCAACACTTCGAAGGATCGGATTGGGTAATCCCAAAAGGATGTATTGCATTGCTAGTTCATCGGCTTCAAAATGTAGAAGTTCATCACCTGTGAGGTCTGAGACAGTTGCAATATTGGTGACAGTATCTCTTGGTGGATTGGCAGCTGGATCTGCGGGTGTGACAATAGTAGGCATCTGAAATGGACCTTCCATAATGACCTTCTTTAAGAACTTTCCATGTGGCTTCTTTAGATCACAGAAACTAAAGAACCTTATCACCCATTGATCATAATTCCCGGGAGTGAGCATTGGAGGTCTATCAAGTGAGCCAGCTTCATGAATTGATTGTTGGCTACTTAAGGCTTCACACATCTTGCCAAACCATGTTGGTTCCTTCATAGTACTCCTGGATGGATGTTGATTGTAGAAGTTTGTGTAAGGTTGTACTTGAAGACTAGGTGGTGGTTGAACCATTTGTGGTGGAATTGCACCAAGTTGTGGAGTATGTTGTTGATTAAATTGTTGTTGATAAATTTGTTGTTGATGATTAAATTGTTGATGTTGTGGACTTAGTTGTTGTTGTTGTTGTTGATTATAAGAGTAGGGAAAATAGCTAGAGTATGATGGTTGTGACATGTTGAAAACTTGTGTTGTTAAATGGATCTTTGTAGTCGAATGAACCGTTGTTGATGAAGTATCCTTAGGCGTAGAAATCACAGAAAAGCCAAGTACTACTTATGCGTAAAAACACCAAAGATACGCATAACAGCAATAGTTACGTGTAGGATTAGCTTACGCGTAAGTATTAAGATCGAAAACACTAAAGTTATGCGTAAACAGAAAGTTAAGCGTAGAAAGCTTAGGCGTAGGATTAACTTATGCGTAAGACAAAGCTTAGGCGTAAGATGAATCTTATGCGTAGGGAGTTCTACGCGTAAGCTTAAGCTTATGCGTAATTTTAGGGTTTTACCCAAAAGATCTTTTACACTATCACAGTGCAAAAGATATCCAAAGTCGAAGTGTTTTCAGGCTTATCCAAGCAAGAAAAACACTGAGTAATCCACGGAAGTGAAGATCAAACCAAGGAACAGTTACGCGTAAGATTAGGGTTTCACTTACGCGTAGAATTCAACCAAAAGTGATTTCTGCCAACTGATGTTTCCAAACTAGATTTTTGTGATGAAATAGCTTCAATATCACCAAAATAACACAAAAGTATGAAACTTGATGATCCAAAGCTTAGAAAATAGTTACGCGTAGAACAATACCCACGTAAAAAACCTAGCTTAAAAACAATGATCCACACGTAAAGTTTGAAACTTTTTGCCAAAAACAGATATTTAACACCTTAAAACGTTGAAAGTACAAGAATCTTGGATTGAAAAGTGTAAAAAATAAGTTTTTAAGCGAACCAAAGTTTGGAACCGTATGTTTACGCGTAAGACCAAAACTTACTTCAAAACAATACCGATTCACCCAACTATATGGCGATTGATACCACTGTTAGGTTCCCATATTAGTAACACAAGCATCAATAGAAGAAATAGATGAAGGAGAGATCGGTTGAACACTAAACCAAACACACGAATATAAATGAAGAAAGGTTTATTCTTAGGTGAAATATAAAAGTGAACAACCAACCCTCAAGTGAGGGTATTACAAGACTATTTATAGGAGAGGGAGCTAGGGCAACAATCCTAGTACCTTCCTTTCCTTATTGGACTTGGGCCAAGGCTCATGGGCTTTCTACATAAGCCTTGGCATGATTACTAACATAAAAGCCATATTAAGCTAACTATTACATATGAATCACTAACACTTGAATTAATGTTTAGGAGTGATTCCAACAGTATACAATGATGCTGGTTTAATTGAGATGACACTCAATACTAGTCATGGAAGGATTTCATCCTTGTTAATGGCCATGTGAACTAGTTGTGCTACTAAAAGAGCACAGTTGCATTATACATTAAAAGAATACGAATACTTTAAACTTAAAAATGTTTGAAAGTTTAATTGTCATAAATTGGTGATAGAGGATGTCACACACTTTATGAATTATTATGTGGATTGGTGAATGAAGACATACAAGGACTTCATTGATTGAATTCTTGAAATAAGTATTCTCAAAATTACGATAGATCAAGTTGGTTGATTTATGCCTTGTCAACAAGTATGATTGTCATTACTTAAGGCATAATTCATCAACTGGAATTTTCATGCATTGATCTATTTGGTATTTGGATAAGGGATGTTAAACAATTGTTATAATAAATCAAATACTTGGTATGTTTGATTTTATGATATATTGTATCTTATATTTGCATGTTTAATCAGTGAATAAATTTATTTATTCTAAATCGTTCGTTGTCAATTAATGATATGGGAGTATCATTAAACTAAGACAAATCTCAGAGATATGATAGAATATACTTGAAAGTATATTGATGAGAATGCATACCAATTTCAGATGATATTCAATGAATTGAATATAGGACTTATCCCAACTACATGATTTTACTTTATGGATATTGTTATTAAGTAAATCATGAATGGTTATCCTCAGACTTGAGATACCAGATAAGTGTCATGAATGTAGTGCACTTCTGTGGAACAACTTAACGCTATACGTAACTCGTAGTCATAAGGGTTGTTTCCTGAAGTGTTGCAAAGTTCATGGGTTATTCTTGTAGTCAAGATAGAATTTGTTCCTTCAAATTTATTTTGGAGTTTAACACTGTTGGGCCCCTCGTAGAGTTGACAAGATGTTTGCGTGGCCACACCCAAAGATCTCCCCTGAATATGTTCAGAAGATTTGGTAATCTTGATCAATCACTTATAACGAGAAACTGACTAGTTGAATAAAGAATGACTTAATTCCATATCTTTATTTAGCATGGTATTACAAACAAAAGGATAATAATAATGAGAAATCATTAAAAGGTTTTCCAGGAGCCTTGCTCGAGTTGCACTAGAGGCATCGAAGTGTTGCTAGACGCTAACCGATGTGATCACTCTATTAAGATATGTCCAAGTGGGAGCTGTTGGTTTAATGGACAATAAATTAATAGATGTGTGTTAGGATCAAACTCGAGACCACGGGATTGCACACTTTGCGTATGAGAATTAAAGTTAATAATTAAATATAAATGTTATATTTATTTATTAATTAAACGAAATAACATAACGGACGTTAAGTAATTAGTTGTAATGGACTAACGGTCATTAAATGTAATTGGAAATGGACTAAGTTGTAAATATTGGGAAGGTTCCGGAATCCCTTGTGGGATGCCAAACCGATCGGCCACAAGTACCCAAACCCAACCCATCTACAACTCAAACTTGTTCACCAAGTTAGTTTGGGTATAAATACATAACCAAGGGTGTTTGTAATTTCTCTTGTACTCATTAAGCTAAAACCTAAAACTTGTTTGTGTGTGTTTTGCTTAATTCGGTCGACAAACACCTTGTGGGTGTCGATCCATAGCTTTTCCAAATCAAAGTTATTTTGTTTAATTAAAACTAGCATTCCTTTAATTCGGTATAGTACGTGTGTACAAGAATGTGGTACTAACACATTATTGTTAATATTCTTGGATTGAATTACAAAACGGTAAGGGGTAATTCACATAATCCTATAAACCCTAATCAAGGTTCATCCAATTGCTAGTTTTGTGGATTTGATTCTTGTTCGACTAGAATCAAGAAAGGTACGCATATTCTTATTTATGTTAATTAATTATTCGTTAATCTTTCCTATACGCTTCCGCATGTGTACTTGATGTTTATAGTTTATATTTATGATTAGTCATGTTATATAATTCCAACAGTTTGGATATTTTCAGCCGACATAAACTGGATCCTTCAGTTCTAATGAATAGCATGGGAGTCGCTCTTGAGTGGCTGCAAATATATAGGCCCAAGATAGATAATATCTTGAAGCGTTATGCCATGAGTCAGGAGTCGAAGGCTGTGCAAATTAATGGCAGTGTCAGAGAGCAGCAACACCAATCAAGTTGAAGAAACATGTGACGAGAAGAATCATGATGAGGGAACAGAGGATGCTTCACTTGTAGAACCGATGTTAGAAAAACAAACCAGCGGTGGTAACACTCAGGAAGCAAAAAACCAGAACAACAAAGGTAACAACAACAAAGGTGACAACAACAATGGGAACAACAGTAAAGGGAACAACAACAAAGGGAATGGCAAAGGAAAGAAGAGTAAAAAGGGCAAAGGCATAAAGAAATGACACGATCAGATGATGAATTGTGATCTCATACTGCAAGATTTGATACGCAAAGATCATTTTCTAATGAGTTCACACTGCAAGATGTTAATACGTAAAAATCATTTTCTTATGAGTTCATGAATCTTAGTAATATGCATGTTTGGTCTAGTAGAAGATATATGTTACTGTTCTAAAGTCGTTCTTGAGACCTCTATGTTACTATGATTGTTAAAGTTTTAATAGATATTGGCTGTTTGTATATCTTTATGCTTGAATTGGCAACCTTGGTAAATTACGGATATGATCATACTATTGCATGTGGGCTGGTTTGCGATGTTGGTTATCAACGTTTTGCATGAATATGATTGTACTATTTTCTTAACAACAACTGTAATGAAGTTTTTTATTGTTACAATATCTGAAACTATTGCATGTCTTCTAAAACTATTTTCTTAGTGAAAGATATGAGGCTAACATGTTTCTACTATCCTAATGATAAAATAACTTAATTCAAGAGAGAAAATTAACTATGTGAGAGAAAAATCTGAGTCAATTAAAATACTGGTATTTAAAACATTGAGATAAACTACTACTCCCTCTGTCCCAATTTAATTGTCCTCATTTGACTTTTTAAAGTCTTAATTTCTCAACTTTGATCTTATATATTTTTGTTTGTGTTATATAATAATTGATGCAAAATATATGAATGGATTGGCTATATAATGGTTTTTCATTGGTGTAATTTTCATCAAGTATTATATAACACATAGAAAAATATTAAGAATCAAAGTTGAGAAATTAAGACTTTAAAAAGTCAAATGAGGACGATTATTTTGGGACGGAGGTAGTATATGTTAATGCATATTGTAGTGCAGAAGCAAGTATAAGCATTGGAAATGAAGTGTTGCTCCCAATCTGAGCAGCGTTTGAGGTTGAAGAGACATTTACAGACGACGAGCCTGAGAACATGATTATAACGACATTCAGAATAAGGATTTATTGCAACTGTATATAACTAGTTTTTTATGTTTAGATAACCAGGTTCTTCTAATTGATTCTTTTGCATTACTCTGTAACAAATTGTCGAAACTGAAGAGAACTTACAATTATAATCAGACCAACCAAGACGTTGACCACCCAAGTCATAAATGATAATCTTGTCCTTAAGAACAAGGTCCGTGTCACCAAGTAAAATAAACAAATATCAACACATGTCAAAAGTAGTCAGAAACTTTAAGGGAATTTCAGTTTCCATGATTATAATTTATACCTCCCAAAATTGTTGTTCCTGGAATCAGAACTGACTGAAACCCAAGGCACCAAACCTCAGCCCCATCCTACAAACACTTATGTTCATTAGAATAAGCGAATCCAAAATTCAAATCAATAAGAACAAGATAACTTACCACAGTCAATTAGCATGATGTCATATAACTTACCTTTGAATTGACTTGAAGAAGGTAATCCTGAGGTCTTATATGCATTGAAGAGCCACCCTGAAAGTTCAAGCTTACGAGCGGGAATATGCTAGAGATGCTAAAATAACAATAAAAGCTTCTTAATACATTTAATGAAAAATAACATGCAGTAGCCACTAGCTAGGAATATAATTAATCCCAACTTCTGCTGATATTTGACATAGTATACGCTTGCCAACCTTCTGTTTATTATGGCACATGATATATTACACAAGCAAATGTAAAATCATGATAAGAATTCATGCATGAATCCTTCATGGACCTAAGAGCACTAAATTTAACCCCTATTGTTACTAGAATACCTTAAAGCAATATGAAATTCAAAGGAATATATAAAACTTAATGCAGCATACTGCAAGTCTAAAATCATTGTTTTTACGGACTAAAAGGGAAGTGCTACAATAATTTATGAACCATAATTTTTGGGTGAAGAATTATACCTCGAGGTAAATATATAACACCCATCTTACCTTGAAATAACGGGTTGTGCAGACTGTGAAACCGCTTGTGAGATCTGCACCAACAAAAGTGACACAAACATTAAGATATACAGGAAGCATCCCATCCCTTAGAAAGTAACTGCAACATCTAACGAGATACATCATTTGATGAACATGTGTCATATATTTCAAAAAACCCATAATGATGACACAAAAATTAAGGTGATGGGTCAAGTCTTAAAGATTAATATCCTAGACGCTATGCTCTCGAGTCGATCAAAGATCGTAAGGTGAAGGATAGAGGGCACGTGGTTAACGAGTCTTGGATTGATTCATGGTCTTGGTGTATACCTCCTAGAGGGCGGGCTCTTGACGATTTGAATGTTTTACACTCCACTCTTAACTCTGCTTTACCTCATTCCAACGGCTATGATAAACGGGTTTGGACGTATGAGGCTTCCGGTTATTTCAAAGTTAGCGCCCTGTCCAAAATTATTGATAACAAGCTGCTTGGTGTTCATAGTTTGGGTGTGCACCATAAATGGAACTCCTGGATCCCTAAGAAAGTTAATGTTATGGTATGGAAAGCCTCTCTCGATAGACTTGCAACGCGCCATAATCTATTGGCTCATGGTATGATTCTTCCCTCCCCCAACTGTCCCTTTTGTTACTTGGAAACTGAGGCTATTGGTCATATTTTGGTTAAATGTCATAGGGTATATGGGATCTGGAGAAAGGTGTGGAGTTGGTGGAATCTTACTCCCCGAGGCTCATTCCCTTTGTTTTCCATAGTAGATGTCGCAAATGGGAGTGTCAATGTTCCACCATAGATTCCTCATAACAATTTTATATTTATCAAACTAATTAACATGTGAATTTTACTTAATAATTAATCAAAACAATCAATACATAATAATCCATGGAAAAACATGCATGTTCCACCATAGATTCCACATAATAATTATAATCCCAAAATACGCATATAATCATGGCACATAACAATTATTCATGAAAACCACATAAAATATACATGCAATCCTAGGGTTTCTACAAGTTTTACAAAAAATAAAACCTAATTAAAAGATCAAAGGGTAATCGACCCATATAATAAAAATTAGGGTTCCAATTTTCAAAACCCTAGAAACCAATAAAAGCATGTAATAATCACAAAGATTCACTTTTTATGTGTTTCGGTAATTAATTACAACATATTAACGGCTCTGATACCACTGTTAGGTTTTACTAATCATAACAATTATCGAAAACAAGTAAACATCATCAAAGCATGCATCAGAAATAATAGGAATAATACTTGTAAATTAATTAACTGACTTAAAATAATATCCGTACCTTTTAGCAATTCAAGTAACACATGATATCAAGAACTAGGAACAAAACCCAAACCCTAAATTAGGGTTTATACCAATCGACCCTTTTAAAAGTGTTGGAATCGCTCCTAACTCGTAAATGAAACGACATTGACGGGATTAAATTTTCTATGTTTGTTAGCTTAAACACATGGGTTTGTTATGTCAATTTGCCATATTTGTATGTGTTTAGGTATAAATACCCTCCTAGACTTTCCTAGGAGGGTGAGACTCTTAGTGTAATCCTTTCATTTTCCTTTAATAAAACACACACTAGTTTCCCTACTCTCTAGTTTCTCTTTCTAACTTGAAGATAGTGTTCTTCCATCTTCCTAGACCTCTCGGTTCACCAAATCTCCCATAAATACGATCCTAACATTGGTATCAAGAGCAAGGTCGGATTTTATCATGGGTTGATTTTGGTGACGTTTTTCTTGTCAAATTCGTGTCTTGTAAATTTGTTTTTTACTTTTTATTAGTTCTTTCGGGTTTAACAGGTTTACTTAGATATTGTATATTTTTTTGGTTAAAGTCTTGTGGTATTCTATCCAACAGTACTTGGGATTTTTTTTGTCACCATTCTTGTGAAAATATTGTCAAACTGGTCAATTTCTGAATAGTCAAACTTGATCAACATGGGTCGTCATGTGCTATTTTTAAGTCTCTTTTCTGGGTTTATGATGCTCGTCGGAGATCTTGGTCAGAAACATCGCCGGAAAAAAGTCAACACGGGTTAAAACCCTAGTTCTACGCCTAAGGATCTTCAGATTGTTTACGAGTAACTCGGAAAGTTACTCGTAAGGTTTACGCATAAGAATCCTACGCATAAGGCTTACGCGTATTGTTTTACGCATAAGGTCCTACGCGTAAGATTTCTTACGCCTAAAGTTCCTGGTTTACGCATAAGGTTTTCATGTTACGCGTAAGTCATGGGTTACGCGTAGGTTTTCTTAATTGTTTAAGCATAAGACTCAAAACCAAAGTTTTTACGCCTAAGACCTTGTGACAGAAATAGGAGATGAGAAGAAGACTTTGACCTTGACCACAACCAAAATACCTCACTCAGACATCAGTTTAACCTCATTTGTCCAGTACCAAGAAAGTAAAATAAATCAAAACTCGACTGATGATTACACTACCATGCATCAAACCAGATTTTTCTCCACCTTCTAATCCTAATCGACACATTCCCTATTACCAACTCCGACTCAATCACATATCACATCCTCCTTTTAACACATTATATTCTCTACCATGACACGAACTTAATTAACAAATACTGAAAGATCTCAGTTGTTACTTTCGTTACATTATATCATGACTCTTAAAAGGTCAATAAAACGAAAGTAAACAATCATCATCGATCAACCTTATCGAAGCTTCACTTCATTGTTTTATCCGAACTTAGAAGAAAAAGAGTAATAACAAAATTGCTATTCTCTCATCCTTTGTTTGTTTATTACATGAAAACACAACAATCAAAACCTACCTTTGACCTCGAGATAAATCTTGAAGCCTTTGTCTAGCTTTCTTGATCTTGCTTGAGCAGAAAATTTAATTATAGCAGCGTACGTGTTTCTGTGGGTTTTGATTAGAAGAATTGTGTGCTCGATTTTGTTGGAGATGAGATGTTCTTGATGAGTTGAGATAATTTTTTGATAGATCTGAGATTGAGAGCAGATTTGGGAAATATGAATTTGTGTTGAGAGATAATGGTTTGGTGAGAGAAAAAAGTGTGGTAGCCGTATTCTTTAACAGATTGTATTTTAGGGTTATGACTCTAGTACAATTATTAGGTTATCTCTCCTTTTATACCGGTTGTGATAAGTTTGGCATTTGGATCGGATTTTGACTATTGTACGTGGGCTTCTCACAGTTGGAATTGGGCCGAGTTCCTCGTTTGTTTTTTTTTTATTGGGCTATGATGGGTTTTACGGAAATTCGTTTTATGCACTGAACTGGTTATACGGCTTATAAAATTTATAAGTTACATTTGAGACTTAAGTCAAATTTTATTATAAATTTGATTTATAGGATCAAATTTCGCTTAGTGTATAAAAAGTTGGTATATTGGTTGGTGACAAATCTTTCACGAGGATTCATTTTTTGACAAGATCGGGAAACCATTATCAAAGTTCATTTAAACCTTTAACAAAGGCTAGTTTTGGGCATGTAACCGCAAGATGTGACTACGGAGTTAATTCTTTATTATTTATTTGAGGTTGAAGTGGGATATCACGGGTGCGTGTACTTAGTACCTGAAGATATCGGGGTGGGTTGGATGTATGATTCTTCGAGATCCTTGTTCGAGCTTTAACCGTTACGAATGACAAAGACTTGAGTTATCTAGTTGAACCTGATGTAAGGAGTTATGTTGTTGTGCTCACAGCTTATAACTATCACTTTTAAGGAGTTACGTTGTTGTGCTCAAGTGTCACACTAAGGTGTGGATAATTTGAGAAACTTTAAGTTTACCTTTTTTCGATTGCTAGTAAGAAAAAAGGTTCTTCGTCTGACAATAGTGCAAGTTTAAGTCACAAGTTCGGGTTATTTTACTTCAGTCTCAAGTTCGTCATATTGGGTTTTCTCCATCAGTAGTCACTACAAAAAGCCATCAGAATGATAATGGGGTCGGTAAAGAGTTAGCTGAGAAAAGTATAAATGAGTAGAGAAGTTTCATCAGCAGTTGATTCTCACGAGATATCTATGGTACTTCAAAATTGTTCGATTAATTGGACATACATGGTTTCGCTATCTCCAATTCATCATCAACATATGTCACACCCAGCCGAAGGCGAAAACATGAGGTGTAACTGGAAAGGAACACAAGCATAAGATAATAGAACATACCAACATTTAAGATTTAAAGGAAATAATACATCATTACAATACTAGTTTAGCCGACATCGGCAATTAAAGTATAAAGTTTAGTTCCCAAAAGACTTCGATTTAATACATAATGATTAGTAGTGACATGTGAAAACTTCATTATGCAAAGACCTTGAAGAAAAGCTTACTGACGATCACCTGAAATGCATGAGAGAAAACGGGTCAACTATGAAAATAGTTGGTGAGTGTACACACTATTTACATAATATGAAAACTCTTAAGAGAGGGAGTCAAAGGTTTTGGTCATTGAGAATAGTCCACAAAGCAAAGGCATTATAAATCCACTCAGTTCCAAGTTCCGCCCATACAAAACTTGCAACATGTGTGTTCACAACCCACTGCCAAAAGTAGTATGTCTAGTAGTCAAGTATACGTTGTCATAATAGTTCACAATATAGCACCATGTATATAATAATGTATGCCAGGCAAAGCCCCTAGAATAAATAATATGCGTCCCGTAACATAGTGAACGAGAGGTTGGCCGACCTCTAATAGCGCTATCCATACTACCTACTGATAGTAGACTAACAATGCGAATGTACGAACGGTACATCATACAACTATTATATACAATTAAGAACACTCCGAACATGGGAGACTTTGCACGCTCCACCAATAAGGCGAGACTTTTAGGTCATAGCACGTACGGTTCAATACGTTCAAAACAGGTCATATGTTCGTAATTAAGTTCAAGGGTTTGATTCAAGTTCAAAAGTTCAAGTCAAAAGAGTCCAATAAAATAGTAATCAATTTAGTTCGAGTATGATTCATGCATTTCACCCCAAAATGTAGTCAAAACGGTAAAAAGAGGATTGTGAATACTCACCTGATGCAATAATTATGATGACAAAAGTGGATACACTTAAATGAGGTGCAATCTCTATCCGCAACCTAATATGAATGATATGCTCTAATGTAAGTCATGAAATAATGTTGTGAATGCAAACTCATATGATATCCATACCACTTGTACATTTTATTGAAAATGAAGTTTATCGTCGAAATACACGTTTATGACATCTCGTCATGTTATAAAATACTTTACATGTACTTACGTTAAAATGATATCCTACGATAGTCGTTTAGTGATTTATTAAGAAATTATGGTTTTTCGTCGTAAAACAATATAATTTGACAACTCATGAAAATGGCTTATTTTGAGTGATCGTATAGTATTCGTTATACCTTCGTTTGACAAACGGTTAAACATTTTGGAAAATAGAATAGGAGAACTCACTTTTACTTGTAGACATCGTTTTCTCAAAAGTATTCTATAGATATGAAAAATGGCTCCAAACATGGTCACTTGCGATAACCATTTTGGTCTAGTAGAAAATATATAAGTGTTATTACTTGTGTACAATAGTTACGATAGCCATATTTAAAACACGTGTAACTTAGTCGTTAGAGCTTGGTTTTCTACGTTTTATATATCCTTAGTTTCGTGTTAATGTATACTAATATATTTTTGATAAATCGACTCATTTAGATAATGCTTAAAACTCATTTTTGCCCCTTAAATAACCCTTGACAGCTTGTAGTTTTCAGAAAATTAGTTTTCATCGTTAAACTTGAAAATAGCGTAACTTCTTCGTTATAAATCCGTTTTAACCCGTTCAAGCGACCACGGTTTCGTTTTAAAGTTTATTTTCTGAAAATATAAACCAAAATAATCCATGACCTGTCAAAATTTCCAGATTTTATAAAAATGGACAGCCCTTAATTATATGTTGCCGAAAATAATTTTTCTAGTGTAATACTTGTTCTAAACCCTTCCAATCAACACCAAAACTATTCTAAACATACCATACACCTTCTTAGAGTTTCATGGGTTCCTAAACTTCAACAACAATGATAAGTTTCATGGGAATAATTATAGGATAGTTAATATTCACTATAAGTAGAAAAACAAGTAAAAAGTGGTATGAATACATATAATACTTACATATTTTTTTACTAGCATAATAAAATAGATCAAGTATGATTATGAAAGAGTAGGAAAAAAATTATTTAGAACTTACTTGAGTGATTGAAGAGTTTTTGGAACTAGAAACTTAATTAATCTTTAGGTTTTTATTTCAAAACCTTAAAATGGATTACTAAATGAACTTGTTTAACACTTGATCTTGAAATTTTGATGGATTTCTCTTCTTGATCTATGGTTGGCCGAACATCACAAAGGGGAGGGAGACATTTTTCTTGCTTTTCATCTTCTAAGTTATGTTTGTATGTGTTTTATTTTGTATAAATTGTATGTATATTAAAAATATCTAGACAAAGGACTCCATGGTCTTTTACATAGCAAAAATCAACTTGACTACATTGATGACTAGGGGGCGTGTACATGGGATAAGGGTGAAGTAAATTGTGAAATTTTGATGAATAAATGCATTTAAAGTTAAGTATATTGTATATTTTGTACATATAATTGCTTATTAAGTGTAGCGTTAGCTAGAAATCGATTTTAACGAAACAAAATAAAATATATCGAAGTCATAAAAATTATAAAAATTCATTTCTCGCATGTATTGAGTGAATAAATAATTATCGAATAGAATTTTTGAAAACCGTCGTAAATATATATATATACAACATTTTATATACCAAAATAAATTCAAAACATCGGGTAAACTAATAATATAATTTTTATAGTCTTAAAATGAGTATAAAAATATATCAGAATAATTGTTGGAAGTGTCGGATCAATTATTCAAAATAAATGATCGTGCGATAGCGTTTATTTAATAGAAAAATATACATTAATGAAATATGCAAACCCATGCATAAACTAATATGAAAGTGATGTTACTGATGATATGTAGACTAACTCTAGTCTATATGAAATGTTCTTAATGATGTTTCATGAATACGCAGCTAAATCCTTACGGTTATGCGAATTTGACACTCGTAAACCTAGTTTACGAAAAATGATGAATAAAAATCATGAATATAAATTTTTCTCCGGGAATGAATAGTGTTTTGTGAATAGTAAAAATTTGAAATAACTTCTCAAAATATCAGCTCGACTTAAAAAATGATGAATAGTAAAATGATGAATAGTAACCGATGAATAGTAAATTCACGAGATGAATAGTAAAAATTTTTAAAGTTTGCAAAATGACCGAAAATTGAGAATTGTGACATTCTTCCCCTGTTAGAGGAATCACGTCCTTGTGATTCAATTATTGATAACTATAGTCCGAACCTCGACAAAGGTTCTAAAAGTTCATGCTCGTGCGAATAGTCTAAGTGATTATGTTAATGCTCATGTATATGGGTTCCTCATCCAACTAGGTACGTTCTCGTGATCAGATTTGATGAGGTAAACTTACCCAACATTGAACGTAGCCCTCAAAAGACCTTTAGGTAGTCGATTCTAATTTAATCTCACAACTCATCAGACAAGAACTGTCATGAGATTAAACTAAATCGATTTGAGTAAAAACTTGACTCTTAGCTTGATTTTCGCAACTCATCAAACAAGAACTGTCACTAGATCAAGCTAGGAAACAAGTCTTTTGAATGAAGTCTTTTGAAAGATTCGCTCGATCTTGGAATTTCTTACACAAATCAAATCAAAAAAATAAATTACATCTAAGGTCGATATCGTTAGGTCTCAAATTAATCAATGTTGTGACGTGGTAAAAATTGGAAGTAAGTTATGCACTCAAAATCATGTTGTACAGAAAGAAGGTGGTTGTTCAAAAGAATGTACCCGTTACGCGTTGCGGGCTACCTCAGTACCCATATAGAATGCTCGACCATGTGCGGGGGAAATATCAATGTTCTGATCTTGTAGGCCTTCTATTGCCAATGCCAGGTTTGGTCGATTTCCTCCTTGGTTGGGAGTTCTTTTCAACTTTGGACAGGTATTCCGAAGGTGATATAGACTTCCACACTCGTAACATGCTTTTCTTTTTCCTTGGTTCCCAGTCCTGTTTGAGCAATTCCGCACGAAGTGGCCCGTCTGTCCACATTTGTTCCACCTTGGGCAGTCTCCTGAGTGGTGATAGTTACATAGAGTGCACATAGGATGTGGACCTGCGTATCTTCTGGGCCATTGAGTTATTGCTTCGTAGTTCCCAACTACTCGTTGTCTCTTGTCATGTTGATTTTGGTCACGGCTTCTTTGCTGATCTTCCTGCCTCTTTCGTCCACCGTCATTTCTTTTCGTTAGTTCACCAGACCTGATCACATCATTTGTCAAGCGGTACGCCATACCCACAGCGGCTTGCAGAGTGTTTGGGTTTGATGAGGTGACATCCCTCCTAATTTCAGGTATCAATCCCCAAATATATCGGTCGATCAACTTCTCCATAGTGGAAACCATGTGAGGAACCATTCTAGTTAACTCGTGGAAACGGGACGTGTACTTTTCGACTTCTACTCCTACCATCAAGTGATTCCAAAATTCTGCTTCCAGCTTCTGCACTTCATCTTTTCTGCAGTACTCATCAGTTAGTAGTTTCTTGAATGCTACCCAAGATAACACATTTGCAGCCTCTCTTCCTCTGGTCTGTAGTTGGTTGTTCCACCAGGTCAATGCTCGACCCTGTAGTAGACCAGCAGAGAACTCAACCTTATTTTCTTCAGCACATTTTGTGATATTAAGTTTCGACTCAACATTCTCGAACCATGATAGCAGTCCAATGGCACCCTCGGTGCCATAAAATTTCATTGGCTTGCATGTCATGAAAGTCTTATAGCTGCATCCATGACCAGTGTTTGAAGTACCTTCTCCAACGTTAGTTCGTCTAGCATCAAGGTGCATCACAATTTGGGTGAGTAGGTCCGCTATTCCCGCAGCATTGTTGTTTGGATTGACATTGTTTTTTGGGTTGGTATTGTTGTTTGGGTCGACGTTGTTGCTGACTCCTGAGCGTGTGTTTCTTGCAGCCATAATCCTGCAGTGGACCAAAACATCGGGTTGAGTAAATGACACTCGAATGACGGCAGATGAGGCGCGGAACAGTTGTAATTTGTGTTATAGTGATCGAAATATGACAGGAACAAAGGCATGCTTTGTCTAACAAGTCGAAAGGTGAAAAAGAGAAGGTATAAATACGGTACGGTAACGTAAATGTGAACATAAAAACATGCTATGCATACCCACCCTACCAATGCAGTTTCAGGTGACCAGACTCTTAAGACTCGACTAAACATGATCCAAGACTACCACTCTTATCGTTGCATGATTCCTCATGAATTAGACATAGGTGATCAGGCTATATATAATTTAGGATTAACGATGCAACGATAGGACTAGTTGACTCGTATGATGTTCGTTGTTTAATAAAACTTTATTCTGGTTATAGTTGCGATTTTTATTTTAAAAAAAAATCGGCATTCTCTATAACCTTTGCTCTGATACCAATCTATCACACCACGCCAAAGGCGGAAACACGAGGTGTAACTGGAAAGGAACACAAGCATAAGATAATAGAACATACCAACGTTTAAGATTTAAAGGAAATAATATATCATTACAATACTAGTTTAGCCGACATCAGCAATTAAAGTATAAAGTTTAGTTCCCAAAAGACTTCGATTTAATACATAATGATTAGTAGTGACATGTGAAAACTTCATTATGCAAAGACCTTGAAGAAAAGCTTACTGACGATCACATGGGATAAGGGTGAAGTAAATTGTGAAATTTTGATGAATAGATGCATTTAAAGTTAAGTATATTGTATATTTTGTACATATAATTGGTTATTAAGTGTAGCATTAGCTAGAAATCGATTTTAACGGAACAAAATAAAATATATCGAAGTCATAAAAATTATAAAAATGCATTTCTCGCATGTATTGAGTGAATAAATAATTATCGAATAGAATTTTTGAAAACCGTCGTAAATATATATATATATATATATATATATATATATATATATATATATATATATATATATATATATATATATATATATATATATACAATATTTTATATACCAAAATAAATTTAAAACATCGGGTAAACTAATAATATAATTTTTATAGTCTTAAAATGAGTATAAAAATATATCAGAATAATTGTTGGAAGTGTCGGATCAAATATTCAAAATAAATGATCGTGCGATAGCGTTTATTTAATAGAAAAATATATGTTAATGAAATATGCAAACCCATGCATGAACTAATATGAAAGTGATGTTACTGATGATATGTAGACTAACTCTAGTCTATATGAAATGTTCTTAATGATGTTTCATGAATATGCAGCTAAATCCTTACGGTTACGCGAATTTGACACTCGTAAACCTAGTTTACGAAAAATAATGAATATAAAATTTTCTCCGGGAATGAATAGTATTTTGTGAATAGTAAAATTTTGAAATAACTTCTCAAAATATCAATTCAACTTCAAAAATGATGAATAGTAAAATGATGAATAGTAACCGATGAATAGTAAATTCCCCGAGATGAATAGTAAATTTTTTTAAAGTTTGCAAAATGACCGGAAATTGAGAATTGTGATAACATACGTGGTGTATGATTCTGATTCATTGAAAACATCGGGGGGAAGAGAGTGTACAGAGCCTTATTTCTTTGACGAATTTTGTGAAAACCCTCACCTTTCATGAATTTCTTCAGTCAGGGGGAAGAAATGAGACGATCTGTGGTTCAAATTTCTTACGTTGGTGTTATAGTCTCACTTTCACAGAGTTATCATGTGTGAAGTCACCTAAATATGATGTTATGATGCCTCACACACGGTCATTTTATCGAGTAATTGCATATTCACAAGTAACTATTATTCCGATAGACCGCAACATTCAGGGGGAAGTCATTTCATCTCGTTTTTCACAGATTGTTTGGTGTGAAGCATCTACATATGTGAGAATATCTTGTTGATTTATTGCATGTTACCCCCGAATGGATTTTCCGCAATAAGTCAGATTTACCTTTTGTGGTTTACTGCTCATCTACAAATTCCGTTGCGTACTGAAAATTTTAAAAGTTAGAAGAAATGTTTACTACATAAAAGTTTCGAATCTGCTAAAGACATTTGTCAGTTTGGGGGGAAGCTGATTCAGAAACTTCACCAAAAAGGAGTGTACGGAGAAGCTGCTAAAGACATGCAGCATGAATTAGGGGGAAGTTAATCCAATTTATGCATATTACATCATTTGCCTACAAGTAAAGAAAACGATTCTCAAGTCGAGGTATAAGAAGAAAACAAAGAGCGTAAACTTTCATCATTCTCAGCATTTGAAGAGCTTATGAAGACCTTTCTTTATTTATTTTTTATACTTGTAGGAAATGTTGTAAATAATCCCTTGTGTCGTCCCATTGGGGGAAGATTGTTGGAATCGCTTCTAACTCGTAAATGGAACGATATTGACGGGATTACATTTTCTATCTTTGTTAGCTTAAACACATGGGCTTGTTATGTCAATTTTCCATAGTTGTATGTGTTTAGGTATAAATACCCTCCTAGACTTTCCTAGGAGGGTGAGACTCTTAGTGTAATCCTTTCATTTTCCTTTAATAAAACACACACTAGTTTCCATTCTCTCTAGTTTCTCTCTCTAACTTGAAGATGGTGTTCTTCCATCTTCGTTCTTGTACACACGTACTAATATCGATTTGATGTGAAAAGCTAGGTTCTTGAATCATAAATAACACCAAACACTTGTATCTTGGAGTTGGAAAATCGAATCACTATGGGGAGGGAGGTGTACGATCAGCCACAACCAATAGGAGATGAGAGGAGAAGAAATTAGGTTTCTTTTGGTGATCCAAGATTAGATTTATGAATACAAGGGGTTTGTATTCATACACATCTAATAACTTGGTGACCAAGAAAAGCTCCTCCTTGGGCTTTTTGGAACCCCACGACCGACCATCTAAACCCACAAGGGTTCTAGATCCTACTCATCTACTATTTCCAACTTTAGTCCTTGTAGTTTACATTTAACGACCGTTAGTGAAAACTCGTTAAATATTAACTTCCGTTAAGTGTTTATTTTGTGAATAAATAATTAATAATAACATTTATATATTAATTATTCTAAACATCAATTCTCATACGTAATATGTGCCATCACTAAGTCTCGAGTTCGAATCCGGTCATACGTATGTTAAAAATATCCATAAACCTTTCACAATGTTGATGAACTTAATTTAACTGATTTCTTCGGATGACTATCGTTCATCATATGACTAATATACAAAAATTCTTATTTATTATTTTTGTTATTCTGATTAATATTATGTAATCTTTATTGCTATTCTGATGACTAGTATGTATTCCTTATTATTCTCGATTCGGCTTTAGTGGCCATGAGATATTCAAATGGGTTGTAATGGGTCATATTGGGTTGTGATGGGTCATAACAGATCCCAACTAGTCATGAAGAGTTGCAATGGTTGTAATGGGTCATATTAGGTTATAGTGGGTTGTATTAGGCTGTAACGGGTCATAAGTTTTCTAAATACTTGTTGATATACTTCAGACCTTATAATTTATGCATATGATATGACGTAACTTGATAGTCATTACTCATTAGCTAGCAATGCATATGTAAAAGTTGTATTATAAGGTAAAAATGGTTTGGATTGAAAGGTGACAAAATAGGTAATTTGTGAGGTTTATTAAGGGGTAAAACTGTTATGGTTACCGTTATATGTGGCAAAATGGGTAATCTGTGACAAAGTGGCAAAATGGCTTTGCTAAATTGCTGGTGTTTGGCTTCTGCTAATCTGCTGTTATTGCTTGTTTAGCTGCTATTAAAATGCAGGTTGTATAGTTATTTTATTTATTTACGGAGTATTATTTTTTATCCACATTTGCAGCTTGAGATTTTGAAAGAACAACTAAAGGGCAAGCAATGAGACCGAAGAAGCGCGACTAGTTGCCAAGATGCTGCAAGTGATTGCACAAGCACTTTTAGTTACCGTAACATTGTATAAGCTTGGATCCATGCTAGTGAATTTAAATACTTCGAATATGCTAGATGGTTTATTGCTTTGAAATTGTTTGAATTTATATATTATTGAATTATTTTTTAGCATACTATTTTCAACAATGATTTATCAAAATTCAATAATTATTTATAATTTGAAAAAAGTTTACTTTTTCCTAGTAAGCTTTTAAGGATTTTGTATCGTTAGAAATGCGTAGGAAACACATGCATTTTGGTGGGGAACCACTAGGAAATGAAATAGAAATTTAAAATCACTAGGAAATCAAAGTAAAATGCCACGAGAAATTACTAGGAAATTTCGATGAAATTTCATCAATTAATCCTTTTGTGAGGGATCTTTTACGGAATATTGCCGTCGGAATATTAAAAAACCTGTCTGAAAAAGTTTTGTCACTAAGTATTTCCGAGCATGGTTCTTGTTAAGGATTTTTTTTTTTCGAAAAGTCATCACTAAAAACCTCTGTTGTAAAAATCGGTTCAGGCGGCCGATTAATCCCCGCATAATCGCTGATCGCTCACTAACCGTCTTGATTTATCATAATCGGCCTATTTAATCGGTTTGGCCAAAAATCGCTTAAAAATCGGTCAACAAACCGATTAATCATTAATCAGACAAAATCAAACAAAATCAGATTAATCAAACAAAATTACTTAAAAATTGGTCAACAAAATCGCTTAAAAATGAGTCAATAAACTGATTAATCGGTCAAAAATCGCTTAAAAATAGTCAACAAACCGACTAATATCTATGTTTGACTTTGGACTTTGAAGAATTATGTATTATGTTTATATTTGAACATTTGAAATGTCTGAACTTTGATGCACTATAATTATTTCATCAATATAATATAATATAATATCTAAAATTACAATTTTGTGCATAAAAATTCCAATCCGATTATTCTCCGATTAATCGCCGCCTAACCGATTAATCGCTAGGCCCTACCCGACTGCCTCACTAGCGCCTAGCGATTTTTACAATCTTGGTAGTAAAAACCTTTTCCGATGGATTTCTTAGGGTTTCGTCACTAGGTGAAAGCCCTTTGTTTAGTAGTGTATTGTGATAAGGTATCGTATTATAGTTTTCCTTTAGGTCTCCGCGAAGTTTGAGACGCCCTAGAGTTGGAGATTAAAAGGATGTTACTTAGCGGCATTTTTCTTACTGTACTTATGTGAAAGTTTTTTTTAAAACAGATTTATTTTTTATTTTTTATTATTATTTTTTTTAAGCGTAACTGTATACATTACATGTCTTCATACTCCGTTACGACATAGTTGAGCATTGGGTTTAGTATTGTTGTTGTAGACTTCTACTTAGTGGCATCTTTTGCAATTTTAATTTTATAAGAAATTATATAAGAAAAGTTTATTAAACTAAAAATGTGGAATCTTTTAAAGTATCTTATCACCAAAAGTAAAAAGTTAAATGAGTAAAGATATAATAAGATGCTGTGTAAATTCCTTAGCTATTAAGCCAGCCTTTCCTTTAATCAACGCCACCTCTACCTTCGATTTGATAATCTACTACAGTAGTAGACATGATAACCACCTGCTTAGCATTCATCTTCATGCTATAAATAGAAGTCCAAGTTAACGTTAAAATGTAATCCTATATAAACTCGTATATTCCACACCTATACATGCTCACCAAATAGAGAGCTAAAGATCGTACGTGAAAAAGAATAAGTGTTGCAGAAAACGGTACAAGTCAAGCAAGCTTGAGGTAAATCAAGCGAGTTAAACATAGCTTGGTGCCATGTTGAAAAGATGTCATTGAGGTTTACAACTAAAGTGAGTATCAATCGTGTTTTAATAATTCAGAATATATATGTGCTATATGGTGTTTTGTTGTTATGGTTACTGCCCATGAATTTGGATTAGCCATAAAATATGATCTCTTATTAATATACGGGTTGAATATTGTCACTTGAGACTTTTTATTCTCGATATATATAAGTGGTTTGTTGCACTTTAGCATGAAGATACCGATATATATGTTATTTAATACTGATCTTGGGCATTAACATTTAACCATGTGGGTATTTTATAAGAGAAAACTACACGAGGTTGCTAAGCGGTTTTGGTTACACATTGCGTCGCATTTTTTGTGGGTTCAATATTGTGCTCCAAAGATAATTGCTCAACTTAATAATAGATCCAAACGTTAAGATATCCGATAAGCCCCCCGACGTTTTCAGTTATTGAAGATCGTTGTAAAATTTTTGGCTTTCGTTTTGTAAATAACATCAGCAAGAACGATGTAGGATTAAAAAGGTACATCATTAAAAAAGATACCCACGTAATTTGTTTTTAATTTTCCACCTGCACCAAGTTTATTTCTTTGTTGGTCAAACATAAACCCATCCCCAACACATACTGGACATACACACAGCTCATTGAAGATCTGTTGATCATCAACCGGATCCCTTTGTTTCTCTAACCCACAAACAAGATGGCCATGGAATTTCTAATGCAAATAACTACCAAACCCACATACATACAAATCATAACCTAACCCAAAAAACGAATTTCTAATGCAAATCGAACTAGAAATGTAATTGTTCACTTTGTGTCTTCTCTTGTGTTTTCTGCAAGGTGTTACATGTGACCAAAGGCTTGTCCTAAGTTTTTGCAAGATGTTAAGAAGCTCTACAACTAAGTGTGTGTTTGGCAACGGGGTTTATGGGGCTTGAGCTTTTAAAATAAGCCGACTTATAAAATAAGTTTTGTTTGTCATATGGGCTTATGGAAGCTTATATAAACCATAAGCTTCAATAAGCCCAAGCCCATTGAACATGGCTTAAGGGCTTATACTAGTTAAATGACCTAAATACTTTTAAAAAAATTGGATTATCACGCAAAAGCAGGAAATAAATTTTGAATTTAATTTGATGTATTTTTTATACGATGTTGCATTTATAAGCCTCAATTACAATTAATTCGCCAAACAGCTTTATAAAAATATAAACTTCACCTTTCGACTTATACTATAAGCCTCAGCCTCAGCCTCGGCCCCTTGCGCCAAACATACCCTAAATGGTTCGTCCTGCTTAGAAAATATGAGATACTTTGTGGTGTATAATGCGAAATAATTATTTGTCGTTCTAAAAAAAATAATACCACATGTGAAAGGACCACACTACCTTGTTCAGTTAGTGATAAGGACTAAACTTGCAACATAACCAAATCACAAGGACGGTTTTTACAGTTTACTCTTAACACTAATTACCAAGCAAGCTTCCAATTTTAAATGTTTCTAAGGGAGGGAGGAGTGAAAGTTTCATACCCTAATACCCTGAGGGTGCCACATCACATCTATCCAATAAAAACCTTCTAACTCAAAACTACTCTAACACTACCCTAACTAGTGGGAGTGGAACCATAGTACCCGAATTCAATTTTTTATTTTTTTTAAATGCATAAAATCACATACAATATTTATAATAAAAACATATCATTTCATTAAAAATAAAAAACATTACATAATACTTAAAAAAACTACAACTTAAAAATTGAAACTACAACTTAAAAAAAAAAAAAAAAAAACATTACATAAGTTGAAATTAAAATAATTTGAAACTACAATTTAAAAATTGCAAGCCCATCCGTGTTTGGCCGCAAGTTCACGTTTCTGGGTAAGAACTAATTCCAACATAGCGGGATCGCGAATGTGATCATGCGGCTCCAAAAAAAACTTCAACTCCCGTTGTGTATTCTTGAACTTCGCCCCCTCGAGTTGTGTAGCCAACAATTGTTTCGCCATCTCGCGTTTTTCTTCCAAATATTGTGTCTTCTTTTGTGTGTACGCGTTGATTTCATCCGCAACGCTTGAGATAGACGAGGAGGATGCAACTTGCTTCTTCTTCATTTTTCTTGATTCAATTGGAGGGGTGGGGTCTTCATTCATGTCGGGAATGGTGTTGCTTGCCACGTCATACTCCCCCGACCTCCTTTTTGAAGAATTGCTTGCAGCACCGGCAATATCTTGAAAACATTCTTGCTCCGTCCATTTCTCATGACCTCTGACAACCTCCCACGCCCTGGTATGAATAAATTGTTTTTTTCTTGTTGTATAGAAATCCATTTCAGCTTGCCTCACCACGTCCAAGTTGTTGCATCCACTAGCCTTAGCACGTTTCTACATTATATACAAAATAATTTAATTGTAAATAAAAAGTACGGATTACGTAAAATAAAAAAGTATAGCTAAAAACAAAATAATTTAATTGTAAATAATAAAGTATAGATTATGTACCGCTTGGAGGTAGTAGCCGTTGAAAATACCCATGGCCGTGTTCATTGTTCTCCACTTGGTATTCAACGCATGAAATGTTCGTGAACTCGAACCCAAAGTTGCCTCGTAATGCTCGAGAATCCGTTTCCAAAAACCGTCGGACTTTTGTTCATTACCGACAACACCACATTCGGAGATTTGAACCCATGCTTTCGCCAACGCCTCCTCTTGTGCCGGCGTCCAAACTTCACGGGGCCTCCTCACGGCGAAAGCTTTTTTCTTCCCTCTCGGATCGACTTCTTGAACTTCCTCATCTTCGTTTGGTAGTGGTTGTGTTTCGGGTACGTACTCTACGTCTTGACTAAGGTTTTCGAACGGGGAAAACTCGCTTGTAGCAGTGATGTTGTAGTGTTGTGGATTCAATTGAGGAGGACCCATATTATATGGGAAAAATTGTGGAGATTGGGGTTGTGGAACATAAAATTGATTCGGGGATGGTTGAGAATAAAATTGGCTAAATCCTAACGGAGTTTGTTTTGGTTGATTCGGGGATGGTTGAGACCGACCTTGACGCGAGGTGAAAGTTTTTTTACCTCTCCTTGGATCCATATTTTGGTGTTTTTGAAAGATTATTGTGTGTTGTAATTTGTGTTGTGTGTTTTTATTTTAAAAATTGAGGTGGAAGATTATAGTTTAAATAGAAGTGATTTTTTTTATTATTATTTTTTTTAAATTTTGGGTCACATTTAGCCGTTATCCAACGGCTCAATCTTTTGCAACGGATAGAAATGCAACGTTCACCTTCGGCTTCCCAACTCGCAAATCCAACCCGCCCCCCTTACCCGAGCTACACGGAACGGTGTAGCCGTGCGGGTTCGTGAACTCGCCCCCCAACCCGACACCCATTCCGTCTTGCCTAAAAGCCTTTAAAAGCTCTTTGCCAAAGGTACCTCTAACTTAAGTAATACTACCTCCGTCCCAAAATAAATGTCAGGTTTGACTTTTAGGAGTATTTATTTTCCACTTTGATCATAAATATTTTTACTTATGTTATATAATATTTGATGCAAAATATATGAATAAATTGAGTTTCAAATATATTTTCATTGATATAATTTTTATTAAACATTATCTAACACAAATAAAAATATTTAAGGTAAAAGTTGAACAAAAAAAACTCACAAAAGTCAAATCTAACATTTATTTTAGAACAAAAAGTGTATTTGTTTTTTGATTGTTTTCTAAATGGTTACAATTTAAAATCCAAGTTGAACCCACATATTAAATAAGTTAGTCATATTGACCAAAATCCATCTACCCTTATTACTCGTATCAAGTATAAAAAGTTATTATTTAATGAATAGTAATTTATAGTTCTATTTAAACTTATTTAATTATTAGTGTAATTTTCTTCTTAATTTTAATTACCAAAAGTTTAACTTCTTTCTTTTTTATAATTTTTTTGAGCTTTGTAGTTTGTATTATTGGTGTGGTGGTTGAAAACTTATTATTATTATACTCAAAATCGCGAGTTCAATATACAGTTCTTATGTTTTATAAAGAGAAGCTTAAGGTGTTGGTAAAGAGAAGCTTAAGGTGGTGGCAATGGGATGCGGTATGGTGAGGCATGAGGCCATGCCGAGCGGCAACACCATTGCCTCCTTAGCGGCATGGTTGCGGTTTGGTGGTACTCGACAAAGATTGCCGAAGAGGCATGGGAAAAGAGAGGCATGAATGTAAAATATAAAAAAATAAAATTAGGTGAGACATGAGATCATAGTTGTCACTAAAAAAGTATAGTGAGGCATGAGAGAGTCATGAATGAGGTGAAATGATATTATTAGTGGGTGGTGAGCCATTGGATCATGACTGCCACCACCCTTATACTCATATTGACATTTTAACTCATTTATTTTTGGTGTTGATATTGTCTCAGAAATTATCCCTGATTTTTTATAAACAAAATTTTAAGTTGGGTAGGGTATCATTTCTTAAAAAGCGCCAAATAGCGGGAATGGTATGTTAGGGTGGTTGCAACCATGCCTAAACTTTTTTTTTCATGCCTAATCACCCACCAATAATATCCTTCCATCTCATCTCATACCAATCTCATACCTAACAATAGATTTTTAGTGGCAACCATGCCTAACCTATACCTCAATTTTTTTAAAATAATTATATTAAACAATTTAATAAACAATTCCAACATTCACACACAATACTATCTTTTTCTTTTCTTCTATATATACTAGGCGAGTACCCGCGCCTAGCGGCAGCTGTTTCTAACGTCAGATCATTAATGATTTGTGATATTGTGGTGAGTGTTTTGTGTAGCGTTTAAAATAGAACGTGAACCGATGAAAATGAAATTGCAAACGGTTGTACTATACGATAATTAAAGTCTAGACAAAATTCTTAAATCTATCAAACAACATATAAAATCATTTAATGAAAATGAAAGTAAACATTACATCAGTTATGGGATAAAAACTAACAACACACGTTACTTGTCGCGTAAAAACTAACAAGGATGGTATTAATGGTGACCAAAATTAGCGTGAATATGATTAGCCCAAAATAAAATAAAAATTAGCTAATTTTAGCTATTTTGTAAAAGATTTGGGCACATTTAGCCATTTTTTTTTTGAAATGAGCGTATTTAGCCTATTGAAAAGTTAAATGTGCACTAACGGGCACATATTTTCTCATAATTGTAAAACATTATAATCGTTTTTGAAGAAAAACTTATAGATAGTATATTTATATAGCGACAGATCGTTTTGTGTTAAAAAAAAGTTTATAGGTTCTAAACGAAAAATAATAAAAGTTTGAAGATTTGGGGATTAAACATAACGTTTTGAAACCCGGTTCGACCCGGGTGGTTCAACCGGTTGAACCGTTTCCGTCGAAAAACGGGTCGATTTAAACCGAGTCAATATGACAGGTTGGGTCAAAACGGGTCAAATTAAACAGGGTCAACCCACCGGGTTTGAAGCGTACTGGGTCAACTTGGTTTTCGATATGTGTTAATAGTTTCAAATTTTTACTTTTTACTTTTTGGTTTTTCCTTTATATATAATATAGCAGGGTACCCGCGCGTTGCGGCGGCGAGTACCCTGTGACGATTAACCGGAGAAATAGATCTCGATGAGACCTGATTCACCAGTTTGTATCGGTTTTAACGGGTCCTCTCTAGTTCGTTTCCGGATGGCTGTTATTAGTTAGCCGAACCGATGGCGACACCGGTTTCCGGTTGAACCCGTTAGTCCGGTCCGATTTTTAAAAGTATATGTACCATCAACTTGTTAGCTTGTATGAAGCTTTGTGTGTTTTATTAATTTGTATAATGTGTATAATAAAATGTACTTTTCATTTTAGGGTGTTTTAAAAATAACATTAATTAGTGTGTTTAATTATTTTATATTTAGAATTATGTTGTAGCTTGTTTAAATTGTACATTGTGAAAATTTCATTGTACTTTTTTAACAAGGGGTGTTTTAATTGGTTGTTTTTAATTTGGTAGATATGCTTTTAATTGGTTGTACAATGTGAATAAATTATTGTACTTTTAAGTAATGAGGTGTTTTAATAAGAGTATTAATTACACAAATATATTTCTCTCTCATTTGACCATTTAACTTTTTCACTTTTCCACTTTTCTACTTTGACTGTTTTTCCATTTTATGATGTATAGATATATTTTGGCTAAAACAAAATATAATAAAAGCTACTATTAAAAACAAACATACGTGTGCATTTTCCATACTTCCTCTATAAACTACCCAATAATCCATCCTACAAATCTCACAAGCAACTTGTCTTACAATGAGTTCCACAGCCATACAATCTCCTACAAACGCACAACCAACTTCCACTTTTTCATTCATGTCTTCTTTTTCAGATCAAGCTCCAGCCGCCACCGGACTAGCGGCTCGAATATCCGGTGTGCCCAAATTTAAATCTTTACCACCACCTTCTTTGCCTATTTCACCACCAGCTGTATCACCCTCTTCCTATTTTTTTAAACCCATGCAACGGCTAGTGCTCTTTAATGTCCAACGGGTATATTTTTGAACCCCAACGTTCCAATTTGTTTCATGCCAAATCGGGGTAAGATACCGATTCTACAAACCAAGCCTCCATGCCGATTCATGCCGCTTGGGAGGCAATACCCACGCCGCTCGGTTTGCTCCATGCCGAAGGGCATACCGAGACGGTTGCCGGTACCCTTAGTATAGCACATTAACACGTAAGACAGACAACAAATGGCACTACGTCAATGGCTGATCAAGAACAAAGACCAAAGCCAAAGAAGTTGAGAAGACTCCATTTTGAAAACCGCATTTCTCTTGATTCTTTCCCAACACTCTTTTTCTTTTTATTAAAACCCATTTTTGTCGTACAAAAAGCTTTGTTATTCTTGGTTCTTGACGCTACATTTTACTGTTTCTGTAGATCATCTTTTTCAAGGTAAAAAAGTACCCTTTTCATTTTGTGAGAAAACAAACAGAACCCATGTTTTTGTTTTGAATAAAGATTGGTTCTTGCATGTTTTTGTAGGTGATGATGGAAGAAGGTTCTGTAAGGAAGAAGAAGAAAAGGATTACTCAAGGGGAAGAGAATGTGTTTTGGGAAGTTATATTTTCATGGTCTCTTGATGATATTCTTGATGATCACTTTTTTAAAGACAAGGTATTTTTTTTCTTTATGTTTTTTCAATCATTTGTTATGTTAGTTAAGGATTGCTTTGGTTTTGTTTTCATGTTGTAGTTGTTTATTTACTTTTAGGTCAAAATGAAATTTTTTGTTTTTTACTGCTTAGTTTTAAAAGGGTGTTTGGGATTGCCTTGATTTTTTGCTTTATAAGCTGCTTAAACATAAGCACTTCATGAAATACTGCTTGGATTTGTTTATTATATAACAAAATGAAAAAAGAAAAGTTTTCAGTTTAATACACTTCTATTTAAGTGTATTAAACTGAAATCCCAAACACCCTTTGGTCTAGTGGTATGTGAGTTGCCCACCAACCTAGAGTTTGTGGTTTCAAGCCTCACTCGAGGCATTTGAGAGATACGTGGTATAGGTTGCGAAAAAATTGCCTTTTTCTTTAAGAGATAATTTTATCTATATCCTTGTAAAACCTTACAATTACATCAATATCCTTGCAAATTTCGTAATTACATTAATATCCTTCAATATCTTCATAAATACTCACCTATATCCAAAGTACAAATAATAAAATTTAAAATGATATAAAATATTGAAAACTCCTTTATCCTCTTAATTAAATAGTTAAATGACCACTGTAGCCTTTTATTTAACAACAATATTTACTCTAAAACACTTATATCTGTATAATGTCGATGAATGGAGATATGTTAACGAAAGTCAAACTTAGTTATACAAACAGTCACGATTTTACAAAAGCAATTCACTAATGATAATCTATCACAACAATCTCAACAAACTATTGTATTCCATATGGATTAGTTTTCTTCTTTTTTCTTTCGTTTAACATTGCTTGTAAGATCTTACAAAACCAATACCTTTTCTTCTATTATAATAAATTATTCAAGGTTGATCTACTTCATGGTTATAATTTTAAGTAATAATTTACACACCCAAAAGTTGGTTTCCCTCGGTAATGGTTTAAGCTTTTATTTAGAAGTGTTTAAGAAGATGATTTTTTTTCTTCTTATTATGATTCAATAATGAATCAATAATCAAACGCATATTTAGAATAGTTAAGGGGCCGTTTAGTTGGTGAAAAATTTTCCTGTTTTTCCGTTTCTAAATTCCTAGAGAATGGAGTGGTTTTTCTTCTCTAGAGAAGAGTTGAGAAATGTGAAAATCCGTTTAGTTGGAGTTATATTTTTCCTTTTTTCTAAAATGAAAAGTTGTTTAGTTGAAGGTGGAGGATGGATGATGGAAGATGTGTGATAAAAGTGTAAGGTAAAAGGAAATGGTGTTATTATTTTGGAAATGAAAAAAGTGAAAAGGGTGTAATGTTATTTTCATTTTTTCTATTACAAATTGGAAAATGAGAATTTCATATTTTTGGAAAATTATTGGAAAAAAGTGCGACTAAACGGATTTTCAGTTTTTCTCTTTTCATATGAAAAATTTTCTAGAAAAATGGAGTATTTCTCTCCAACTAAACGGCCCCTAAACTTCACAACCTACTTTTAAGAGAGAGGGAAGGACTCAAGACAAGATGGAGAAGAAGAGAGGTGAGTATTTTTCTCATATTTAGGAGGGCAAAAATGTAATATTACATGGTACATGATATTTAGGAACACTAAAATCATTTTATATTGAATTTAAATGAGTTTTGGATATTGGTGAGTGTATCAAGTTTTCAAAGGATATTAATGTAATTATGATACTTGCAAGGATATTGATGTAATTATGAAGTTTTTCAAGGATATAGATGAAATTCTCCATTTTTTTTTTTAAAAAGAAAAAAAAAAAAGCATTTCTGGTTAGGTGTTTTAGACTTTTAGGTTAAGATATGATGGTAAAAAAGTAAATTTTGGTTTTATCTTAAATAACTATTTTGAAACAAGCATGCTAAAGTGCTTATTTTGCCCAAAATAAAACAAGTAGGTAGAAGCAGTTTGGATGATCTAAAACACTTCAAACTAAATGAGCAAAAAATCCAAAAAAAGAAAAAAAGTCAATCTCAAACACCCGCTACCAATTTTAGATATGATAAATAGGCTATCTTGGTAACCAAAAGCAACATAAGGGCAAAAATTGTACAGATTGATGATATTGAAGTCAAAATTTGACCTTTTTTTACTTGAGGAGTCAACCAATTGTGTTGTATTGCAAACCGGTTAATTCTGTTTTTTTAATCCAGATTATTGACACCCAGTATCTTTGATTTTTTGTTAGAAAATCAAGTCTCTTAAGCCTCTCCTTAGTACAAAACTGTCCTAGAATCATAAAAACTTGTGTTCATTGCTTAATTTTATTTGTGCAGATGTATAAACCGATTGGGTTTAGCCATTGAGATCATGTTTATAATAAATGATTGTTTTTGATGACCTGATGCGTTTTTTTTATAGGTGAAGAGCATACCACTTGTTTTTGAGTCTAAAGAAGACTATCTTGGCTCTTTTGTTGATCCTCTGCTTGAAGAAACGCGAGCAGAACTGGCTTCCTCTATGGAGGTCATGTATAGAGCTCCATATGCCGAAATGTGTTTTTTGAATGAGGCCAAAGGTGATGTAAAATGTCTTTATGATATAACCGTTGGTCCATGGAGAAATAGGTTTAATGAACGTGGCAAAGAACCGTACAAAACATTGCCTGGTGATCTGCTTATATTAGCAGACGGGAAACCTGAATCCGTTGCTGATTTGCAGCGTGTGGGGAGAATTTGGTCTTTTGCATTAGTTGATAAAATCAGTGATGATGATAATGAAGATGATATTAATAGTACTTCAACTAATTTTAAAGTTAAAACTTTTCAAGAAATGGAATTCCAAGACGGGATGTTCATTATTTTCTTAATGAATGTAACAACCCAGAAAAGAATATGGAATTCATTGCGTATGAAAGGGAATCTGGATATCATTGAAGAGGTTCTTTACTATTATTCCATGGTAAGAATTTGCGCAAACATAACCTTTTATCTTTAACTGGTAATATCGTCAACTAATTATTAATTTTGGATATAATTTTACAGGTCAAGGAGGACTGTGATATCTGTAATGTCGTATCCGATGATGTATTTGCTCAAAATTTTGATCCACGTCTTTTGGCTAAGCTGAATGAATCTCAAAAAGATGCAATAGTAACAGCTCTTTGTAAAACTCGCTGTTGTCATAATTCTTCGGTGCAACAGATATGGGGCCCACCAGGAACGGGAAAAACAACAACTGTTAGTTTGTTGCTTCTTATTCTTTTGCAAATGAATCGCAAAACACTTACATGTGCTCCAACAAACGTTGCTGTAGTACAAGTAGCCTCACGTGTGCTGAGGTTAGTAAAAGAATCATTCAAAACCACAACTGCAAGTGGTGATACATTTTATTCTGTCGGAGATGTACTCTTGTATGGCAACAAGGAGCGGCTGAAAGTTGGGTCAGAGATTGAAGAAATATATTTGGAAAATCGGGTTAAGAGGCTTACCGAGTGCCTTGGGTCCTTGACTGGTTGGAGGCACAGCATAAGATCCATGATCGATTTACTTGAAGTTTGTGTTTCACGATATCATGTTTTTGTTGAAAATGAAGTATTAAAACAAAAACAACTTGAAAATGAAAGCGAAGCTAAAACCGAAAAGTTGAAAGCTCAATCATTCATTGAGTTCATGCAGGAACGATTCAGTTCTTGTGCATTGCCACTCAGAAAGTGCATGCTTACATTTATGACTCATATCCCTAGAAGTTTTTTGATGGACTATAATTTCCAGAATATGATATCTCTTTTGGACAATTTAACGTCTTTTGAATCATTGTTGTTTCAAGATAGTATGGTTTCGGAAGAACTCGAGGGCCTTTTCTCTTCGAAACCGCTGCCAGGTGACTTTGTTGAGTCTGGGGATACATCATCCATCAATTTTATTAGAGCCTCGTTTCTATCTGTTTTAAAATCTTTGGAAATTTCTCTACACCGGCTCGGTCTTCCAAGTGTATTGAACAAATATGCAATAAAGGACTTTTGTTTTCAAAGAGCGTCTCTTATCTTTTGTACAACATCTACTTCTTACAAGTTGCATACTGTCGACATGGAGCCTTTGGATATATTGGTCATAGATGAGGCTGCACAATTGAAAGAGGCAGAGTCCACCATCCCCCTTCAACTTCCTGGAATGAAGCATGCTATTCTTATTGGAGACGGGCTTCAATTACCTGCGATGGTAACCAGCAACGTAAGTATATAGTTCTTTCTTAAATTTGTATTATTGTTGTTTTAACTTTTAATAATTTTCTGATCCATGAATGTTTGAGGACAGGTTTGTATTGAATCTGGCTTCGGAAGGAGCTTATTTGACAGATTGAGTTCTTTGGGCCATCCAAAGAATCTTCTAAAAGTTCAATACCGTATGCATCCTTCCATTAGTTTATTTCCAAATTGGAAATTCTATCAGAATCAGATTTTGGATGCAGAAAACGTGATATCTAAAAGTTATGAAAAGCAATATCTTCCAGGGTCAATGTTTGGTTCATATTCATTTATAAATGTTGTTGGTGGGAGAGAAGAGAAGGATGAAGATGGACGCAGCCGAAAGAATATGGTTGAAGTGGCTATCGTGATTAAGATTGTACAAAATCTTTATAGAGGTGTGAATATATATATGTGTTTGTTTTTTTGTTTTTGTTTTTGTTTTTGTCATTTGCATCTGTTTTTTTGTTGGTGGAAGGTAAGGTCCTTGGTTTTTTCACAAGAGGTCAAGGTTCAAACCTCGCTAGGTGGGGAAAGGTCGGAAATGGTCCCGGGATTAACCTGGTGAGGCCGCGTACATCTGGGTCAAAAAGTCTCGCTCTCTCTGGGTAACATGAACAGTGAAAACCTCATCCGTTTACCCATTTACTATTTTTTATTGCTGGTTCCTTATGCCTGCAATCTTATAGTGTCTGGCTTATATTGTTTGGGTTTGCGAAGTGCACTTGAGTATGGTTCACCAAACATTCTTTTTATAAAGACTAATAAGTTGTTACACTCTAAATTTATATACATCGTATATTATTTCAGAATTTATACACTTGTTTTTCTTAGGTTCTTTTTTGCTCTTCACTTTAGGTTAAAGCTAAGAATCTGTTTATAATGAACTCAAATGAACACATTCGTGACTGTTTGTTCAATGTTTGCCTAAGTTTAATATTTCATTTCACATTTATAGCATGGCACGACTCGAAGAAGAAGACGCTAACCATTGGTGTTGTGTCCCCTTATACTGCTCAAGTTGTTTCTATTCAAGAAAAACTTGCAAACAAGTATGAGAAACTTGATGGCTTTTCAGTAAAGGTGAAATCCATTGATGGGTTTCAGGGTGGTGAAGAAGATATTATTATCTTATCCACTGTAAGATCTAATAGCCATGGGTCAGTTGGCTTTATATCTAGTCCTCAAAGGACCAATGTTGCCTTAACGAGAGCAAGGTATGTAGTCCTCACTCTTTCAACAAATGTTCTTTATAGATACCTTATTTCTTCTTTCCAAAAAGTTTGATGTTGTCTTTCATTCTTTTTAGACACTGTCTTTGGATATTGGGCAATGAAAGAACACTCGCTAATAGTGAGTCCGTTTGGAGAGAGTTGGTACATGATGCAAGGAATCGTAACTGTTTGTTTGATGCTGCTGATGATGAATGCTTAAGGTCAACGATAATAGCTACAAAGAAAGAGCTAGAAGAACTTGATGATCTGGTTAATGGGAATAGCATATTTTTTAAGCATGCAAAATGGAAGGTATTGTCCCTCAATGATTTATTTACTCAAATAACATATTTTGTAGTTTCTTACATATTCATATATGTTAAACAATATGCAATCAGGTTCTTTTTAGTGATGACTTCAAAAGATCGTTTGGAAAGCTGACGAGCTCTAGCTTAAAGAAGGTTGTTATGAATCTTTTATTGAAGCTTGCTGGTGGCTGGAGGCCTAAGAACAGAAGTGTGGACTTGCATTGTGAAAAATCTTCACAAATAATCAAACAATTTAAGGTTGAAGGTTACTATGTTATCTGCACAATTGATATCATCAAGGAAGGCAAATACATGCAAGTTATGAAAGTTTGGGACATTTTAACATTGGAGGAGATTCCAAATTTGACAAAACGACTTGAGAGCATATTTGCTGCATACACAGATGACTATATCAATCGTTGCACAGCAAAATATCATGATGGGTATGTTCCTTATTTGTCTACCAAGGGTGTGTTTGGATATGCTTATCGAAATTGATAATTTAGTCTTTTTTCAGAATTAGATAATTTGCTCTTGTAGTAAGACTGGAGGCAGAAAATAATATTTGAATTGTGCTTCTCTGTATGTGAAGTTGATTAGATGTTTTGTTGAGTTATTAATAGATGCAATAACTAACTAAAACATACATTTTGTGTGAAAATTAGAGATCTTTTGTGAAATTAGTCAATTTACAGTAAAAGTCATAAATAAAAGGGGTAAATGGGTAACCTTTATCTCTAAAAATAAGTATTGTTGTAGTCGGTTTGAAGCTTAAACATTCTTAATATTGATATTTGTATGAATGCTTTTCAGGAATTTTGAAGTTCCTAGGTGTTGGCCACCATCCCAAGAAGTTATACAATTTCGTTATTTAGATAAAAATGAAGGTGATAGCGAAATGAATGTGAATCCTGGTGATGGTAGAATTTATGTCGAAAACTCAAAAGTGAGTGAAAGTTTATTGCTTATGAAGTTCTATTCATTGTCACGTGGGGTTGTGAGTCATTTGCTCTCTGGACAAGAGCTTGATCTACCGATGCAAGTCACTGATGAACAGATGGAAATTATTTTATTTCCAAATAGCTCATTCATAATTGGGCGATCGGGTACTGGGAAAACAACTATTTTGACCATGAAGCTGTTCCAAAACGAACAGTTATTTTATAATGCTTCTGAAGGGATGTATGAACCAGAAAGCAGTCAAGTTAGGGAAGTTGAGGCTGATGATGTTCCTGAAAATAGAAACCTGAGTGTTCTTCGCCAGCTTTTTGTGACAGTCAGTCCAAGACTGTGTCATGCTGTGAAGCAACATGTTTCACACCTAACCAGGTGTGCAAACACTTGATTGTTTTTCTTATGTTTGTTACATTGATTATATTTATTAACAAGGTATTTTTATATATTGACAGTATTTCGTGTAATGGAAGTTCATCAATAGAGATCAATCTGGATGATGTTGATGTTACACCAGAATTCAGTGATGTCCCAGATACATTTTCTGAAGTTCCGATTAAAACTTACCCTCTTGTTATAACTTTTCATAAATTTCTAATGATGCTGGATAGCACATTGGGAAATTCGTTCTTTGGAAGATTTCGTGAAGCAAGAGAAGGTTCTCATGGTATCAATATGAGTATAAGTTCTGTTGCTTTGAAAACTTTCATAAGGTTAAGGGAGGTTACGTTTGATAGGTTTTGTTTGGTTTACTGGCCTCACTTCAACTCAAATCTCACAAAGAAACTTGATCCCTCAAGGGTTTTTACCGAAATTATATCTCATATAAAAGGAGGGATTCAAGCAGGGGAACGTAGTGAGGGAAAATTAAGCTATGAGGATTACTGTTTACTGGCCGAAAGTCGTTCATCCACTTTAACCAGAGTGAAAAGAGAGAAGGTTTACACCCTCTTTCAAGCCTATGAAAAGATGAAAGTTGAACGTGGAGAGTTCGATTTGGGTGATTTTGTGAATGACATTCACCGTCGGCTTAAAAATGGGAATTATAAAGGTGATCAAATGGACTATGTGTATATTGATGAAGTCCAAGATCTTAGTATGAGGCAGATTTCCCTTTTCAAATATATTTGCCAAAATGTAGTCGAAGGCTTCATTTTTGCTGGCGACACTGCACAGACAATTGCAAGAGGGATTGATTTTAGGTTTCAAGATATACGCTCTTTGTTCTATAAAGAGTTCTTAAGCACCAGAACATCTGGAAAACAAGAAAAAGGTCTTGTATCTGAGATTTTTCAGTTGAAACAAAACTTCAGAACACATGCTGGTGTGCTTGACTTAGCTCAGAGTGTCATTGAGATTCTCTATTGTTACTTTGTTCACTCAATGGATATTTTGGAGCCTGAAACTAGTCTTATATCTGGGGAAGCTCCAGTTTTGCTTGAGTCTGGCAATGATGAAAATGCCATTGTGACAATCTTTGGCGACACAGGAACTAGTGGAGAAATTGTCGGCTTTGGGGCTGAACAGGTGATATTGGTTCGTGATGATTGTGCAAAAGCTGAAATCTTTGAATATGTTGGTAAAAATGCACTTGTTCTGACTATAGTGGAGTGCAAGGGTCTTGAGTTTCAGGTCAGTTTCCTTAATGATTATATGAAAACTTTATCGTTTTTAGTGAATTTAAGTTGCTTCTGTTTCTTATTGTTTGATTGCCATACTTAATAGGATGTCTTGCTATACAACTTTTTTGGGACATCTTCACTGAAAGACCAGTGGAGAGTTATATATGGATACATGAAGGACCGTGATTGGCTCGATGAAAAACATCCTCAGTCATTCCCGCCATTCAAGGAGGCAAAACATAGTGTTTTGTGCTCTGAATTGAAACAATTGTATGTGGCAATAACTCGAACAAGGCAAAGACTATGGATTTGTGAGAACAAAGAGGAGCTTTCTAAACCAATGTTTGACTACTGGAAAAGGAGGGGACTAGTTCAGGTTAGGAAACTAGATGATTCAGTAGCACAAGCTATGCGAGTAGCTAGCAGCCCTCAGGAGTGGCGGGAGCGCGGAAAAAAAGTAAAATTTTGATATATTACGGCAATTTTTTTTTCTTTAAATTCTAGGTTTTTACTGATTTTCTGCTGTATTATCTTATTTGACACGCTTTCATGATCTTTATATCCTTTTCAGCTTTTTTACGAGAATAATTTTGTGATGGCTACTATGTGTTTTGAGAGAGCTGGAGATATAATTTTGTGATGGCTACTATGGGACCTTTTTATTTTGTTTGTGACCATGTTGATAATTTTGTTTTTTACGAGGCACCTAAAAGGTGTTTCCATAGGTTGTTACTCTCTCAAATGTTTTGTCCACTTTTCTTAAGGGATGGTTATAGACTATAGTTTTAGGATGGACGGTCAAGTTGTAATGTTTTTAGTCCTTTAATCAATGACCAATTAAACTTACTCCTTTTAAAGTAAAATAAAGTAACTCCCAATATCGTTTTTCACAGTATGGTGGAGGTTAAGACATAGACAACCATACCCCTACCAAAGGTAGAGAGACTGCTTCCGGTTCTACCGAAGGTAGAAAAGGACCTCCGGCCTTGTAAGGGGTGAGGATCGAACTCTTGACCTCTGTCTTCAGAGGCAAGGGTGTTAACCACTTGATCCAACCTTGCTCTTTTATTAAACTTACTCCTTTTGCTTAAGCCTATTTAGCTGTGCTTATATTTCATAATGAAGTTGAAGTAAATAAATTAAAATACTAATGAAACATGGTTGCTTGCTATCAATTGTTATTTTCCCTCAAATATAAGATAAATAAAGTCAAATAAGTTCCAAAGTTAGTTTAAACAACCATTATGTGATATAAATTAATTAAAATACTTATGAAATATGGTTGCTATCAAGTGTTATTTTCCATCAAGTATAAGATAAATAAAGTCAAATAAGTTCCAAAGTTAATTTAAACAACCATTACGTGATATGTGAGATAGTACTACTCAATGCCTACGAGTCCCATGTCAAACATGGAAGATAAATCAAGCTAACTCACAAACATGTATTGCGGGGAAGTGATTAAATGAAAATACAAATATCTTTGAAAAGTGTAAAAGAACTTAAAAAATAAAAACTTTTCTAAACACAAGATAGGTTGCGCATATAAAAATTGTGAAAGAATTTTCTAAATTTTGATCTTTTATAATGGTTTTTTATACACATAAACAAAAACTTTAATCCACAAAAAAGTAAATTTGATGCATAAAATTTTAAACTTTTATATGTTATGTACAATGAAATTTTTATACATATACAAAAAATAGTTGGATGCAAAAATAATATAAAATATCGATTTACAAAATTTTAATGCATAAACGTTTTTGTCACAAATTTTTTCATCAAAACTACATTTTTTTGAAAAACTTTCTTGACAACTTTTTTGTCCACCAAAGTCTCTTATTTTGTGTAATTTTTTGAGAATTTTTTTAACAACATTATGTTTTTCATCAATATACGTGTCTTTTTGTTTTGACCATACATTCTACCATGTACTAAGTAAAAGTATAGTGGTAGAACCTTTGTATGATTTATAACCATAGTTTGGAACATAGAAATTGGATGGTTTTCAGAATTCTCATTTTCTTTTTCTTTTTTTCCCCTTTTAAAATTTAATATAATCAATGATATACTATAATGGAAAGTTCTTGCTACTAGAAAAGTATAACATTTTAAAATTTTATAGAACTTTTTCTGGTAGCACTGATCTTCAACTTTTGATCGACGAATTTACAAGGTTTGAATCCATCATCACACAAACTTAAACTAGATAAAGCTCTTTTTCTTTTAAAGTTCGGTGTGGCTACTTTATGATTGTTTACACCTGACAAAAAATGAATTTGAGACCTATCACATTTACGTTATGACAAATGCAAGACTTTTGACACTAAACGACTACGTAAGCGGTTAAATTACTTTAAGTTAACTTATAGTTTTGAGTTATAAAAATAGAAACTAAAAGAAGTATTTTTGCTATAACGCGAGCCTATGATTGTGTTAGAACTGATAAAACTTCGTCATGGAGTTACAAGCCTCCACTAGTCCAAATGCTTACATGGATTTAAAAAAGCTGTCGGTACAAATAATTGTCGGGGTTGCCTAACTAAGCACCCCATTAATTACTTCCTTTGTCCATTTGTCCATTTTTTTTATTTAGTTGTGTAGAGTTAATTTGTGTTGTATTGTTTAAATTGTGTAGTGTTTTTATATGTATAGTGTATTTATTTGTGTAGTATTTTTATATGTAAAGTATATTTATTTGTGTAGTTTTTTACATTATGTTTTTTTAATTGTGTATTTGTTTCCATTTAATGAAACAATGACAATAAAACATTAAACATTAAAACATGAAACAAGTACAACAACAAATGCTACTACTATTACAACGAAATCTACTCCACATGAAGATTATTAATGTCATCTATAAGGTCATAGAGTATTCCACTCGACTGACATGCGTGATCAACGGGATTTCTTGCCAATTCCAGTGATGCCTCTAACGTCTTTATTCTTGCCTTCAACAAATTGTTTTGAGACAATAGCATGTTGATCGTGTTATCTTTAGTTTCGCAGTTTGAGCATTGCGTTGAAGAAGAGCCTTGACTAAAGTACTTTTGTTGAAATACATCATTCCACATAAAGTATCGACACCCATAGTCTTCAGTCCCCGGCTGTTACATGATGAAACAATTATAAGAAATGTATTTTTAACAAACAAGTTATTGATATATTTACGTAATAAGCAAATGTATAATTATTTACCTTTGATAAAGTACATGCATAATACTTCTGACCACAACTTTTGGGCTTTTGGGATGTTCTTTCAATTATAAGTCCCCGTCGACAACGACACAAGAAAGGATTTTCTTGTTGCATCTGGCCAAAAGAATTTGTATAATTATTTACAACATAAATCAGTAATATCATGGTTCACAAAATTAGAAGCTTCGAATACATAAATAACCAATCTTGTTATAGATTAATAGTTGATACATGGTTCACAAAATCACAATATAACTAGAAACTAAGATCAATCACGCCCGAGGCGTAGTCGCTCCAATGAACTCTGAAATGCGTCTCCTCAATCTGGCAATCTCTCGCTCGTACTCGTCAAAGCGAGACGGCTGTAACAAAAGATGAGGAAGAACCGGAGGACGGTGTATAAAATTCTCCTCATTTGCAGCTGGAGATATAGCTGGAGAGGGAGGCACATAAGATGGAGAAGAAGGCACATAATCTGGACTCTCAACACGAGCGATTGTTGCTGACACACTGAATGTCCCTCCACTGAATGTCATCCGATTCCTGTAACAAAAGATGAGGAAGAACCGGAGCAGGAGCAGAAATCTGTAACAAAAGATGAGGAGTCGTTTACTATAAATCAGTAATCCGTAATTGTCTATACATGTTTTGTCGTTTACAATATAAATCAGTAATCGTCTATACATGTTTTGTCGTTTACAATAAAAATCAGTAATCGCTTGCAACATATGTCTATACTACGTCCTTCTAAACATGCTTTGTCGTTCAGCAAACAGAGTTTCCCATCCCGCGGCTACGTTATGTCTGAACGCCCTCCATTGTGGGTGAGTATACGGGGGTGGTGAGTTTTCATCCAGAACCGCATGAACGTAGTGAGCAGCATGGTCTTCCCCCACACGAAGAATCACAACGGGGGACAATAGTTGTGTTGTCTCTGGACCAGACCTAAGTGGAAGACACGTAGTAGATGCTCAATTGGATATGCATACAATTGGACGGTTAAGAGCTGTAGCAATAGCCGCTCCCGTGTCTGGCATAATCATCCAGTAATCGTGGGGTGCATATCCTGATTCAAGCTAATTCAGCGAGTTCGAAATCTGTGTAAACCAAGTCCCCCACATTTCCATGTATAGTTCCCGGTGATTGTCTACCTCTTCCCTGACAAGAGTTCGAAGTCTGGGCCATATCCGTTCGGGATGACCAAGACCTACGCCAAGAGCTCGATAGCCACAATTTCCACCACCTTCCACGTTAACAATCCCTAGGATCCACCGTCGGAAAAGAGGTGGAATTCGAGCCATAAAATATTCGCTATCGTTATCTGGAATGTACAACTCGTGTCTTAAATCGCCCTCGCTGGGTTCTTCGTTTAAGTCTGGGACGTTAGAAGGCTCTACCACGTATGAACTATGTCTCGCAGTTTCTTCATTTAAGTCTCGGACTTTTTTAGGTTTTGTATAGCTTCTGCGGTGCCCTGTGGTTGGTTCTTTGTTCAAATCTGGGATATTTTTAGCCTTGGACTTTTTGTCCTTTGCGCTCGGACTTCCACGAGTACTTTCTTTAACAACAGGTTCACGGGTTAACACAGATTCATGAATATACATGTCTTTTTGTTTTGACCATACATTCTACTATGTACTAAGTAAAAGTATAGTGGTAGAACTTTTGTATGGTTTATAAGTTATAACCATATTTGGAACATAGAAATTGGATGGTTTTCAGAATTCTCATTTTCTTTTTCTTTTTTTCCCCTTTTAAAATTTAATATAATCAATGATATACTATAATGGAAAGTTCTCGCTACTAGAAAAGTATAACATTATAAAATTTAAAGAACTTTTTCTGATACAATGATCTTAACTTTTAATCGACGAATTTACGAGATTTGAATCTATCATCACACAAATTTAAACTAGATAAAGCTCTTTTTTCTTAAGTTTGGTATGGCTACTTTATGATTGTTTACATCTGACAAAAAGTGAATTTGAGACCTATCAGATTTAGGTTATGACAAATGCAAGAGAAACGACTACGTAAATGGTTAAATTACTTTAGGTTAACTTATAGTTTTGAGTTATAAAAATAGAAACTAAAATAAGTATGTTTGTTATAACACGAGGCTATGAGTATAGTATATCTTGTCCTGTTAGAACTGATAAAACTTTGTCATGGAGTTATAAGCCTCCACTAGTCCAAATGCTTACATGGATTTAAAAAAGCTGTCGGTACAAATAATTGTCCAATGACTCTAATCCATGACATTGTGCTCAAAAGTTAAAAGTTGCATGGGCCTATCGATAAAGACCACAATAATGCTTTTAAATTTTTAACTTTTCAGTTTTCACTGTCATAAAGTTCTTATATTTCCATATAGTACGTTATAGTTTCAACTTTTTTTATACATCTTTCAATATGATTGAAATTATGTCTTTTAATTTTTACTGATACAAGTTACTAATTACAACAATATATAGTTTTGATTTTCATTTTAGTTCATAACCACATGATTATTAATATTTACGGAAATATTTGTGTCAAACATAAAGCAATATTTATATTTAGGCCAGAAAAGTGTTACCAAAATAAAGATAACACAAACCAAACAAAAACATGTATATACGTGTGATTGCATTGAGTTGTCAATTCTCATTTCCCATTTTGGAAATTTTTTAACTTATCTTTTATTTTAATTAGTAAAAAGTATTGAGAGAGGGTTTTATTATGTGAAAATAACATATTTTATAAATCAAATTACTAAAATGAACCATTTACATATCTATTTTACCGATGTAAACCTTTTTTATAATTATTTACTGAAATGAACTAAACATGTCACTGTCTCATTTTAATATTTGTATGAACTAAACATGTCAATATTAAGTGGCCCATACTCCATTTTACAGTATAATTTATTTATCTTGAAAACCATGATCATGACTTGGATGAATATGCATGTGTTAAATCATTGTCATGAAAATAATAATTTTATGACTGTAATCGGTAATAAGAAATTTTCTGATTATATTTTACTAAATCTAAACTATTGTCTAAATAACAACTTATAGTTTATGCATTAAATGTTATAACTTTTATATGAACATAGTAATTTTAAGATTGGAAATAGTAATCTCCTAATATATTCTTCATTTACAAATTGTGTCGCTCATATCATCGCCCATCATTTATTCACTCGCCCAGTTTTTCGCTCGCCTCATTCCTCGCCTTAAAATAATTTTCTCGCCCAAACAATTTTTCAATCGCCTGATTGATAGCCTATTTCCTTGCCCCAAATTAATTTCTCGCCTAGACAAAATAGCTTTGCATTTTTCACTCGCCTATTACTTCGCCTAGACAATTTTTCACTCGCCTAGATTCATCGCCCCATTCCTCCCCCAAACAATTTTTCATCGCTCTGATTCATCGCCTAGATGAAATGACCTAGCCTATGATATTTTTAGTTCATTTCTAATTAATTGTCTCGCCTACAAAATCGCCTAATACACATGTAGGGTTGAAACTTTTTGTTTCAATGAATCTGACGGACGAGAACTAAAAGTTCATTTTCGTAAAAAACTTATGCGAAGACTTGTTTCGTAAATAGGTATCAATTGCAGTCCGTTTAAGAAATTTCCTCTATTTTATATGCTGATGACGTATAGTCTGGTATCGGGTCGTAAACCCGACCACAACCCAATACTAACAAGCCCGGTACGACCTGGGCCATTTTCAATAACGGTTTGGGCTCACGAAAGCCCAAGCCCAAATCTATTTATGGATTAGATATATGATATCTTCTAAAATAAGAAGATAATCATTCCCAACCGACTTTGGCGGGATACGCCGAAGGTTGGGGAACACGGAACCAACAAGGATTCCGTGCGTATATAAGGGGAATCATATCCCTCGTTTAAGGTACGATCTCAGAACCCTAAAACTCCTTAAACCCTAAACCGATTACTCACTCTCACGCCGGAGGATAATCGTGGGAGACAATCCCACGGTAAGCCTAACGGTGTTTCTTGTCTCTTAGTGCGCAGGTCTCAAGCAGCAATTCTCAACTGGTACGAGAACCGGAGCTCCAAATCAGGAACGTCCAACTTTTGTATCAACAAGTGGCGCCATCCGTGGGACCCTACACTAAGAATCGACACTAGAATGACAAAACACGGCAATCAGCGATCGCAGTCAGATCTCATGGGGAAAAAGTCGCAGAGTGGACTAACCCCTAAGCAGACCTCTGGGACAACCAGCGCTGCTAAAAATAAGGGGTCAGGTCAAGACTTGATCTTCCCTCTGGTAGAACCGCACTCGGGAATAACCCAAGTCACTACAACCACCACGAGTGGAGTAGACCCACTGCGCACTCGGGAACAACCCGTCTTTACTACTCCTTTCCAACCGGTGCTAGAAACTGACTTGACAAAGGTACCAGAGGCACCAGGTCGGGATAAGAACGCAGCGGTAGAAACAAACGCACTCACTCTCGAGGGAGTCTCGCCAGAATTAGCACCAGAAGCTTTCGTGTCCCAAAACTACGAAGCATTGGCTGCCCTCATGCAAGAGGAAGAGAAGAATAGATCAGGGCGGAACCTAAAAGCCCGACTCAACTTCGATTCGGAATACGATACTTCTCCACTGCGCCACCAGAAGGAAAAGCGCAGAGGAAGCAGTCATAAACCCCCTGTATTCAACAGAATCGGGAGGAGGATCGAGGGTGATGAGACATCTGTTGGGAATTCTGTGAAACAGTGATTCTGCTGATCGAGAAACAATGGATTCTGCTGAAGAATAGTTTCTGCTGAAGTACTATAAACATATAAAGTAGGAACTATGCTGAAGTTATTCTACTGAATCCGTGGAAATATAGGTCTACTGAAGTACTGAAGCCGTGGAATCTACTGAAGTAGTGAAGAAACTGAAGTACTGAAGCAGTGGAATCTGCTGAAGTACTGAAGCCGTGGGATCTACTGAAGTAGTGAAGCAGCTGAAGTACTGAAGCCATGGATTCTGCTGAAGTGAAGTACGGATTCTGCTGAAGCAGTGTTGGAATCTGCTGAAGATATAATACGGCTGAATTAGTGAAGCAGAGTAGGATATGCATGCGCTGTATTATTTATATGCTAGCCCATCATTATTATTGTACTGCCCAAGGTTAGCATGGGCATGTGTATGGGTTTTACATTTATTTATTTGCATGCTTGTACTTTTCCCTAGAAAGGGAATAGTGTTCCTTGTCTACAAAAGGAACATAGGCATGCTTGTACTTTTCCCAAGAAAGGGAATAGTGTTCCTTGTCTATAAAAGGAACATCATAGTTTGTATTAAAAACAACTTTTCAGAAAAACATTTCAAAAACCTCTATAGTGAGGGTGTAAAGATCCATAGAGGATCATTAGTTTCATTTGAAAAACCTTGTTGGTAACTTTGATTGTGTTCTTATTATTCCGTTGTGCATGTTCAATCATTGTTACAAACTATGATGTTTTTCTGAAAAGTTGTTTTTAATACAAACTATGATGTTCCTTTTATAGACAAGGAACACTATTCCCTTTCTTGGGAAAAGTACAAGCATGCCTATGTTCCTTTTGTAGACAAGGAACACTATTCCCTTTCTAGGGAAAAGTACAAGCATGCAAATAAATAAATGTAAAACCCATACACATGCCCATGCTAACCTTGGGCAGTACAATAATAATGATGGGCTAGCATATAAATAATACAGCGCATGCATATCCTACTCTGCTTCACTAATTCAGCCGTATTATATCTTCAGCAGATTCCAACACTGCTTCAGCAGAATCCGTACTTCACTTCAGCAGAATCCATGGCTTCAGTACTTCAGCTGCTTCACTACTTCAGTAGATCCCACGGCTTCAGTACTTCAGCAGATTCCACTGCTTCAGTACTTCAGTTTCTTCACTACTTCAGTAGATTCCACGGCTTCAGTACTTCAGTAGACCTATATTTCCACGGATTCAGTAGAATAACTTCAGCATAGTTCCTACTTTATATGTTTATAGTACTTCAGCAGAAACTATTCTTCAGCAGAATCCATTGTTTCTCGATCAGCAGAATCACTGTTTCACAGAATTCCCAACAACATCTCACTCGCAACACTTGAGTGATAGTGATAGAGAAGAACGGCGTACCAGTGTCTACGCCAGACTGGGTAGCCGTAGAGTACATGATAGACTGGGGCGAAAATATTCCCCAAGTGAAAGCCCTTCAGATCCAGACTATGAGTCAGATTCTGAGGATGGCCGGCGCAAGCGCCGTAAGAAGGTAAATTCATCTTCTGACAACTCCTCGGACAACGAGGACAGTGATACAGGGCATTGGAAATCCAGGAGCAGACGCGATAGCCAAGAGGAAGACATGTCTCTCCCATGGCGCCGTCAGAAAGTGGATGCGTTCACTAGACGCATTAGTGATTTCTCGGAGAACAAGAAAAGGCGCATGCCTGCAAATGTTAAAACCTATGATGGGACAGGTGATCCTGACGATCACCTAAAAATTTTTGAATCAGCCGCGACCATCGAAAACTGGCCACAACCAGTTTGGTGCCACATGTTTAATTCCACACTAGTGGGAAGCGCGCGGAACTGGTTCAACAAACTCCCACGAAGGAGCGTGAATGGTTTTGAGGAGTTGAGAAAGGCGTTCCGCCTAAATTTTACTCAACGCAAAAAGTGTGCTAAAAATCCTGTCGAACTCGCCAGGGTAAAACAGAACCAGGGAGAATCCACGAGCGCATTCATGGAACGCTTCAAAGATGAATGCATGCAGGTTAAAGCATGCCCTGAAGTCTTAAAGATCTCGGGCTTCATGAATGGGATTAATAACCCAGAACTCATCAAGAGGTTAAACGACAAGATCCCTGAGACCTTTGATGAACTCATGAAGCGCTCTCGGTCTTTTGTCCAGGGAGAAGCCGCTGCGGCAGATAGCAAAAAGAACCATTCTAATTACCGGTCACAGGAACAACCTGGGAGACAATCCAACGACCGAGGTAACAACCGTAACAGGAGCTACCGCAGCCAGAGGAGCGGCAGAGACAGGGATAATGACAGGTATACTCCCCTGATCAAAACCCCAAAGGAAATACTCGCAGCGGAAGGTGCGAACTTCCCAAGACCACCGCAGATGCGTACACCGGAAGATCGGCGCACTGGGAATGGATACTGTGACTACCATGCGCAAAAGGGTCACACCACTAACGAGTGTGTCCAGTTGCGCCAACTCATCGACAAGATGGTCAAGGGGGGCAGGCTGGACCACTTAGTTAAAAACATTAAAGAGGGAAGAGATAAGCAAAAGAATGAAAGCAAGAAGGAGACACCCAAAGATAAGGCCGACACAATCTATATGATACAGACGTGGCAACGAACCACCAGACAGAAGGTCAGCCAAGAGTTTTCCCGAAGAAGTGAAATCTCTTTCCCTACTTTAACTGCGGACAACGCAGCATCGGAGCCCCTCACCATTGAAATTAGTGCGGGTGGTCACGACATACACCGCATGTACATCGATGGTGGGGCATCGGCAAATATTATGTATGAGCATTGCTTTAAAAGACTACGACCTGAAATACGTAGTCAGTTAAATCTGGTCAACACCGCACTCACCGGTTTCACAGGTGAGAAGATATGGCCTATGGGCCAACTGCGATTGCTAGTCAGCGTTGGCAACGCAGAGCACTCTACGACAACCTGGATGGATTTCATGGTGATCAAATCCCCTTCATCATATAATGGCATTATTGGGAGACCCGGGATATCAGCCATGCGCGCGGTGCCGTCAACAGCGCACGGGATGCTTAAATTCCCAGTTGAAGGGGGCATTGTCACTCTTTACAATGCCACGGTGCCAAACAGAGAATGTAACACGGTTACATGCGAAGTGGAACCAATCCCGAAGCAGTGCGTGGCCAAAATCCCCAACTTTAAGGTCGCAATTCACCCAGAATATCCAGACCAGGAGATAACCATTGGAGGGTCATTGTCGGACAACGGCAAAGCGGCTGTGTGCGCGCTCCTACAAAAGAACGTGGATATTTTCGCATGGGAGCCCAAACACATGACTGGAGTACCACGCTCGATCACAGAGCATAAACTTAGAATCCGACAAGGATACTTACCGATACGCCAGAAGAAGCGTGGCCAAGCTCCAGAGAGGGCGCAGGCAATTCTGGCAGAGGTACAGAAATTAGTTAAAGCGGGAATTATGCGTGAAGTCTATTACCACGACTGGCTTTCTAATCCAGTAATGGTCAAAAAAAGCGACGGTAGCTGGCGAATGTGTGTAGACTTCACCGACCTTAATAAAGCATGCCCACAGGACTGCTATCCATTACCAGAGATAGATTGGAAAATAGAGTCCTTGTGTGGATACCCGTTGAAGTGTTTTCTCGACGCGTACAAGGGATATCACCAGATACAAATGGCTCAAGAAGACGAGGAAAAGACAGCGTTCCACACAAGCCAAGGCGTTTACTGTTATACAAAAATGCCGTTTGGCTTGAAGAATGCGGGTGCCACCTATCAGCGGTTGGTAGACAATGCCTTCGAAAAACAGGTGGGCCGCAACCTGGAAGTCTATGTGGATGACCTGGTCATTAAAAGCCATACTGAAAAGGAACTGGTGCGCGACATAGAATAAACATTCAAAACTCTACGCGAGATTAACATGAAGCTAAATCCTAAGAAATGCACCTTCGGCGCTACCGAAGGCATGTTCTTAGGGTACCTGATAGAACCTGATGGCATAAAACCTTGTCCAGAAAAGACAAAGGCGGTAATAGAACTTCCCTCACCACGCACGCTGAAGGAAGTCCAATCCCTCAATGGAAAACTGGCCGGCCTCAACAGGTTCCTATCTAAATCAGCAGAAAAGTCATTGCCTCTTTTCAAAACACTCAAGAAGTGTATAAAAAAGGGTGACTTTCGGTGGACAACGGAGGCGGAAGAAGCTTTCACCACACTCAAACAGCACCTAGCAACGCTCCCAACACTCGTGGCACCCCGACCAGGGGAAGAGCTGATCATGTATTTATCAGCAACTCATGGAGCAGTCAGCGCAGTGCTACTAACAGATAGGGACTCGGTGCAAACCCCTATCTATTTTGTCAGCAAAGCTCTCAAGAAGACGGAGATGAACTATAGTGCCATGGAAAAATTGGTCTTGGCATTAGTGTTTGCCGCCAAGAGACTGCGCCGGTACTTCCAAGCGCACCCGATAGCGGTAATCACAGATCAAGCCATCAAGCAGATCATCTCCAAACCCGATGCGTCAGGACGACTCCAGAAGTGGAGTGTGTTGCTAGGCGAACATAACATCTCTTACAGACCACGTACCGCAATAAAAGGACAAGTTCTGGCGGACTTCATCATCGAGAAGCCAAACACTGACGAGGTACCTACACCAAGCGAGAAAGCACTACAAGATCCATGGATTTTGTTTACAGACGGGTCCTCATGCGTGGATGGCTCAGGAGCGGGCCTTATTCTCACAAACCCAGAGGGAATGGAATTCACTTACGCACTGCGTTTTGAATTTACCTCGACAAACAATGAGGCAGAATATGAAGCCCTGATCGCTGGACTACGCATTGCAGCTCGAATGGGTGTACGTAACTTGGAAGCAAATGTGGACTCCCGACTAGTGGCCAACCATGTGTTGGGTGAATACGTGGCCAAAGAAGAAAATATGATTCAGTATCTTGAGAAGACTAAAGCACTGATCAAAGGCTTTGACAGATTTACTATCAAGCAAGTCCCTAGAGGAGAAAATCGCAAAGCAGATGCACTGAGCAAGATAGCCTCGACAAGCTTCGCACACTTATCAAAGCAAGTGCTGGTGGAAACACTGAAAAGCAAGTCAATATCGGAGATGGAAGTCTCCGCAATCATAGAGGAGGATGGTCCTACATGGATGACACCAATTGCAGATTTCTTAAGCAAAGGGACATTACCCCAAGAACAGACAGAAGCTCGCAGAATACGGCGCACAGCGCAGAGATTCGAATTGCGCGACAACATACTGTATCGACGTTCTTTCCTCCAACCATGGCTTCGATGCGTCGGCCCCGTACAAGCAAATTATGTGCTGCGAGAAATCCATGAGGGTTCATGTAGCATGCACGCAGGACCACGGTCTGTTGTAGCACGCGCCATGCGATCGGGATACTACTGGCCAACCATGCATAAAGATGCGCGGGATTTGATAAGGAAGTGCAATGATTGCCAAGTCCACAGACCCGTACCGCGCAAACCACAGCATGAGTTAACACCAATCACGGCGCCGTGGCCATTCTACAAATGGGGCATTGATATCGCCGGTCCTTTTCCAATAGCAGCAGGCGGTCTCAAGTTTCTCATAGTAGCTATAGACTACTTCACCAAGTGGATCGAGGCAAAAGCAGTGGCGACAATTACTGGCAACCAGGTAAAACGCTTTGTCTGGGACAACATTGTATGCCGCTTCGGATTACCTGGTGAAATCATCTCGGACAACGGGAAACAATTCTGCGACAACCCCTTCAAAGATTGGTGCGAAAAGTTAAACATCACCCAACACTTTGCGTCGGTTACGCACCCACAAACCAATGGTTTAGTCGAGCGCGCAAACCGAAGCCTGGGTGAAGGAATCAAAGCACGTTGGGACAAGCACAAAGGAAGGTGGGTCGAAGAACTTTCACATGTACTATGGGCGCACCGCACCTCATTTAAAACCAGCACAGGGGATACCCCCTTCTCTCTTGTATACGGGACAGAAGCCGTTATACCAACTGAGATCGGCATGCCAACTATCCGCACTGCGGAGATTAATGTGACTACAAACGACGACGAAAGACGTGTCGACTTGGACCTACTGGAAGAAAGACGCGAACGCGCGGCTATACGGGAGGCAAGGTCGAAGTAAAAAATGAAAGGATACTATGATGCCAAGGTACGCAGTGTTTCATTCAGACCAGGTGACTTTGTCTACCGCGCCAATGAGGCAAGCCGCGCTGAAGATACAGGTAAGCTCGGACCAAAGTGGGAAGGACCTTATGAGGTTACTGAAGCAACGGGCACAGGCGCATATCGGCTACGAGGTTTGGATGGCCGTGACCTACCGCGCACATGGAATATCAGCAACCTCAAGAGGTGCTACCTATAAAAATAGCTACGGCACAGCGCGCAGACGCTCCGCACTTTCAGTGCTCAATAAACATTCATGTACTCAGTTTTTATTTTTCATATTTACTGTTTCTTTGTTATTTCTTGATACACTTGCAAGTATTAATAAAAACGTCGTGGTTTCTAGCTAACTCCGCGACACATTTTAAGTTGTTATCTCCATATACTGTATGTCTTAACAATTTTTTATTTCTTGCCCACGATGGCGTGCATGCACTACAAATAAACCCACGATGGTAAAAGGATAAGTTGACCTACTAACTAACTTGTTGAGTAAGAGGGTTGCAAACCCATCAATACTGGATCACGCATCCTTGTTAAACACCTTGTTCTCAAGACGTTGGAATAAGATATGTGCGCACCCCACGACGGGTGCGCAGCAATGCACACGTGCACGTTTAACAACTTAGGAACCAAGACACTTGCTTCCTTAATGTGATATTTACAGTACGCTGTATATCTAACATACACGATTATGATAAAGTACTTAGAATTCTTTCTCAAGTATACTATGACTTCCGAACATGATTATGGATTTCCTATATTCGCCTTACACGTTTGTTTCTTCGACAACGAATACATCTTTCACGTAAAGACAAACAGATATGTATACAGTACTACTATCCACAAGCAACAAACAACACAAGGAATTTTTATTCATAACTACGAGTTCGTACAAAAGATAGTCAACATGACAGTTACCAGCTGCTACAACGCTTAAGGGAAGAAGTACCAGCGTGACTCGTTACATCTTTGGCTTCACTAATACCTTTCAACACATTTGCATCCTGACGCGCCACAGTGGCCACACTCACTGGCACCCCGTCAGACCTTGGCAAGTGTGCTGTACCAAGTCCACACAAGATGGCTTTACCTGCAATACCTTCTTTTTTAGCAAGACGAGTCGCATGCGCCTCCAAGACTTCCTTTAAAGGAATCTCCTTCTCCAACGCAAAGGGATCCTGACTATCCCTAGGACGCGCAAAGACAGGTATTTGCAGCTGCGACTCATGGGGTTTCAAGTAATAATCTGGCTGTGTTTCGGCACCCTCGGTACGATGACGCGCCAACATCAACCCCGCCATAATCACATTTATTGGATAATCTTGATCGCGCTCAAGCTCCGAAATCATTGGAAGCTCCAGATCTTTCATTTTCTGCATAGCTGCGACCAAGTTATCATATGACTCAGCATCATACCCAGGTACCTTATCCAACGGCGCCTTCAACAATTCTGACTCATGGAGCTTTTCCATTGCTTCTGATTTTCCACGCTCCAGAGCGCATTGCACCACCTCCCCGAAGGCATTAACCACCTCTGATGATTCCAGAGTACTCAGAGCAGCCAGGCGGAGACCGTGGCCTATGAGCCACCTGCGCTCCGCTATCATGGACATAAGATGCGGATACAACTCCTCGTCGTACTCGATGCTTAGCTTACGCAGCTTTGCCTCCTGTACCTCCAAGGACCAGCTCACAGTATTCCCAAGCTCCCCCAACTGCGCAAATAAACTTTCTTTACCCTGATCTAGGTGTTTCAGTGCCCAGCAGCACGCAGACTTATACTTGGCAGCATCAGCACGCTCTTGGTTTATTTGGCACATTAGCGCCATCTTGTCCTCAGCCTGTTTTTGAGCATATGTGCTCAGGACCTTGGCCTCTGCATGGGCGCTATCTAGTTGTGCCCGGGTACTTGCCAGTTGCGCCTCCAGCAAAGAAATAGTTTGGTCCTTTTGGGAGTCTTGGTTTTCTCCATCAGATACTCGCTCTTTCAGCTTCACAATCAGCGAAGCCTGATGAGCGGAAACTTGAACCAATTCTTCAACTAATTGCCCCAGAGGCACATTTGCATCGGACTGGTCTTCCTTATCCTGGCTCTGCGGCTCAGAATGCGCTGAGCGTGTCGGACTAGCCTTAGGAGGTGACTCTATGACCTGCTCCATCCTGCGAATGATCACCAGTGCAACATTAGAATCACAAATAGCACATTCACCAACTAACAGAAGGTTATACATGTATGGTTTTACTTACTTTGGCTCCGCATCATCGGCAGATGGGTGCGACGACGCTTCATCAGTGGAGGACAACTCCACAGTTTGAATCACGGGACGCTTCTTCCTTGACGGGCCCGCACCATGATCTCGTCGGGTCCTTTTGCGACTAAGCGCCGCTTCTTCTTCTTCTTCCTCTTCAGGATGAGCTACAGCTACGAGCGATGATTGCGCTACCACCGGAGTCACCTCAGGATTGGGACGGCTTTGCAAAGGCGTTGCCTCCACCGCAACGGAGGAACTGGTCCCTGTATCCCCTGCGGCCAGTTCCATGACACGTCCTGCAGTCGCAGCTAATATGGGCTCCTCGTCATCCCTCAACGGTCGTACTCCTGTCCTCACGGCTGCGGGCTTCGCTAGCTGTACAACTGTAAACAGATCCATCTCTGCGCAAGACAAAAACACATATACACACCAGTTATATTATGCGCAACATGTACGGAAGATTGTTCTTACAATATTTACACACTGAAGTACGGAGGAACAAGTACCCACCCTGGCCATTGGCGTCTAAGAAAATAGGGATCTCATCTTCAGGGCCATAATAATTACGGCTGATTCCCATGTGCACCAAAAATCCCTCAGGATATGCACTGATGGGGATGCGGTTTGCATTTATCAGTTCCGCATCCTCGACGTTATACGACCCAGGCACTGGGTACTCATCCCTCTGTAGCGATCCCTTGGTATAAAAATCATAATTCCAAGGAAAACAGGTATCATCTACCCAGAAGAAGTATTCCCTCCAATTCCTAAGCGCATCTAACTTATCTGTGTAGCACTGTAATCTACCCGCGCGTTTTGAAAAAGAAACCCACCCATGCGCCCATGTGGTGTGATAAAAAGCGCGGAATAAGTGGATGGTAGGGTTAATCCCCAATAGACGGCAATTTACCTCGAAATTGGTAATTTTAGCCGCGCCAATACAATGCAGCTGCGATATGTGTAACGTATAATAGTTTAACACATCGCACAGAAAGCGTGATAGGGGCACACGTTGATTTGCAAATTCGAATAACCGTGTGTAAACACCCACTTTCCCTTCGGGGAAATCCGCAATCGTGGCTCGCACATCCGGAACCGCTGGATGCACGTCCCGGGGTATAAAGTAATCTGAGGAAAATTCCATCAGATCGATCAAATTAAGGTCGGAGGTAAAGTCAGACAACTGTTTAACCATGATGTTATACTTTTTTGCTATATCGCACGCGCGATTACCTCTGTGGTTGGTTACTTTTTGGATAACGACTCTTGAAATGCTTTAGAAATGGCGGATGGTGTTTTTACTGTGAGAAATTCGGTGAAAATGACTCACCAAGTTATATACTTCTTCTCTCCCACACGATGGGCGACACGTGGATTCCACTAGTCTTCATTGTGTGGTCGAGATGGCTTGATGTGACAACGGAGCAGTAACTTTCCCCCGATTAACGAGGCATTACCTATTCACTTGGATGTCTAGATACATTGCACCTACGGGTAGGTGTATGGCTTCTTGGATACGTTTCGTACGTTACTTGTTTTTTGGACTACGGTCATTAGTCTAGCATCCGCAGTTACGCACTGCGCATACTAGACTGGGGGGACATGATGACGTATAGTCTGGTATCGGGTCGTAAACCCGACCACAACCCAATACTAACAAGCCCGGTACGACCTGGGCCATTTTCAATAACGGTTTGGGCTCACGAAAGCCCAAGCCCAAATCTATTTATGGATTAGATATATGATATCTTCTAAAATAAGAAGATAATCATTCCCAACCGACTTTGGCGGGATACGCCGAAGGTTGGGGAACACGGAACCAACAAGGATTCCGTGCGTATATAAGGGGAATCATATCCCTCGTTTAAGGTACGATCTCAGAACCCTAAAACTCCTTAAACCCTAAACCGATTACTCACTCTCACGCCGGAGGATAATCGTGGGAGACAATCCCACGGTAAGCCTAACGGTGTTTCTTGTCTCTTAGTGCGCAGGTCTCAAGCAGCAATTCTCAATTGGTACGAGAACCGGAGCTCCAAATCAGGAACGTCCAACTTTTGTATCAACATATGCAATTGTTTTAGTAGCTTTAAAAATCGATTTTAGTTCTTTGTCCTTTTGAATGATTAATTGAAGTTAATAATAATAATAAATATAAACATTGTGCATGATTAATCATGAAGACGCAACCTCTAAAAACTTATAAACGGAACTATTTTGAACCAACTAGCTACTTTAGGAGTATGTCGATAAACTAATCTTGAGCAACAGTTAATTTCGCCAAAAATATCCTAAAAATATGTTAAAGCTAGTTACTTTCTTTTTCCTTTGCATACGTACCTCACCTAACTAGTTTTTCTTCTCACAGAAATGAAATATCTGAGAGAGTAAAAATGTGCATGTTTGTTATCCTTCGAAAAAAAAAAGTCTATATAAACACCTACATATTTGCTATTTATCGATCTACCATAATTTCTCTCCTTCTATATATATCTCTCACACTTAAACAAACACAAGTGAAGATGAGGCCTTCAACGAAGATGTTTGCAACACTTTTGCTTGTTGTCATGTGTCTCTTGGCCAATGGTATTAATATATCTCATTTCTCCTAGTTGCACACATGTTTAATTACTACTATACCTTTCATTTTGTTGTAGAAAAAAAGTATTCAAAACATCTTGTTTCACTCATGTTATTTAGACAAAATAACATGACTATCCTCAAAACTATTGTATCAAACTTATAAGTTTATTTTGTGTTACTTTGTACATACAGAAATGGGTGGTCCGATGGTAGTCGAGGGGAGAACATGCGAGTCAAAAAGCCACAAGTTCAAGGGGACATGTTTGAGTGACACAAACTGTGGAAACGTGTGTAGTAATGAAGGGTTTCATGGTGGAAAGTGTCGTGGTTTTCGTCGACGCTGCTTTTGCACCAAACATTGCTAGATCCATCTATCATGTGTGTCCCTTAACTTGAATGTTTAGTTTGAGTTATTTTTAGTTTATTGTACGTGTGTGCTATGTTTAATGTTGCATGAATAAGTTTGCTTGGTTGATAAAACGGCAATATGTACCGTCTGTTGGGGTCTTTGTATCCATGTAATGTGATTTCTCAATCACCTGTTCTTTAGTTTAATATATATCTTTTCCCTATATGCTTATGTATGTGTGTATAAGATGGCACATCAGTTTTTTTTTCTCCTGCAACCTACAGATAGCCTAAGCACAATAAGTTGACTTACACTAGAAAAAACATATCATACAAAAATACATTTTAATTATTAAAACACACACACAAACAACCACACAACCTGGGTAATCTGAACGACCCTCATACCAAAAGCCATAACCGACAACTTTCGACGATCTTGAAGCTACAACAAAGATGACCTTCAACAACATTTACAACCCAGTCGGTTGTCACCCTTCGCCTAGCCTAAGGTTATACGGTTAACTTATCAATGCTTCATCTATGATATATGATATATCCATGGCTAATTTGCACCGAGAGGTGATTTGTACACTGTTGGAATCACTCCTAAACTAGATTACAAGTGTTAGTAATTAATATGTAATAGTTAGCTTAATTAAGGCTTTTATGTTAGTAATCAAGGCTAGGCTCATATAGAAAGCCCATGAGCCTATGCCAAGCCCAATAAGGAAAGGATGGGAACTTGGTGTGTTGCCCTAGTTCCCTCCTATAAATACCTCATGTAAACCATCCTTAGATGGTTGGTTGTTCATTTTATCTCAATACTCACGCATATCCTTTCTTATATTCCTACGCGTATTGTGCTAGCTTGTTCAACCGATCTATCTCTTATCTATACTTCTTATATTGATGCTTGTGTTACATAAATGGTGGCCTAACAGTGGTATCAATCGCCAAATAGTTGGGTGAAATTTATTTTGTTTTTGAAGTCTAAGCGTAAGTTTCAGTATCAAAACTTCATACGCTTCAAAACTCAAACTTTTCCACGTTACAATCCAAGATTCTTGTACTTTAAAGGTTATTTGGTGTTAAAGTTTACGTTTTTGGCAAAAAGTTTGAAACTTTACGTGTATTTCATTGTTTTTAAGCTTGGTTTTATTCGTGTGGCTACTTCTACGCGTAAGGTGAATAAGAGTTTTGGATCATCAAGTTTCACACTTTTGTGTTATTTTGGTGATATTGAAGTTGTTTTATCATAAAAATCTGGTTTAGAAACACTTTTGGACAGAAATCACAGTTTTGGCAAAACCTACGCATAACAAAACCCTAGTTGTTACGCGTAAGTTATCCTTAGTTTGATCTTCAGTTTTCTTAGTTTACTCAGTGTTTTCTTGCTTGGATAAGCCTGAAAATACTTCGACTTTGGATATCCTCTTCACTGGAATAAGTGTAAAGGATTTTTGGGCAAAACCCTAGTTTTTACGCCCAAGCAATAACTTACGCGTAGAATCCTTTACGCATAAGCATTTACTTATGCCTAAGCCTTGTCTTACGCATAAGCAAATCTTACGCCTAAGCACTCTACTACTAAGCTTTTGTTTTACGCATAAGCTAAGGTTCCTTAACCCTACACGTAAGCTAATCATACGCGTAAGACTACTTCTTACGCGTAAGTTGGTAATTTTACGCCTAAGGTTTTCTTTGCCTAAGCTTGATTTCTACGCTTAAGGATTCTTCATCAACAACGTGTAACACCCCCAAAAATGGTTTGCAGCAGAAGGAAAAGTTTTTGGGATGCTACTCAATTGGATCATAACACAAAGTGAAAAATAAAGATTTTTCTTAAAAGATTTCATTTATTGAAGTAAAATAGAGTTTACAAAGGTTGATTTGTTGCGGAAGAATGGCCCATTAATAAAATGTGGTCCCAATTCGTATATCAGAGTCATCTATGACCATGCCAAGCCAATGCCCAAGCGCCTCCAAAGTTAGCTATCGCCTTTTCATCCTGAAAATACATGCTAAAAAGTCAACACAATGGTTGAGTGAATTCATAGGTTTAGTAATAAAGCAGTTGATCACAAGATTTTCAAGTTTAAAAGAAGCCATGGGCTACGTTGTTATACGCCCATAAAAGCAAGTTGATATTATTGCACTAAGCTCATGAAACCAATACTAACTGCATACACCTAATTACTGGTGTAAGTAAATAAAATTGCCCCCAAGATGTAATAGCCAATTACATAGAGATACCAAATATAGTGCGCCCCGGTTATTTCCGATAACCGAGTCGGGGTCGTCAATTCCCATAGTACTATCCACGATATTTGCGTTCACTCGCAAGTGATTAATGATTCATGATGAAGGGGACTTTTGGCTGTTAACTTAGGCAGAGTCATAATATCTAGAGTACAGTAAACAGTTTTCAAGCAATTATGATCATAAAAGCAGTAGTAGCATGTATTCTCCCCCAAGGAGTTTATAAAATAGTTAAAAGAGTAAAAGTGGGGCTATGAACTCACCTTAGCGGTACGGTAGAAAATGCACAACAATAGCAAGTACAATATGACAACGGCTTCAACACGAAACCTAGATATAATATGGCAAGTCTTAGATAATATATTCCGTTTACGACCCTAACTGGTAATGTTTGAAAAATGATTTGCTATGAGACACTCGTATCGTTTTAACTTGTGTGGTGATGCTTAAAGTTCAAAAATAAATGTTTTCAAATACTTTCTCATGTGTTTGTGTTACGTAACTTATGTGGTCTTTATTGACGTACATAAAATGTATTTGTGAAAATATTTCTTAAGTTCTGGCTCTTGGAATAGATGTGGGAAAATGTACACGAAACTTTCGTATAAGAGTTGACTCAATATTGGCTCAAGTGTTATTGAAGAATAAATAAATGCAAGTCGAATTGTATTTATCAAGTCCGTTTGGTTTCGAGGTGTGAAAGTATAAATTTACTGAAGTCGTGGTTAAATAATATATTTGGACATATATAGTATTTAAAGTTTACGCCGATGAGGTCGTCAAATAAAGATATGTGTTAAATATATTAACTCAAACGAAAAAGTGGTAAAATGTATAAGTTTATCGAACTTATAAAAGTTTTGGAAAAATGTCAAAGTGTTCAACCTTGAGGGGTTGAAGTTATAAAGATTCTTATATGTTTCAAAATCTTATAGAAGTTTTTAAGAAAATGTTTAAATCTTTTCAAGTTGAGGGTTTAAAAGTGTAAAATCTTATATAACTTACTAACTTTTATAATTCTTAAGAAAACTATTGTTTGATTCAAAGTTGAGGGGCTGAAGTGTAAAACTGCATAACTTTTATACTTATTCAGTTGTGAGTTTAGGTGGAAAGCAGAGGGACTTAATCTGTCAAAATGTGAAAGTTAAAAAAATAAGAAAGAAGAGTAAAATCTGCCATCCACCAGGTTTGAACCTAAGTCAGTTGGATGGGAAGGGAGTGACATACCCAGAGAGCCAAAGGCTCTCATGTGTCATATTTTTCAACCCCACGTTGTATAACGAAGTTCCTACTGCACGAAAATTGTACAAAACCTTCACAGTTTGCTGTGCAAGTGAGAGTTTTGTGTGATTGCAAATAAATACGTAATACTGAGAATATAAGCATGTTAGTCGAATAATCTCAAATCAAAGAGCCAAAATCTTAAGTTTTTTTTTTTTTTTTTTTTTTTTTTTTTTTTTTTTTTTTTATGGTTTCTCATGCGAACCTTGGTTCACAGTTTACCTCTTCGAAATTGAATGTTAGTTTTGAAACCAAAACACTAACAAGTTTTCATGTAATGTTTCCAAAGTGTCAAGTAACCATATCTCGCCACACTAGTTTCAAACAATACAAGTAACATCTCGAAAGCATATTTATGTATAGTTTTCTTTATAAATCAAGTCGTGTTTAAAGGTCGCCGAGTAATATTTTTAAACGCGTCATATATATTTTGTTACGTATAAAAAGGAGAGGAATACTCACGCCACCAAGAATGGTGGTGGAGAACACGTACGGACAGGGATGAGAACCAAAGAAACCCGATATGCTTTCCAAAGTGAACCCGATTGCTTCCAAAACTCAAACCCGTAATGAACTAAACCCGTAACTATACAACTCCCACCTAGCATTTTTAGCCATTATTTTCGTTCACCAAATCTTCATTTCTATCCTCTTTGGCTTGACAGTGTTGTAAGGATGAGGTAAGAGTTTTTGTATTTGAGTTTTGAGTGTGTTAGCAAGTGGAAAATGTGTGAGCTTCGTTTACTTGTGATTCGGTTATATAGTGAGAAAACAAGAGTGAGCTGTTGACTAGTTTTCTTAATCCTTTTACGCATGATACAAAAATAGATGAAGTGCTGGGGTTGCTTGATTTAGACAATTCATTGAATGTTGAATCATGGCTTTTCAGCTAGAAACAAGGAAACAAGAAAGCTCACATGGGTTGGGTATAGTCTTTGTGTTTGTCTTTTATCGTTGATAGGTCTAACACACAAGAATGGAGAAAGTCAACTGTCCATGCTAGCATGTGGGTGCTCATTGTGTCGAACAGCTATAAAGAAATAAGAGGAGCAAGTTTTGACTTTGAATCTTAAAGTGAAAAGCAATTGTTTGTCTATTTTTGGCTAATTTCAAATGTGTCATTTTCCTTTTGTAAATTTTGAAAGAAAGAAATGTTTGTTTGCCTGTTGGTTCGAACCAGATTATCAAGAGTCAAAGAAAGGAACATTTGATTTTGTTTTATAATGGAAGAAAAAGGTGCTTGTCTATTTTGGGTTAATGTACAAACAAGTCATTTTCATTTGGCAAACATGAAAGTTGATAATCGAGTTTGGGTAGCAAACATGTAAACAAAAGAGAGGGAATTAATTTTCACTCTACGTTGTGTACCTCGTGTCTCGTTTGAGCTTAAATGTAGTCGTGGTATTCCGGTTTGGTGCTTGTGAGCAAAAATGCGTAAAATACATTTTTGGTGAATGTTTTTATAAAAATAACATTATTGACTTAGAAGAATATTTATTTGACCGTAACCATAACTAGTGCAGTGTCGGTACGCACGAGGGCTCGTTTTTCAGGAAGTGCGTGATAATTTCTCATTTTTGAGTTTTAATTATTAGTAATGTCAGAAATTAATTAATTTGCATCATTCGTTTATCATTGTCACCCGTGGCTGCATAAAAAAAATAAGAATTCAGGCGTGAAAATGCATAAGGTTGTTTAATTAAATTAAGATAAACGATTATTTCGTTTTTACATGAGACTAGTGACTTGGAAATTTACGGGCGGTTACACAACGTTTCAATCGACTACAAAGATCCATTTTACAACACAAGTTTCAAGATGTCTCAACCACCATACTCTAACTACTTCCCTCATGTGTATCCTCAACAACAACAACAACAACAACTCAATCAACAACAACAATTTTATCAACAAATTCAACAACAACAACAACCACAATTTCAACAACAATTTCCTCAAGGAGCAATTCAACCACAAATGATTCAACCACCACCTAGTCTTCAAGTACAACCTTACACAAACTTTCACAATCAACATCCATCCAGGAATACTATGAAGGAACCGTCTTGGTTTGCAAAGATGTGTGAAGCTTTAAGTAGCCAACAATCCAGTCATGAGGCTGGATCACTTGATAGACCTCCAATGCTCACTCCCGGAAACTACGATCAATGGGTGATTAGGTTCTTTAGGTTTTGTGATCTAAAGAAGCCACATGGAAAGTTCTTAAAGAAGGTCATCCTGGAAGGTCCGTTTCAGATGCCTACTGTCGTTACACCCGGAGATCCAAATTCTAATCCACCAAGAGGTGATGTTACCAACATTGCAAGTCTTACTGACCTCACTGCTGATGAACTTCTACATTTTGAAGCCGATGAACTAGCGATGAAATACATCCTTTTGGGATTACCCAATCCGATCCTTCGAAGTGTTGATGCTCAAAAGACTGCTAAAGCAATGTGGGAACATATTCATCTTCTCATGGAAGGCACTGAACTCAATCAAGAGGACGTGGAATCCAAAATCTACATGGCTTATGAACACTTCATGATTGAACCAGGAGAGACACTAGAGTCATATCATCATCGATTCTCAGATATCATCAATGATTTGGACAAACATAACATCATCATGCCAAGAATTGCTGTCAACACTAAATTCCTGAGTAGTCTTGGTCCTGATTGGGAGAAGTATGCCATTTTCATCCGTCAAGCAAAGAATCTTCATCATGCTAAATACGGATTGTTGTACGACTATTTGAAGCCCCATAAAAAAGAAGTTGATAAAGAAAGGGTTATCCGTGGACAAACTGTTTCACCTTCACTTCCGGATAATCAACAATTAGCTTTGTGGGCTCAAGCTTGTTATCCTCAATTTCCAACTCTACAAACTGTCTTCACAAATCCTCCACAACCAACTGCTACAATTACCCCATATGATCCATCACAGCAACAACCTCAGGAAACTCAATTGGTTCCATACAACAACAACAATGATCAAGCACTCTACAGTGAATCAAATGAGGATACAGAAGCTTTTGATGCATTGCAACAAGGGTTTGTTATGATTGCTAGAGCTTTCGGCCGATACTCTAAGAAATCCAACAATCGCATTCGTACCTCACCTGTTGGATCGATATACTTTAATCAAACTAACTTAACTAGCTTGTTAAGGTTTAATAACCTCGGATAAATCCTAAGTTATTAACAAAGAAACACTGAGCAATCTTTATCAAGTACGCGGAATTTACTTAACAAAGCTAAGAAGAAAAACTTTATTATAAACTCTAAATCTGCTTATTATGCAGATACTCTAATACAACTCTAAGATAATCGAACTTTTCTCTAAAACACTAATTCGTAAACTCTAAAACTTTTTTTCTGAAATCGTACCTCTAATGCCAATCTAGGAGTCCTTTTATAGGCTCAAGGATATCCTAGTCGGTTTACAATTGATAACCTTGTACGACAAGTAATCTAAACATGGAATACAATACTTTCCATAAACGAATATAACAGTTCTTTTGTTCTTGCAGTACTTTGACTTCATAGTGCAGTACTTTGACTTTGTCTTTAGCAGTACTTTGACTCTTTGACTTCTTCCAGTACTTTGCAGCTTACAGTACTTTCATATCTTCAGTACTTTGATATCTTCAGCACTTTCATATCCCAACAATCCTCCCCTAACTTGAATTCTACTTGCTTGACTTCAAGTTCCTTTGTGAATATATTTCTAACAGCTTCATCTTTAAAAATGGATTGTTTTATAGTCTTTAGATTGTATCTCTGTAATATCTGTGCTTGTCAAAGTATCTCTTAGAATTGTTCTCTTCAAAGCAGCATCCAGCAAGCTCCATCTTTTCAGCAACACAGCAACATATGACAATTTATACATTAATTCAGTTTAAGTTGCATACTATTCTCATCACTTCCAAGTGAATCATTGAAAAATTAATGGATTTAGATCTCTTTACCTAAGCCATTATCTCTGGAGTAGCCAAATGTTTTGGTGTGTAAGACCATGGTACATTGATAACCATATGATTTTTAGCAAACCACCAGCTATCAACAGATTTGATTTGTCTTTACCAAAAGCTGTACCCTTCTGGACTAGTTAGTTCTTCTATCTAATGGTGAACTAATTACCAATAATGGTTTTTCCACAGCCTTTACCACAAGCCATTTTCTTGTGGGCTAGCCAACACATTACTGATATGGTGAGTTGATTACCATCCAACTTATTAGCAAGTTGTCAACTAAAAACGGATTTGATATATCTTTACCAGAGCCGTTTGCTCATGGATTAGTCAATCCTTTTGTAACCATGGTGGATTGATAACCTATTGATGTTATCATCACAAAAACCATTTATCCAACCTTTATTTCAAAAATATTTATTACTTAGCAAAAAGGTTTCTTCTAAAAATCATTTAACTGGTTTAGTTCAGCAAACAGTACTTTGATGAAAGTACTGTCTGATCAGCAGTACTTTGAATAAAAGTACTGATATATCAAAAAGTATTTATTCAAATAAAATTCATACCAGTTATAGATCATTCTCAGCAATGGTAGTCCAGTTTATAAACAAATTGATAACCATGCAAGCAGTTTCATTAGCCTCTTCTACTTCCAATCCATGCTCTAGCATCCTTCTCATGAGCTCAACTGTAAGAGGGTATCTTCTTTCTGCAAACATGTGTATCATGGTTCCATTTTCTAGCTCCAAAACATGAACTCCAGATTCTTCAAAGAATCTCCAGCAAACTATTTCCCAGTTTTCTTGATTCTTCCAGATATCATCAGTGCTTTCTTCTTCAGTTTCCCACATAGTTATGAGATCACCATGTAAAACCAATCCAATCCCTTCAAATGGATGATCTTCAAAATAAGCCTTCACAACATGATATAAGTAGAATAGGTCTACTCTATCAATAATATGCAGTAAATCCCATAGCCTTTTGAAAACTTTGAAGCTTTCATCTTCTTTATGAAAAACCATGTAATCTCCATTTTTAGATTTCACAACTTTGAAAACACTAATCTTTGATCTGTTCATCTTCATGTCATCATCTTCCTTCGTATAATCAAAATCTACCACTCTGAGATAATTCTTCAATTCATCACTAGTCTCAGATCTTAATTCAACTTTTTCTTTCTTTGAAAACTGAACATCTGTAACTTCAGTTTTTCTTTTTCTCTTTAAGCTCTTCTTCCTTTCAGCTTCAGTCCAATGAGCTTCTTCTCTGAAGTCTTTAATATCAGCAACATTCTTCTTATAAGCTTCTGTTTCAGCATCATAGAGTCTTTTCATATCAACATAGTTCAGTTTCTGTAAACCTTTATATCCTCGACCTTTTAAATAAGCCATCATAGCATTCCTGTCCTTAGCTAAATTAGGTCTTCTTGGCATATATCTAACAGGTGTAGGAGACTGTAAGGGTTCAGCAGTTTCAGCATCTAATTCATCTTGCACCTTTTGAGCTGCTTCTCTATTTTTAGCTTCTTGAGCTTCTTGTTCTTCTCTATCTTTAGCATCTAATTCTTCTTGAACTTTTCTAGCTGCAGCTTCATTCCTAGCCACTTCAATTGCTCTAAGTTCTGCCAAAGTGAGTTTCTTTTTCTTAGTTTCAACCAGAATACCTTTCCCTTTGTCTTTAGGATCAATGGCTGGTTGAGAAGCTCTTGGTTGTTCTTCTTCTTGTACATCTCTAATAGTAACCCCTCCTCTTGGTTGTGACAAATCTAATATTGTAGCAATTACTTCATCATCACTAGCAGAATGGATAGGTATGAATGTAGCTTCCTCCTCTTATTCTATAACAAATGTAGAAGGACCAACTTCTTCTTCAAAATTCAATACCCTTGGAGTTATTACTTCTTGTCTAGATGTATCATGAAAAACAGTACTTTGATGTTCAGTACCTTGATCACCAGTACTTTGAACTTGCACTTCTTCTTCTTGTTTCTCAGAATCTGAAATATTCTTTTCTGCAGTACTTACAGATTCTTTCTTCTTTGCAGCATCTTCTTTCAAATTTTCTTTTGCTAAATTCCTCCCCAAGTTGACAGAAGATGATTTAGGAACCTTCTTTCGTTTTAACTCCTTTCGAAGTTGTTTACGACGTTTGTTTTCCTCCTTAACCCATAAGTTGAAACCTTGAATATAGGGTTTAATAAAATTCCTTAACCAGATATACCAACGTCGCAACTTCCGAAGTGCTTTAGCTTGACGCTCAACAGTCTTGTTTAACCTAGCTAGCTCCCTTGTCAAAGCATAGTTATCCAAGGTCAAACCTTCACGAGGTATAGTATGATCAGCACCTTGAAGATGTGAATGTTCCTCTGAAACAGGAACAGAACGTTGAGGAGATGGAGTAGGTGTTCTCTTAATCTCTGCTTGAACCTCAGGGCTTGGAGAAACATCACCCTGAAAGATGCAGTACCTTCAATAGAAGCAGTACTTGCAGATGCAGTACCTTGTGAGGCAGCACTTTGTGAAGCAGTACCTTGTACAGAATCAGTACCTTCACCTTCTTCATCCTCTCCAGCTTCATCACGCACAGCTTGAACAACTTCCATCATGGTAGTAGTTAATGGAATATCTCCACCTCTGAACAAATCACTGCGCCTAGCCATGAATGTATAGATTTTGGCTTGTTGCACAATAACAGGTAACAAAGCAGCAGGTTTTGGAATATCAGCCAATTGCTTGTTTAAGAAAACCTGTACAAATCTCGGGTACATCAACCATTTTGACCCAGATGATATATGTGAGAGCATCCCATCCAAAAGAAGCCTTGAAAAATTAAACATTCTGTCTATAGCTAAACCAACTACTGCAGAAGCTATATTCGACCCAAACTGCTCCCAAGAAGTGCTTTTAGAACTTATGCAATGGAGCAGTACATGAATCAAGAACTTCCATTGAGAACAGAATAATGCTTTCTTGAATGTTTGTTCTGTCAATGATCCTTCATAGCCAAGATTCCTAAAAGTATCCCAAATCAGTTGCTTGTCAAATCGAATAGCCCCATCTTCATCTCCAAATAATAAATCTTCTCTAATAGAGGCTTCTGTAATCTTGATAGTCCGTCCAACAACTGTTGATCTAATATAATATTCATCCTCCTCCATATTATCTCTTGCATTAGCCCAAAATTCTTGAATCCATGGTTCAATAATATCCGGTTCAACTAAAAGAGCATAACTAATAGGCGACCCAGTAAGATAATCAATAATATCATAAAAAGCCACATTCGCCTCAGTTTTGTCCAAATTAGCCACCATATTGTGCTTCGAAACAGTTAAACGATTCGCCATTGTTGAAAAAGTGAGCACAATAAAGATTGTATCAAATAATAAAGAGATGGTGATTGGGAGATAAGTATGGAAAAGATGTAAAGAATAACATGAGAGGGAAAATCGGAAAGTAGTTATTTATAGGTAGGATTTGAAAAATCACTGCCCAAAATAAAATAACCGTTAGCTTTAATTACCCTTCAATATTACCGTTGGAACAGTACTTTAATACGACAAACAGTACTTTCCACATAAGCAGTACTTTCCCAAGCAGTACTTTACCAAGCAGTACTTTCAGAAAAAACAGTACTTTGCCAAATACCTTCATATAAACTAAGTATAAACAAGCATCCTCCCCTCAAGCAATACACAGGACTATACCTAACACCTTATAGTCCTCCCCTTAAACATAGCTTAGTAGTTAATCATTCCAATGCTCACGACCAAGTGATTGAATCGTGACACATCAAAACCTTTTGTGAGTAAATCAGCTACATTGTCATCCGTGTGAACTTTAACCACATTAATGAGCCTATGCTCATAGCAATCTCTGATAAAGTGATGCCTAATCTGAATATGCTTTGTCTTGGAATGATATACAGGATTCTTCACAATACAAATAGTACTCTCATTATCAATATTGATAGGAGTATTCTTAAAATTGAACCCATAGTCCAAGAGTTGATTTTGCATCCACAAAACTTGACCACAACAACTTGCAGCAGCTACATATTCAGCTTCAGTAGATGATGTTGCTGCAATTGTCTGCTTCTTGCATTGCCAGGAGACTAACCTTCTTCCAAGATATTGGCATCCACCAGTTGTGGATCTTCTATCATAATTATCATCTGCATAGTCACTATCTGAAAAAGCTTCTAGGTGAAAAGGTGACTCTTTAGGATACCACAACCCCAACTTAGGTTGTTGTTTCAAATAACAGAAAATTCTTTTTACTGCATTCATGTGAGAGATCTTTGGTGAGACTTGATATCGTGCACATAGACAAACTGCAAACATGATATCAGGCCTGGATGCAGTAAGATACATAAGAGAGCCAATCATAGATCTGTATAACTTGACTTCAACAGGCTGTCCATCTTCATCTTTACCCAAAGAATTGATAGATTTAATAGGTGTAGTAACAGCCTTCATATCATCAAAATTAAACTTCTTAAGTATGTCTGTAACATACTTGTCTTGGCTAATGAAAATTCCTTCCTTTGACTGCTTAACCTGAAGCCCTAAAAAGAATGTTAACTCTCCCATTGAACTCATTTGAAATTCCTTCTGCATCAGCTGCTCAAACTCCTTAACCATGGACTGTTTGGTAGCCCCAAAGATGATATCATCCACATAAACTTGAACTAACATGATATCCTTCTTGTCTCTCTTGATAAACAAAGTCTTGTCAATAGCTCCCCTCCTGTATCCATGTTGTAATAAGAATGTAGAGAGCCTCTCATACCAAGCTCTAGGTGCTTGATGAAGACCATAAAGAGCTTTAACCACCTTATAAACTTTGTTTGTATGTTTAGGATCTTCAAAACCTGGAGGTTGTTTCACATACACCTCTTCTGTAATAGTGCCATAAAGAAAGGCACTCTTGACATCCATCTGATAGACCTGAAAACCCATATAAGAAGCAAAAGCAAGAAAGATTCTAATTGCTTCAATCCTTGCTACAGGAGCAAATACCTCATCATAATCTACCCCTTCCTCCTGTCTATAACCCTGAGCAACTAACCTTGCCTTGTTTTTGATAACATTGCCTCTTTCATCCCTTTTAACTCTAAAAACCCACCTGGTACCAATAACTCTCTTCCCATCTGGAAGATCACATAAAACCCAAACTTCTTGAAGTTTAAATTGAAGAAGTTCTTCCTGCATAGCTTCAACCCAGCTTTCTTTAGTCAAAGCTTGAGCAATATTCTTGGGTTCCTCTTGAGAGATGAAACAAGTAAATAAGCAGGTTTGATAGTCCTTATGATTCAGCCTGTTTTGTTTATACACAAAGCTAAGTAAAGCATTGTGAGGTTTTGTGAAACCCTTAGCTTTGTGTCTTGTCATAACTCCAGAAGTAGAAGGACCAATGATTTGATCAGCTGGATGATTCTTATGAATTCGTAAGATTGGTGACTGTGGAACTTCATATGCATCATCTAAGTTAGTATAATCAGCACCTTCATTGGAATTTGTGAAAATACCTTCATCTTCAAGCTCATCATCAGTTTCTTCTAACCCAGGCATGGTAGGATCATCCAAATCTTCTAAAGTACTGTCAAAAGGTGCAGCAGTACTTTGGTCAAAAGTACTGTCCAAAGTACTGTGAGAGTACTCTGCAGTTTTATTCTTCTTCTTTGCCTCTTCATAAGCTCTCCTTTGTTCATCAGTGTAAGAATGTGCTAAAACATCTTGAAGAAGCATCTGATTAAGTTCCTCTTGAATAGATTGATCCTCAGCAGATAATGAGGATTGTGGTGCAACAGTACTTTGTTTTGGAGAATCAGTACTTTGCGTAGGAACAGCAGTACTTTGTTTTGGACTCACAGGATCTTTATCAGGAACAACATCAGGTCTAATATGAACATCATGAACAACATATTGAATATCTTCTTCAGTGTGCAAAGGTTGATTTTCTTCTCTAACAGGAACATAATTCATCGAAGGAGATAAAATCTCAAGATCAAACATCCAATCAGGACCTTTTCCTTTCTCATTGTCTTGATCTTCTAAAAACTCAACATGAAGACAATCTTGAATCTTCTTAGTAACTCTGTTATATACTCTAAAGCCTTTACTGTTAGTGCAATATCCCAATAAGTAACCTTCTTCAGACTTGCCATCAAACTTCCCCAGATTATCAATGGTGTTCAAAATAGTAAGAGGGCATCCAAAAGGTTTCATAAAACGAATGTTGGGTTTATTGCCCATCAGCAATTCATAGGGTGTCTTCATCTGTGGTTTGGTGACAGAGACCCTGTTGAGTACATAGCATGCAGTACTTACAGCTTCTGCCCAAAATTGAATAGGGAGATGGGAATCTGCTAACATTGTCCTTGCTGCTTCAATCAAGGTCATATTCTTCCTCTCTGCAACACCATTTTTCTGTGGTGTTCTAGCAATACTAAACTCCCTTTTTATGCCTTTATTTGCACAAAAATCATCCATAGGTTTGTTCTTGAATTCAGTTCCATTGTCACATCTAATACCTCTAACCTTGAGTCTTAATTGGTTTTCAAGTGCTATAATTAGAGTCTGAATAGCATCAAAGGTATCATCTTTAAAGCCCAAAAAGAAAACCCAACTGAATCTACTACAATCATCAGTGACAACCAAACAGTACTTTTTCTTATTTAAGCTTGCCACAGAGACAGGTCCAAATAAATCAATATGTAATAGCTCCAATGGTTCTCTAATATTTCTTTCCTCAAGCTTCTTACAGGAAGCTTTGTGTTGTTTACCCTTCTTGCATGCCAAACATGATTGATCATTCTTGTAAGTTTTTGAAGGTAAACCTCTAACTAAATTGCCTTTGACCAGATTGTTGATGTTCTTGAAATTAACATGGCCCAATCTTCTATGCCATTGATGTGCCTCCTCAGATGTTGCTTTAGCCACCAAACATGTGGCTCTTCCATAAGAATGTAGACTCTTCATGTCTAAACTATACACATCATTTGTCCTTGGTACTCTGAGTTCTACCAAGTCATCATCAACAGGTTTGAAGTCAGAAGAAAGGATGAGACATTCTGTGTCAGTGAATAACACAGGATGCTTTTTATCACAAATTTGAGAAACTGACAACAAGTTGAACTTTAGCTCCTTCACATATCTGACATTCTCAAAATCAATTCTTCCAGCTTTAATTGTTCCTTTCCCTGTAATCCTTCCTCCATTGGGATCATTCCCAAATGCAACTTTTCCTCCACTATTATTTCTAAAATCAGACAGGATTTCTTTATCGCCTGTCATACTTCCAGAGCAACCACTATCCACAATAAGATGATCTTTAAGCTCCTCTTCTGGGTTGCCCTGCACACAAAGAAAAGAGTTAGAAACTTTTAGGAACCCAAGCCATTACTGACTTGTGTTCCCCTTGAGGAGTTACAAACTCAAATTCTTTGAGTATGTAATTCCCACTATCTTTCAAATGATGATCCAAAATTATCTTTTGATTTTTAGCATGTGGATTTTCAAAACTCTCTGGTTTTTCAACATAAATCTCTTTCACCAGATTTTTAGCATTTTCTTTTGTCACAAAAACATCTGATTCACTTTTTGTTGAACGTACTGTATGTCCCTCAGCAGTACTTTTCCTTTTTACCCATTCAGTTTTAACAGGTGGTTCCTGTGATCTAGATCCCCTATATGAATTGTGATACCTTCTAGGTTGATAGTGAGATCTCCTAGAATTCCTATTCCAAGCAGTGTTATCAGTACCTTGTTTCTGAGCAGTACTTTGGAAAGTACTGTGAGATACTGAAGATCTTCTCTGATGTGGGTATCTATGATCTGGTGTGAAGTTTCTGTGATTGACCCTATTTGAATTAGTCCAAACTGGTTTGTGCTCTCTAGGTTTCTGATTTGTAGACTTATTCCTTGGAAACTTGCTTAGATATTCTGAGTGTTTGTCACAATCTTTGATTAAGTGAGTAGGACTATAACACACAAAACACAGTTTTTGACCCATATGACCAAAGTGATTTCGTCTATGTCTATGCCCAAAATTATTTTGCCTTCTTGATGACTGATAAAATCTGTTTTGACCAAAATTATCCCAAAAAGGTTTAGCAGTACTGTTTTGAAAAGGTTTTGCAGAAGGTACTGCTTGCTGAGCAGTACTTTGGTTTAAAGATTCCGCTTGATTTTGAACAGTATTTTCAACAGTTTCTTTGGGTTTCTCAGACCTAGATTGAGCAACAAGCTTCTTCCTAAACTCTAGACTATCTACACCATAACGAGAAACATCAGGCCTAGAGGGTTGATGATTAATGGGATGAGGAACAGCATGATAACCATTGATAAGATCGTTTATGAGCTCAGCTAGGGATCAATAACAAAGATAATAAACATAATACGCAGCGGAATAATCAAAACAATACTTTGTTATTGCTAAAGGTTTTTCATTCACTAATACTCTAATAATCTTAGACGTTTATAGAAACACGTCTACTAACTAAACTAATAACCTAGGCGTTTACAAGACAATACGCCTAGGACACACTAATCTAAATCCCTAGACGTTCTTCCCTAACGTCTAGGCTAAACACACACCTTTTAGTCGACTACATTATTGGAAGACTTAATTAAAAACCTACACCTATGTCCTCTTTATATACTAGAGGATAAGGACTAAATAATAAAACTTCCATTGCAAGCAAGTCCTTCCATCTTTTAGTAGGTTTCCTTCTTGTCATATTAAGTCCCTCTTGTTTCATTCTTTTTGTCTTTATCAACTCAAACGTATAATTCCCAACAATCTTCCCCTAGTTGATAATGACAAAACCATTCTTGAACGAACTTCCCTAGACGAAGTAGAGAAATTGAGATCAGGGATCTCACCATGAATGAAACAAGTATGTCTTCCTTTGTCTTCCCCTTAATCCATGCCATGCCACTCAAACATCTCTTCCCCTTTTTGTTATTATCCAAATAGGGAATGTATGCAAATAATGATCTTGACCACCACGAACCAATACCATACTTCCAATCTAAGACTTCCAATGCTTCAAATCACCCACATTACGCACCATAGGAAAAATGGATTTAAAACAATAGAAAACTTCAATTAGGAGTAGTAACAATGATCAACAGTAGTAAAAATCAAACACTTCCCCTTGAGTAATGCATGTAGATGGTTAAACTTTTAACAATAAGCTTCCCCTAAAAACCATATGTTAACCATCTTCTTGATTCTTCAAAATCTGTAAGCTCCTTGTAATGATCACTTTGTGAAGAACACCAAATATAACAAACTTGATGAAGAAGTAAAATTTCCCAAACTTGTGTCTTAAATCTTTACAATCCACGGAACTCCATACTTATACGGACAAAATATAAGTAGACCGCAATCCCTTGACAAGAATCCTCAACTAGTATGAGACACTGAGCACTACAATGTAACTCCTTCAAGTGATAGACAATGTGTGCATAGAGCATCATAAGAAAAATCACACATTTCTAGATTCATCAAGCTAGATGATAAGAACACAAACCAAGCAATTCCACTTCACCTTCAAATAAGTGATAAATAATCCTCTTCGTAATCAATTCTTCAATAAATCTCCATAACGAGCCTTTTTAAAATCCTTTTAAGAACATAAATTTCTTCCTCTGTGTGTGAACAATAATCTCTGTGTGTGTCATCCAAAAATCATGCTCGACTTCCCCTTAATTGTAAATTGCCTCGTAATAAACCATGAGCAGTACGTTGGGAAGGAGCAGTACTTTCATCAAAATCTTGCATCCAAGCAGTACTTTAAGTCGATGAGCAGCAGCAGTACTTTAAAAAATTTACCAGTACTTTCAAAAAATTTCAACAGTACTTTGCGTTGACAGTACTTTCAAAACCTCCGAGCAGTACTTTGATATTACAGTGACAGTACTTTGCATAAATTCGATCAGCAGTACTTTAAAAGATTATCAGTACTTTCGAAACTGCATTACTTTATAAAAACTCGAGCAGCACCTTGAGCATAAAACAGTACTTTCATTATTTGAACAGTATTATCCAAATATGAATTCAATCACATGATGAGTCCACCGTTAGATGTCAACCAATCAAAACCCATTCATCACGTGATCACTTCAATTCTTGACCAATGATATGCGAATTAAATACCACTTACCACCATTAGCCAAACAGATGGGTCCAGTACATACACGCCCAACAATTAGTACCAATATTGTAAAACTGTCCCACGTGATCATAATGAAACAAAACAAATCCATAGGCTCAATAACTTTGACCAATAACCTCATGTGACTTCGAGCCCCACATCACAATATGCTAATCAATATAATGCATCAATTGTTATCCTAGATGCGCGTTGTATAGGATCAAAACCCAAGCAATAAATTATCACCATCCGATTGAAATCACAACTTCTTTGTGAAACGTATACCAAGCTCGTGTGGACCAATCACAATTACTTATTCCATGTCAACTCATGTGATATTACTTTCACGTGACCAATCAAAACGTATCTCCACGTTAGAAAAATCAAGCAACATAATTAACTTCAAAACGTCACCGAAAAGATAACATTAAATGTGTCGGCCCAATCATGCGTGTGAATACCAATCATGTCTGCTTCAAAACTACTTTCTTCGACAACTGTTACTGCGACATAAAACCTTGAATAATCCCTATATCAAGAGCTCCCCGCTCTGATACCAATTGATAAGATCGTTTATGAGCTCAGCTAGGGATCAATAACAAAGATAATAAACATAATACACAGCGGAATAATCAAAACAATACTTTGTTATTGCTAAAGGTTTTTCATTCACTAATACTCTAATAATCTTAGACGTTTATAGAAACACGTCTACTAACTAAACTAATAACCTAGGCGTTTACAAGACAATACGCCTAGGACACACTAATCTAAATCCCTAGACGTTCTTCCCTAACGTCTAGGCTAAACACACACCTTTTAGTCGACTACATTATTGGAAGACTTAATTAAAAACCTACACCTATGTCCTCTTTATATACTAGAGGATAAGGACTAAATAATAAAACTTCCATTGCAAGCAAGTCCTTCCATCTTTTAGTAGGTTTCCTTCTTGTCATATTAAGTCCCTCTTGTTTCATTCTTTTTGTCTTTATCAACTCAAACGTATAATTCCCAACATCACCAAACACAAGGAATCAAGCTGTTGTTAACAATGGACGTGTTGAAGTTCAAAATCATGGTAATGTTCGTCATATGGGCGGTGGTCAAGGGTTTAATCCAATGGGAAGGAATAACATGGGTGCTCCACAACAGTAAAGGGCTCAAGTGGTTGAACAGGGTAATGCTCAGAATGGGGTTAATGGTCTTCGTTGTTATAACTGTAATGAAAAGGGTCATCTGGCTAATGCATGCCCAAAGCCGAGGACAAGAGGCAAAACTTATCACAAAGAGGCTTTACTCTTGGCCCTCAAGGATGAAGCTGGTGGAACTCTTACCAACAAGGAACACAGGTTTATGGCTAATGCAGATTCTGATGATGATATGGAGGACTTGCAGGCTAATGCAGCTGTGATGTTAATGGCAAACATGCAAGAACTCTACATGAGTGACACTGGCCTAGTGTATGACACTGACGGCTTGTCTCAGGTACTGGATCAAACCATATTCATTACTGATATGATATCTCAGCCAACATCTGCATCCGACGAGGCTCAGAATGTTCAACATGAGCCGTCTACATCTCATTTTGATGATACTCAAATAGATCCAGTAGTTACATTTGATGATCGAGATGACCTTATGGTTACCATTGATAATTAAGTTGACTCCATGGTTATACTTGAGGATCTGAATAATGATCATGTTGAGACTCACGTTGAACACGCTGAATCTTTGCCTAATCCAGATATTGAGCTCTTACTTAATGACCAACAATCCCGAATGGAACAATGTTGTGAACTCAATCAAAAATTAAAAAATAAAAATGCACTGTTAACCAGAGATATTGAATGCTTAAAAAGGCAAATCGACGTTTTTAAAACTCAAGAAAAACGTCAACAAGGTTTTGAAGTCGCTTTTGCTAAATCTTACCAAAACGAAAAATCATTAGAATGACAGATACGTGATCTAGTCGCATCCAAGAATGCTTTGTTGTCTCAAATAGAACAACTGAAATATGATCATAAAAAACAACTTAACGCTCTCACTTTGGAAAATCAAAAAGCCAGGTCTGAGTTGTTAACTTGTCAAAAATAGTTCTCTGAGTACAAAAAGCATTCAATGAAACGAATAGATGAATATCTTGAAGAAATTTTCGACTTACAAAACAAAATCAAAGAGTTTCGAAATGTTGTTTATAAACATGGTGAGTCAATCACAACTATTCAAAAGTTTACTTTTAAACCAAATCCAAATGGATATGGACCGAATCTTGCTGATTACAAACCAAAGTTTTCTAATAGAGCATTCAAACCAAATCCGGAAGTTTACAGTGCAGAACATAGAATTGATGATTCCATTATGAGTGTTGTTGAATATTACCGTCAAGAGGAATTAGATGCAGAAGACGAGAGTCGATCAAAATTAGAAAATGTTGTTTATAACAAACCATTTAACTATTCAAAAGCCGTCACTTTCGTCGCACAAAAGGATACTTCTAACACACCTTAGGTTATCACACCTATGTCTGAGTCTTCTAATGTTGGTACCCAACACAATGGTTCACAAATTAATGGTCCTTTACCTTCACTTAGTGAAGTTAAAACAAAATCCGCAAGTTGTCAAGTTATTAAATACTTTGAAATTTTCTTATCCGACATCAAACTTTTAGAACGGGAGATTGAATTTCATTCTGAAATCAAAGTTGAACATTTTCAATCGCCTCTGGCACGAGAACAAAGAGATATTTTTCAGAAAAGAATTTTACCCCATGTTAAAAATTTGAAAAATTGTGCACTATATTGGGAAAGGGATTTTCACAAGGAGCTTGGACTAATGAAAATAGTCAATTTCAAATACTAAACGTAAAAAGAAAATGTTGAGAAAAGATGTTGATCGACTCTTGGAAGATGTTATCTGTGTTGATATCCATAATGTTGTGTTACTTCATTCTGTTGCATATGCATTTGATTATATCTCTGCTGATTCTGTTGGAAAAGTTGAGAATACTGTTATTGTGTCACAAATCACATTTTTAAAAGTTGAAAATGAGCGATTGTTAAACGAGCTTTCAAATGCAAAACGTCGTCTTCAATGGTGTCAAAAAGATTGTCACACTCGTGAACTCGCTTGGCAAAACAAACTTCACCAGTTGCATACCGAAGCTCTTAATCCAAATGTTGAGCAACTGGATGATGAAAATGTGTCTTTGAAGTGTCAAATCTCAAAATATGAACAAGAAATTTCAAAAGTTAAAAAGAAATATGGTGTCATATTTGATTTGCTCAAACAAACTCGTGAAAAAGCATCACAAGAACTTGATAATTATCTTGCACAAACAAACGATGTCGTACATAGAAATGTACAAACTCGCTCTAAAAATAAAGATTTGTTACACACTATCCATGATCTTAAAGCAGAGATGGTGAAACTTAAGCAAGATAGGGATAGTAACACTGTAGTAACTGCACCTAAACTGATTCAAAATGACTCTAGAACATCTAATGACAAACCACAAGAAACTAATGTGCTTCCCTCTACTGAAACAGGAATAGTTGCCTCTTTTTCCAACGATCGCATTTCACAGCCTAGGAGCAATACAAGGAAGAATAGGAAGTTGCGACATAAGAAAAGAACAATAAAGAATGCTGAAGTAGAAGAACACCCTAGGACTTTGAATAAAACTCAAGTTGCACCCACTTTAGATATTACGTCTGACAAATGTAATGAACAAAGTGATGTAATGAATGTTGAATCTTTAAGTACTCTTAATGTTTTGTTTGAAGCCTCTTGTGTTGGTTGTCGTAAAAGCGTGTTTTCTGGTTGTCATGATAAATGTGTTGCTAAGGCTATCTTGAATCGTAAGCGGAATAATAGAAAACGGAATACCTCTAGTCCCACTAATGCTTCTAAGTCTGTGCTAGGTAAACCACCTTCTAGAGTTTCGGCTAAGATCATTGATGTACCCATAGTACCCCCTTCACCTCCTAGGAAGAACTTATCACCTAGTGCATTTACTAAGACCAAAGCTAAGACTAGTTGGAGATGGAATAAATGGTTACATACTACACTTGGCTTTACATGGATACCTAAAATCATGAACATGTGTGTTTCATCTATATCTGCATCGGAACCCTCTAACTCTTCGGGTTCAACATCTACTTCTATTCCATCTGTGTCGTCTGTGTGTAATGTAGGTGATACATATCATCCTCTGGGCTGTTGATAGCGGATGTTCCCGGCACGTAACAGGCAATCTCAAACTGTTATCAAACTTTATTTCAAAGGTCATTGGCACTGTCAGGTTCAGGAATGATCACTTCGCAGCTATTATGGGCTACGAAGATTACATCAATGGTAACATCGAAATTAGCAGAGTTTATTATGTGGAAGTCTCGGTCACAATCTCTTTTCAGTCGGTCAATTTTGTGATGGAGATTTGGAAGTTGCTTTCAGGGAGAAAACTTGTTTCATTCATGATCTACAAGGAAACGATCTTATGTCTGGTCAACGCACATCAAGTCTCTACACAATCTCAATGCAAGACATGATTGCTTCATCTCCATCTGTCTACTTTCTAAGGCTACATCTACAAAATCTTGGCTATGGCACCGTCGTCTCTCACATTTAAACTATCAAACCATAACCAACCTTGCTCGATACAAACTAGTTGAAGGTCTCCTACGATTTTGATATTCTAAAGATCACCTCTGCTCAGCTTGTGAACAAGGGAAAAGCACTCGTGCTCACTTTCCTTCAAAGGTGGAACATAGCTTAGAGCATGTGCTTCATCTTCTTCATATGGATTTGTGTGGCCCGATGCGTGTGCAGACGATTAATGGCAAACGCTACATCTTGGTAATTGTAGATGACTACTCAAGATGGACATGGGTTTATTTTCTTCGAAGTAAAGATCAAGCTCCACAGATGATCATCACCTTTCTCACGAAAATTCAAGTTCAGCTCTGGAACATAGTCAGACAAATCAGAACAGACAAAAGGAACTGAATTTGTGAATCAAACTCTTCGTGCATTTTATGAGAAAGTGGGAATTGAGCATCAAACATCTATTGCACGAACACCAGAACAAAACGGAGTTGTTGAAAGACGAAACCGTACGTTAGTGGAAGCTGCAAGAACAATGTTAATTAATACTAAACTTCCAGATTACTTATGGGCTGAAGCCGTGTCAACCGCATGCTACACTCAAAATCGCTCAATGATTACCAAACGCCACAACAAAACACCTTATGAGCTTATCCATAACCGAAAACCGAATATCAAACACTTTCATGTATTTGGATCTCTTTGTTATCCGAATAATGATTGTGATGACTTTGGTAAGCTCAAAGCCAAAGCTGACATTGGAGTCTTTGTTGGATATTGTGAAAATTCTAAGGGTTTTCGGATCTAGAATCGTCGTACAAGGGAGATTATGGAAACGATTCATGCAAATTTCGATGAGCTTACAGAAATGGCTTCTGAGCATAACAGCTTGGAACCCGATCATAACCGTTTAAACTTCCCTCAAACCCCATCATCAGCTGAACCTAGTTTACAACTAACTCGACGTCAAATGGAACATCTATTTGCTCCTATGTTTAGTGATGATATTGATGAACGTGCTCAAAGTGTATCCAATGTTTCCGCTGCTCAACCTGATCAAAATCCAATACCTGATACACCTGCTACAACAACTACTGTTGAGGAAGCACCACCAGTTGATTCTACCACAACAGTTGAACAAACCGCATCCAACGACGCTGAACCTGCTGATGATTTTCTGAACAATGAAGTACCCCCACCTGCAGATTATGATCCAAATGCGTTCTTCAATCCGTTTGCTAATGAAACTGCCACACATGATATTGCGGAATCATCTACAAGCCATTTGAATCCTCCCAATCTGCAGAATGTGTATCAACATCAACCTTCCACACATCGTTGGACGAAAGACCATCCTCTTGAAAACATTATTGGTAATCCGAATCAACCAGTCGTAACAAGACAACGTCTTCACACAGACGGAGAACATTGAATTTATGCAGTCACTGTCTACCAATCTGAACCTAAAAACATTAAAGATGCAATGACCAAAGACAACTGGATTGAATCCATTCAAGAAGAACTCAATCAGTTTAAACGTCTTGAAGTATGGGAATTGGTTGAAAGACCAACAGGGGTCTTCATCATTGGTCTCAAATGGATTTGGAAAAATAAATTGGATGCTGAAGGAACCATAATCAGAAATAAGTCACGTCTGGTGGCTAAGGCTTATAGACAGGAAGAGGGTATTGACTTTGAAGAATCATTCGCTCCGGTTGCTCGTCTTGAGGCTGTACGGATTTTTCTGGCATTTGCGGCTCACATGAACATCACGGTCTTTCAGATGGATGTCAAAATGGCTTTTCTCAATGGACAACTGAAAGAAACGGTCTATGTTAGCCAGCCAGAAGGATTCGTTGATCCAGAGTTCCCTAATCATGTCTACAAACTGAAGAAGGCTCTCTACAGTCTCAAACAAGCCCCTCGGGCGTGGTTGCTTAGATTATTGGAAAAGTACTTCAGGAGCTTTACAATTTCTTGGTGATAAACTGGTGTCATGGCAATCGAAGAAGCAGGATTGTACATTGCTGTCTTCAACAGAAAGACTATGGTTACTTCAGGAGCTTTGCAATATGTAGCCATGTCGGCGTGTTGTGCTCAAGTCATTTGGATGAGAACACAACTTAAAGACTATGGTTACGTATTTGACAGAATCCCGATGTACTGCGACAATCGAAGTGCTATTGCGATATCGTGCAACTCTGTTCAACATTCGAAGTCCAAGCACATCGATCTTCGATATCATTTCATCAAGGAGCACGTGGAAAAGGGTACCGTTGAATTATACTTTGTGGGTATGGAATACCAACTGGCAGATCTTCTCACCAAAGCCTTAGCTCCTGCTAGGTTTAATGAGTTGGTCCACCGGATTGGTATGCGATGTTTGACTCCAGAGGAACTGGATGAACTTTTAAAACATTCTTAAAACCAGTCAAACACCAAAACCTCTTTTGTATAAATATCTTCAAAAACAAAATACAAAAATATAAAATCTGATAAAACACAAAAATATTCTTCTATCCTAATTTCTTTCAACATAGCAAGTACAAATCTTCCGTCAACACTTTATTCTTTCAAATTTCAGTATTTTTTTTGATCAAGTGTTGAGGGGGAGAAAATAAATATTTTTCGATTTCATAAAACCTTGTACTTGCATGTTATCTCATCCTGATTGTTTCTTTGATAATGGTGGTCACATTTCTGGTTTGACACTCCTAGGACTCAAATTTATAAAATTTCATTATTTCTTAAGTCGAGGGGGAGTGTCGTCATGTTTCTTTCCAAAACTATACTTCATAACGTAACCAAAGTGAAACTTATGGGCTGTGGATGAAAATGGTTAAGGTGGAGGGACCAATGTTGTCAAAAGTTTAAACTCATTTTAATAAAATCTCTTCACCTAACATTCTTAACACATTTATTACTTTCAACAATATCATCCTACGCCTAAGAATCAAACTACAATTTCGTGCTTAAAACTCCTGATTTGTAAGTGGTTTTATGATCTTAACATGTTTACAAACATAGGTTTTGAATTTCATTAAGATCCAATGGCTAGATTTGTCCCTAGGCATGAATTTATGTTCTACGCATAAGTGTATGAACACATAATCATGTTTGAGTGTTTTCTGTTAAAATGGTTGTGTTAAAATGCTGAAATTATCACTCTTATACCATTTCTATCAAACAAATCCACCCAGAAACACGAATTGATCATTTTCAAAATTAGGGTTCATACGCGTGAATTGGGTGTTTTCATATGAGAGTGTCTATGGTTAAATAGATGGTTGTGATATGTTCTTGACATGTTTAATTTACTAAAACCTTGCTTGATACATATACAGAAACATTAATTTGGTGAAAACTAAGAATTAGGGTTTATGTTCATACGAATTAGGTTTTCTAGATTCATGAAGATTTTGATGTTAAAACTTGTTGCAACATAGTCATATGGCCTCTAAGATATCCCAGAAATAATTTGGTGCATTTCCTATGGCTAGATTTCTTATTCGTAAATCTTGAATGTTTAGGGTTTAAGTTTTACGCGTAAGTTAATCTTACGCGTAACTGTGTCTGATTGAGATATCATGTGATAACTGAAAGGGATTGAATGTTGTGTTAATGATGATGTTACGATGAATTTATTTCAGGATTATTAGGCGTGAAAATTCAGAATGAAGGTTAATTGAGCTTCTACGCATAAGGATCACCTTACGCGTAGAATGTTATGCGTAAGAGAAATCTTAAGCGTAACTTTTACGCGTAAGGTTCTACAAAGGGGACTACGCGTATCCTATAAAGGATATGCGTAAACTTGAGTCTTATGCATAAGGTTTACTCTTACGAGTAGACCTTACGCGTAAAATCCAACACACGCTTACGCGTAAGCTTTATGCTAAGGGATCTTTTTCCTACGCGTAACATTTCTTACGCATAAGATAAGATCCTACGCATAAGTTTATGCCTACGCGTATGGTTCACTGTTTACGCATAAGCTTGCATAACCTACGCCTAAGCCTTATCTTAACCAATATTGTGAATTGTTACTGATGCAGGTTTTACTGACCAGGTCTTAATATTTATAGTGTCTCACTATACCTATGGTCTACCCTAATGCACTAACGGGCAGTGTACCCGGTCGTGTGTAGTGTAGTAAATGGTAAATCCGAGATTGTCCCAAGAGCTATGTGTGTCGGATTATTACTAAGTCTAATTGTTACAGAATAAAATGGTTTTGATAGGGATTTAATTAATTAAACTACAAATGCAGAATATAAAATAACAGCAAATAAATGGTAAAGGGAAATCAATAGAGGAATAGTGGTGCTAACCTAGTCAATCCTCCTAGCTAGTTATGTCTACGTTTACCTACTTCCAATTACTTCAGGTGGGGTCAAATTCGAGAGGACAACATTTGGTCAATTCGCCCTAACCTATCAGCAAAGATGCCACCACAGGAGAAATCAGGCGCACCGTCATAAGTCGTGTTGTTCCTGGTCCCCTAAGCCGAGTCATTAAGTACCGCTACATGCTAGATTCTAAATAGTGAGTGCCCGGCCGTTAGGAACTTAAACACTACACCCCCCCAATTCTTAAGTTCATCCAAACGATAGGTGATCAGTTGGTCAAATCGCACAAGTAGAAAGGGTCATCAGTTGGTCATATCTTACCCTTCCCATCTCAGTCCACTCACCTAGGGTCAGTTGGTCATATCTCCTAGGCAATTGGCCTCTATCGCCATTCAAAACTACCGAACCAAGGGTGACTACCAAAGAACTATGCATGCATACACTTAGAAAGAATTGTACGGAAATAAAGGTAAACGCAAACAAAACAATTAAGGAATCATAACTAGGCTAGAACCAAAGGGTGCTTAGCCGCTCATATTAATCATGCAAATCAATTCAATATTCAAAGGTACGAAATACATGAATTGAAAGTAAAATAAATAATATACGCTAAAGCTTATCGTAATGGTGTAACTTCTCCCTTGGAAACAGCTCCGTATGCTTTCCTAGACCTGCCTTGAGCTTTTTCCCACGTTCTCAGAGTGTTGTGTGTGGAATGGGATGCTTTGAAATACTGGAATTCGTGGGGTATTTATAGGCCAGGTCTGGGTTACGGCGTAACCAATAGAGGAGTTACGCCATAACCTTCTATTTCCTCGTAAATGCACTAGATCTGCTAGTTATGGCGTAACCTTATAAGGGGTTATGCCGTAGTCTTCAATAAACTCGGTTACGTCGTAAGTGATGCAGTAGTTACAGCGTAAGTATCAGCGGCGTGGAACCTCTTTTGACCTAATGGAGTTACGTCGTAACCTTTGGGAAGAGTTACGCCGTAACCTATTGATAAGTTGGACTTCTGGGTCACGCAATAGTTACGGTGTAATGTGAGAGACGAGTTATGCCGTAACTTCTTCCAAATAAGCATACTGTGATAAATCTTTAGTAATGTTTCCATTTCCGCGTCTCATTAGCTCCAATGCTCGTAATTTACCTAAAAATGGAAAACAATGGAAAACAAGCTTAAATCCATATAAATGATATAAATAACGAGCATTATCGAGGGAAATTGACACTTAATATTCAGGACTATCTGATGTTATCAAATATCCCCCCACTTGAACTCTACTTGCCCTCAAGTAGACCTTATTAGATAGATTCCTAAAAAGATATCTCCCAAAACATGGAAAATATGAGTTTACAAATCCCTTATGCTAGAATAAAACAAAGCCGAACACCTCACGAAAGGGGAACAAACACTCAAATCTCTCAACTATTCTAAGTGTCAATTTCGGGGTGATCACTCAATCGCACAGTCATAGCATGTATTCTATCACAAGCTTGGCGGTTACACAAGTCTCCACCACTAGAGTTAAGGGCTAAACAATTCTCGAAGGCAATATGGGTATACACGACAAAGGTTAAGGGGTGACTCGTCATTACTAACATGTCACGGCAAATTGGACAAAATCATTGATACATGACCAAATCCATGGCCAAGACACCAAAGATTGGTCGCTGCATCACCTAGAAACACTTCATGACTAAAGGGTAGGATAAGACATGGGATATATAATTTGTGTAAAATGAAAAACAAGTAGGTAGTCTAAATCTATAACTAAGTCATCACCACTTACCGTACTCCCAAAGTTCAAGCTTAGAAGTCTAGAAACCGGATCATGAAATGAAAGGTAGATGCGTCATTAGAGGACCTCGTGATGGGCACTCTACCTTTTCTTCATCAGTTGGTGATAACGCTACACGCGTCGTTCGGGGTCAAGGAAACTTCCTTTTCTTCGAGCAAGTTTTATAACACCCTAGGCAGTTAACCTAATCGTTGTAGTGTAGTAATTAGGGTAAGCCACGGGTATTGATATCGTTCTCTAGGGGAATAGGAATGCTAGTAAGGAGTTACTACGCTAAGGTTAAGGTTGAGGAAGATTATTTTTTGTATTTTTATATTTTATGAAATGGAAAGGTATGAATCTCGGGTATTGGATTGGGGGGTTTTGGTATTTCTACCGATTACTCTACTATTATCTAATTATCTAAACTAAGGTTGTGGGAGTCTATGTCTAATTAATGTGTGCTCGTATGATAGTTTAAAGATGTGTTTACTTAGGTTGTACTAATCCTTAATTATCTCCTATTGATGGTTGAGTAGTCACGTCCTTATTCTTAGTTGCGTTGTGTGTCTAAAGTTGTAGGGTATGCGTTTCTCCCTAACTCTTTGAACTTACCAAAGGGTCTCGTCTACAAAACCCACTAGGGATGATAAACTCTTACTCTAAGGCACTCTTTGGATAATTTAGCCTACAACTACTCAGGTAATCATATTCTAAGGTTCACAAAGATGAATCAAGCATTAAGTACACAACGAATGATCTATCGCATTACTAGATCATTGATCAACTAAGATAAGAAACAACCAATCAATATTCAATAATTAAGTTTCATACTTCCTAAGCAAACACACAAATAAATTAGCCGGACATGGAGAACATGCAAGCATACACACAAATAATCAAAGACATAATTGAATTAATGAAGTAAATACTTATCTTGATGTAAGATAGGGTTAAAAACCCTAAAATACTGTACAAGACACCTTAGGTTCGGTTTTAGGTTTTCACTCCAAAAGACTCTCCCTAAAACTGAAAAATTCGGATTCTATATATAAGATTACATATGCGACTGCGTCACCTTATGTTTCGTGACGCCGTCGTGTCGCCGTCATTAGGGTTTCGTCTTGGTCACGTTAACCTTGCGACGGCGTCACCTTATGTCCGTGACGCCTTCCTCTTCAGCTTCTGACGTCGTCTGGATTGCATCTAGGCCGTCTGAGTAGCGACGGCCTACTCTTTTACAACTAGACGTCGTCACTTGAAAATACGAGTTTTGGGTTCTGAACCGTCACAAAAATCCTCGGACGGTGTCGCAATTAGCACCTGACGCTGTCGCCTTCTATTTTCAGCAGCTGTGAGTGTCTCGATTTTTACTTTGGCCATTTTCTTCATATATTCGCGCCTTTTCGTCCAAATAAGTGTCATTCCAGCATTTTGCCTTCAAGAGACCTAAAAAGTGAAAAGGAACGATATTAAGCAATAACGGATACAAAAGTGATCAAATAAGGGCTAAAACGACCCCTCAAAATGGTACCTTTTAAAACCTTATCAAATATCCCTACACTTGTTATTTGCTTGTCCTCAAGCAAATGTGCTTTTAACCAATTAATTTATAAGTTAGGGGTCATGAAGCATTAATTCAAAATGGTCCACAACACATATAAGCCCCGCAAAAGTCATAACAAGCACGGAAATTACATACTAGCACCTCACATGGGGTGTTTGGATACTCACATCTCTCTCGGGTGTATATATGAAATATAACAAATAGGAAATGGAAGATAAACACTCATTAACCGGTCCTAGTACATAGCTTACCATAGGCTTGAGAATAGATCAAACCTCCATCGCTTTGGCGTAAGCACCTAGGAAAGACTATCAAAGAGGTCTTTAAAGGGTTGTAATGTTAGGCTTACGATAGGGAAACAAGGGTTTGGTGGGATAAGCTATTTAGTGGTGGCAAGTCAAAAATCTCCATGTTAAATGCATACGAAGAATGGCGTTGCTAAGCCAAGACTCGACACTCTAAACTCTAGATAACTGAAATAAACAAACATAAATTCAAAGATAGATGTAGGATGGTAGCCCGTATATATATATATATATATATATATATATATATATATATATATATATATATATATATATATATATATATATATATATATATATATATATATATATATATATATATATATATATATATATATATATATATATATATATATATATATATATTTTCACACTTTTTTTTTTCATACACTTTTACTCTACCATCCTCTACGGTAACATCAAAATGATAGGGATTTATAGGCACATCCCTACACTTGAGTTTTTATTATTCTACTAATTTGACCTGATTTGAAAAGATCAAAACACTTGGGGTACATTGTTATGCAAACAAAGGGAATTTGAATTTAACGTTCCCTTCCCGTCATTTCACAAACTTTAACTTTTCCCATGAATCCCAATCGTCCCAAAACTGTATACAAAGGATATGACTCGACTTAGCAACTTATGCAAGCAACTAGATAATTGAACTAAGGGTTTAGGGTGGTAACAAACATTTGCACTAAAAGTGAGTGCATAAGGGGTAGGCTAAGGCGATTTGGGTGTATATTTGGGGGTGGGGTGTAAACAATGCTCTTCATTGATATTTTGGAAAAACGGAAACATCACGAGAACCGCGAAAAGGATAGGCTCTGAGGGGTTAACTAGGGGTATCGTGTACTAAAGATGAGTACAACGCAAAAGGTGTGGGGGAATTACTCAACCGATATGGAAGAAGTAATTATATTACGGGTATCAAACAAGGGTTATCCTAATGCCTCTTATCATTTAGTTATTCCTAACTACACAAGTGTAGCCTCACTTGCGATCTCGGAATGCATCACAAAACAAGTTCTAGAATCTAATATACTACCGGTTCACACTCTAAGCATTGAAGATGAATGCTTTAATTCCTACTAATCTAAGGGCGATCCTCACATTTTGGGTGGAATTTGGGTGGTAAAGGGTTTTTGTGCTAGTCATATAACTTCCTATCCGTGAGACGCTTTTGTTAAGACTAATGGCCCACTCCTATATGTCATGAAAAATTTTAAATTTGGTGCCAAAATTACCCTAACCGACATTTTCTCATGGTTTATTACACAATCACAATTGGACAAAGCAAATAATCAAGGATAAGCATAGTTTCAAAGTTCCCGTTTTATTTTCCCTCCCTACACTTAAACTGAACATTGTCCCCAATGTTCCCCGAAAGTATCAAAGTTATGATAATGGAAGGTAATTAAAAACGAAAGAAACTAATACTCCCCTGATTAGCTTGGTAGGATCCGTGTAAAGTGGTGGTTAAATCCTTTTCAAGAAGAATTATTGCGTGAAAAGCTCCTTCCAATCTTATGTAACTTCTTCTCGACAAACTAAACCTGCACACTTGAAGAAAACAAACGAAACCTTCGCGTAAAATCGGCGGTAATAATATATATAAGACTCCATTTAAACTAGGATATAATGCTTGTGAAATGGATGTTTACAGAATTTCTAAGAAAATTAAGACCTGGAAAATTCCAAAAATTTATAAGTAGCTCAGAAAACGAGAAAAAAGTAATATGATGTTTTTACTCCTTCCTGACGCCGTCAGGTTGCAATCCTGACGCCGTCAGGTTATCCTGACAAAAACTGGTCTGCGATTTTCTGGAAAAAATTTTGGAACATTTTTATCTTTAAAATCTGGAAAAATTTCCTACAAAACATCCATTATGACTCGATACAAGCATTTGACTCGAACAAACACACATGTATATCTTTTAAATAATTGTAATTCTCATGTTCACGTTTCTTTTGAAAACGTGTGTAATCCTCCCTACACTTATCCCTTATGTAAAATACCTTTATATGTAATTAAGACGAGGTTAAAGACAAAATAAAGCATTTTTACAAATTCAAACATGAGAATAAACAATTAATAAAAGATATACGACACACAAATGAAAATGAAAAACAAATACACATGGGTTACCTCCCAAGAAGCGCTTGTTTTTGTTCGAGTCACGAGCCTGACTCTACCCTTATTTAACAGATAAAGGGGAAGTTTTTCCTACACTTAAGTTTAAGTGCGGGTGATAGTAGCAATACACACCCTTAGGGTGGAAATTTGATACGTGAGGAGAGGGTGATGGGTGATTTATATGCTCAAAGGAGTGTGCTCCATTCATTATAACCTTACCTAAGTCTATTGGTGTAGCGGGTGAATCAAATCTCCCTCCTAAAAATGGATCATCTTCTATCAACTTCAAAAGATTCTTAGTTAAGGATCCATCTTGACCTAATAAACCCGGTTTAAACGTATAGTGTTTCTTGTTATCAACCATGAATGGGTGATATAAGTGTGTAAGGTCATGGGTTACTCCTATATTAGCTTCCACTATACATGGCCCTAGAATCTACCACCTTTATCAAGCAACTACCCGGACTATCTATTTTGATGGGTGGATTGGGGCCTAATTCAATTCCAAGATTCACATCTAAAGACGGAACATTGGGTAAGGTTTTTAGTTGAGGCTCCGGTTCATCAAAATTAGGAACTTCCCTAGGACTAAGAGAGAGGTCATGACAACAAGCATCTAAACCTACATTCTCTTGTGGCGTTTGGTCCAAAGGTTCTCTATCAATTGGGACTCCTATAGTCTCTTCTACTTCTTCCGGGTAAGTTATAGGTGATGTGTGTTCCTCAAGTGATGGTAGGGCTTGTGGGCTTGGAGTTTCCACCTTTTTCTCCATTATATCTAGATCTCCTAAATGTTTGAAATCTATCCCACACATGCAACTAGGTATTTTAGCTTCAACCATCTCACAATCTTGTTTGGGTTTAGGTTTCATGTTCTTAAAAACTAGGTCTTTTTGATCATGATTCCTAAGGTTAGATAAATCCTTCTTATCCATTTCCTCAAGTTGTAACAACTGAAGGTCTATGCATAGGAGGCTTTTCTGAAAAATTCTAAAGATGGTGTCACTAAAAGGAGTTGATCTTGACAACGATCGTTGAATAGAAGCCACACAAACACAAAATATATCAAATCCATCCAATCTTACACCCTTCTTCTTTTGGATATCATTAAGATGACTCACAAATTTATCAGAACAATGAAAACGAACCCGCCTTGCGAAATTCAATTGTTCCTCATTTGTTAATGATTCCAATGCAACTTCACTTGCCATAGCGATAAATGAAAAGGGTTTTACGAACACAAACACAAAGAAGGGGGATAGACTACGAGAAAGCTAAAAATGAGAAAAAATTTACTTGATAGGAATCAAGCAAAGAAACCTAAACGAGGTGGACTACTAACTAGCTATTCTATTCCCTGGCAATGGCGCCAAAAACTTGATAACGCTACACGCGTCGTTCGGGGTCAAGGAAACTTCCTTTTCTTCGAGCAAGTTTTATAACACCCTAGGCAGTGAACCTAATCGTTGTAGTGTAGTAATTAGGGTAAGCCACGGGTATTGATATCGTTCTCTAGGGGAATAGGAATGCTAGTAAGGAGTTACTACGCTAAGGTTAAGGTTGAGGAAGATTATTTTTTGTATTTTTATATTTTATGAAATGGAAAGGTACGAATCTCGGGTATTGGATTGGGGGGTTTTGGTATTTCTACCGATTACTCTACTATTATCTAATTATCTAAACTAAGGTTGTGGGAGTCTATGTCTAATTAATGTGTGCTCGTATGATAGTTTAAAGATGTGTTTACTTAGGTTGTACTAATCCTTAATTATCTCCTATTGATGGTTGAGTTGTCACGTCCTTATTCTTAGTTGTGTTGTGTGTCTAAAGTTGTAGGGTATGCGTTTCTCCCTAACTCTTTGAACTTACCAAAGGGTCTCGTCTACAAAACCCACTAGGGATGATAAACTCTTACTCTAAGGCACTCTTTGGATAATTTAGCCTACAACTACTCAGGTAATCATATTCTAAGGTTCACAAAGATGAATCAAGCATTAAGTACACAACGAATGATCTATCGCATTACTAGATCATTGATCAACTAAGATAAGAAACAACCAATCAATATTCAATAATTAAGTTTCATACTTCCTAAGCAAACACACAAATAAATTAGCCGGACATGGAGAACATGCAAGCATACACACAAATAATCAAAGACATAATTGAATTAATGAAGTAAATACTTATCTTGATGTAATATAGGGTTAAAAACCCTAAAATACTGTACAAGACACCTTAGGTTCGGTTTTAGGTTTTCACTCCAAAAGACTCTCCCTAAAACTGAAAAATTCGGATTCTATATATAAGATTACATATGCGACGGCGTCACCTTATGTTTCGTGACGCCGTCGTGTCGCCGTCATTAGGGTTTCGTCTTGGCCACGTTAACCTTGCGACGGCGTCACCTTATGTCCGTGACGCCGTCCTCTTCAGCTTCTGACGTCGTCTGGATTGCATCTAGGCCGTCTGAGTAGCGACGGCCTACTCTTTTACAACTAGACGTCGTCACTTGAAAATACGAGTTTTGGGTTCTGAACCGTCACAAAAATCCTCGGACGGCGTCGCAATTAGCACCTGACGCCGTCGCCTTCTATTTTCAGCAGCTGTGAGTGTCTCGATTTTTACTTTGGCCATTTTCTTCATATATTCGCGCCTTTTCGTCCAAATAAGTGCCATTCCAGCATTTTGCCTTCAAGAGACCTAAAAAGTGAAAATGAACGATATTAAGCAATAACAGATACAAAAGTGATCAAATAAGGGCTAAAACGATCCCTCAAAATGGTACCTTTTAAAACCTTATCAGTTGGTATACCTCCAACTCCAATCTTCTAATGTGACCGAGGTGGCCTCCTCGATACTAATCAATAAAGCTCATACTATAGTGCTTATAACATCGCACTTTACAATAACATAACACAATCAACCTTTTTTTTTTTTTTTTTTTTTTTTTTTAACATAACATAATAACATAACATCCCCCCACTTGAGATGAACAAAGGGAATTCGGAGGGTCTTCAATGATCTTCATAAATGTTGTCGATGAAAGCGTAATTTCCAAACCTATCCACTCGAACCTTGAACTTAGGCAAATGATGACTTCCCAATTACAAATAAAGACTACAGGGTAGGCTAAGGTCACTACAAGAATTTCGTCGAATAGCCACGAGCAAAATTCATGGGTAAAAGACTTAAATTCGTGGGTAATTGGTTAATACCCATGAATTACACATGACTATATAATGACGGGTAAAACCTTCGAGGCTAATTTTTTGCCCATGACATTTTCACTTTGTGGGTAAATTTTCCCACGTAATATAGGTGGGTGATTAAGTTATGTTTGTGGGTAATGTTTCATGGGATTTTCCATCTCACTATGAAAATACCCATCTATAGAGTTGAGGGTAATGTCGTGGGTAAATTTAACCATGGTAACATAATTAAGTGGGTAATATGTGTTCATCAATTATGGTTTGCCACGAGACAACATTGGGTAAACTCTAGGGAAATTAGCAGCCAATATACTCTAATGCATTTCATATAAGTATATGTCTACAAATAGAATGTCAAAACATAAATACTAAATGAAAATTGTACTTTATTAAGATGTTGCATCCAAGTATAATTACAAACAGGTTATATACTAAATTAAAAAAAAAAAAAAGCAAATCTTGCTATTATTCAATAGACACACATAAGTATAACTCTTATCTTTTACATGTTTAGGTATATTCACAAGGCATCAATCCAAATCCATTGTAGTGGTTTCCTTGTTAAGGGTACTGCTGAAAAACAATGTCATCTCTCCCTTTGATGTTGTTTATATGTTGGTCCTCACTTGGAACTAACACTTCCGGCAGTCCCGCTATACCTTACATAAAGAACACATAAAATTAGCTTTTGCAAATGATTGCATAACCATATGAGATTCATCATTGTATAACTCTCAAACTTAACAATCCTCATTTGTATATTTGTAAATATCATATATAGCCAGTTGAGCATATTTAAAAAGCCAAAAATCCATCCAAGCATCAAAGATATGTGCCTAGGTTTGTACATGATGAAAGTCTACCTTTTATATCCTTCACTTTCAAGAGATTGAAAAACCAAAGAAATGCATTTGCTTGTTGCTTTACCTCTACAAAAAAATAGGATCTGCTCAAGTGAAAAAGAAACAAATAAGCTATGATGATACGCTGCGCATATATAAACTTAAGAATGTAGAATATATTACTTTGGCGGTGTATCAATACCTTTGTATTTGTACTCTTATCAGTTTTTACGCTTAGCTTCAACCTGCATATCAATAATTCTTATTACAAATGAAGCAAGGCAATTTGCAACAAATACTACATTCTTAGCAATCAAAGAGAGGACCAGAGATGGAAAAGAAACAAAGAATACATAAACAATGCACCAAACAGTCTAGATTAAAAATAAATGTGTGAAATCACCTACTTGCAGAAGCATTACCAGAATCACCTTTAAAGAGATTTGAGATCTATGCATTATAGTTTATAATCACTTCTCCTTTACATCATCGATGATTGCTATATGCTAAAACAAAATAATAAGAAAACTTGATCGTTAGCAGAGAGAAGACTGAATATCTGAGATGTGAGTTTGGGAGGATCGAATCAGAGCACCAGGAAGATTTGGATATCCGCATCGGTGAACAGATCCTACCACCTAAAGAGTCTTTTAGATATCTAGGATCGATGATCCACCGATCAGGGAGGATAGACGAGGACGTGACCCATCGGATTCGAGCTGGATGGGCAAGATGGAGGGCGGCCTCAGGAGTCCTTTGAGATAGGAACGTCCCTTGTAAGTTAAAGGGAAAATTTTACAAGGTGGCGATTAGACCGGCGATGCTGTATGGGTCCGAGTGTTGGCCCATCTCCAAGGCGCATGCTAACAGAGTAGAGGTGGCGGAATTGAGAATGTTAAGATGGACTTGTGGGAAAACCTTGCTTGACATGATCCCGAACGGTGTTTTCAGAGCAAAACTTGAGGTCGGGAATATTATCGAGAAGATGAGAGAGGGAAGGCTGAGGTGGTTCGGCCATGTCAGGAGGAGGCCACAATCAGCGCCTGTAAGAAGAGTCGAAGCGCTAGTAGTTGATGGTGTGAGAAGGAGGGGTAGACCCAATCTCAGGTGGGAGGATAGACTTAAGCTCGACATGAAGGAGCTGCTCTTGTCCGAGGACATGACCTCAGATAGGAATTTGTGGAGAGCTAGAATTAGGATTTGCGGGTAGTTACCCCTGCCTTAGTTTAGGCCCTTTGCGTGTTTGCTTTTGCCCTTTGTTGCCCCTTAGGTTGCCTTTTTGCCTTCGCTTTAGGTTTCGTCTTCCTTTGTTTTGCCCCCTTAGGTTTACCTGCCTTTGCTTTGCTTTTGGTTTTTGTTTCTGGTTTGATGTGTGTTTTTGTTTGGCGTTTGTGCGTGTTTGGTCTGCCCCTTTTCGCATGCTTTTTGTTTGCTGCCTTTATGCCCTTTTGCTCTCTCTTCTCCTCTTTATCACTCGCACACGTGCACTAGCCGGAGGTCTCATTTGGAAGCAGTCTCCTTACCCCCGGGTCTATCCCTGGGGTAGGGGTAGGCACTGTCTACATTCTACCTCCCCCATACCCTGCCTCGGCGGGATTGGGTATGTTGTTGTTGTTGTTGTTGTTGTTGATCGTTACCTCTACTTTTGAACGCGCATTTCATCGAACAGTTTTCAGGCACTCACCAAATTCCCATAGTTACTGCACATCAATATAAACAAATTCAAATAAACAACCATCATTTACATACTAAAAAAAGAGACTCGTAAGAACAAAACAAATATAACTTTTATAAAAAGTAGCAACATCTACAATTGAAAAAGCTTAAGGAAACAAATATTAGAACAATCATATCTTTGTATCTTTGCTGTGCAATGAAAAGATTTTATCTTTTCACCTTCAATGTTGTGACGCTATTTACGAATTGAGAGAAAACTGGTGGAGTTGTGGAGAACAAGATACATGGTTCGTGGATTACGAGAGGGATAAAAAAATTTATTCCCGCCAATGAAACAAGTTGAATTTTGAAAACCGACACACTTTTTAAGTGGTGCTCAACTGCTCACAAATTTTAAAAATTCTAGATATTGCGCATTTAAATTAACTTTAGGACCTACTAAAGGGTCATAAAAGGTGGCCTAGTGCATAAATGACTTGTACGGTAATTGTACTGTACAAGTCATTTATGCATTAGGCCACCTTTTAAACCTTTTTAGTTAAACCCATTTATCATTTTCCTTAACTTTATCAAATAACTAAAAAAATCCGGCCTTAGAGCACTAGGTGTCACAACAAGCCTAAGCTCTTCATTCGGGGCCTACGGGTGGCACATCACCTTCACATCACTATAACAAACCTCCACAACTAACCCCTCACTCACAACAAACCTCAACTTACTAATTTAGAGCCCACCACTTGCAACTTTATTTTTTTTCACATTTCCAAATAAACTAAATTTATTTATTAAAATAAAAATACAATGCAATATATTTAAAATACTTTATAAACTAAACATAAAAAAAAAAAAAAAAAAAAAAAAAAGTCTTCCCCCTCACACACAAACACATTAAACGGTAGTTTTTTTTAAATAAAATTGAAACGTTTGGTTTGTCAGGGTTCATGCTCGTCGTGCAGGTGGCGAGGTGCATGATGGGGAGCCACGGTGAGCCTGCCAACGTGGCACGGCAAGCCGGACACCGGATGCTCTTAAAAATATGAAACCGACTTATAAAAGCTTGAGCTTTTAAAATAATCTAGTTTATAAAATAAGTTATGTTTGTCACACAAATTTATTGAAGCTTATAAAAACTATAAACATTTATAAGCCCAAGCTAATTGAAACAAGATTGTAAGGGATTATAGGGCCTTATAATTAATTAAATTACTTAAAACATTTAAAATAATACCCATTTCATCTCAAAATAATTGTCCACGTTCTCTTTTTAACATGTCTTAATTTAATTGTTCACTACTAAATATAAATAAGGAAGTTTGATCGCGTTTGTCATATTACCCTTGTTGAAATTTGGAATATTTTAATTAATTAGTTAAGTGTAAAGGCGTAGGTAAATATTCTCCTCAAGTTACCTACTATAGTTACTTAAAACAAAATAAAACATGAAAAGAAAGGCGGGTAAAGTTGTGTGTAAATATATACCCACATATTACCCATAAAAAATTACCCACAAACATACATGATAATTGTAGTTTGTGGGTAACTTAAATTTACCCACAATATTACCCATGGTAGCCAAATCGGTGTGTAGTTCGTGAGAAATGTTTTATTGACACTACATTTCCCACAAAATACACACAAAATATAATTGTGTGGGTAATTCTGTGGCTAAAACCATGTGAAATTTGTGGGCAAGTTTTATCAGTTTTCAATTTTGTAATCATGGGTAATATGTGGGTAAGTTGTGGGTACATACCCACAAATCATCCTCCATGGGTGATTTTTGTGGGTAACTGACAGGCTTCTTGTAGTGGGTGTAAGGGTGTAACGAAACAATATATTGGGTTGACAAAATGAAAGGAATGGCTCAAAAGGGTGTATCTAGGGGTATCTTGCACTAAAGGGGAGTGCAACAAAAAGGTTTCACATGGGGGTCGAAAAGTCGAGGTGACTAATCGATAGACTCGCAATGGTAGGCTGTTTGGGTGATAATCCTATAATATTGCCTTCTAAAACTGAAAAGTCCAAATACATCGAGCTAACTCAACATACCTCTTCTATGGTCTCGAAATGATGCAAAGGCCAAGTTCTAAAGTTTACAAGCTACCGACACACTTATAATTTGGTGGATTTGGGGTAAAATATTGGAAACGGATAAGGCTAATCTCACCATGTAATGTCAAGGGTTGTATGTGCTCGACTAAGGTCTAATCTAGTTAGCTTCAGAAAAACATGTCAAAATTTTCAAAATGGCATAATTTTTCAAAATAAACTAGAAAAATGAATGAGGGCGAAATAAAGTTCAAGATATAATTCTACTCCCGTCCCCCCACTTGAATTGTACAAAGTCCCTTTTGTACTAGGCATTAAAATAAAGGAGAAGAGAAAGGTAGAATTAGAGCGAGAACTTCCCTGAAATTTGCTCCAAAAAGAAGGAGGCCTACGAGAAAGAACCGTGCCTTCGTTTAAGCATCATGAACAAACTTCCATCCCTGAAATCACAATACCGACAAGCATAATTCTAAAAAGAAAAATAAAATAAAAATGAAAAAACAAACCTAACTCACTTTCGTAGGAATCACGGTTGCATTTAGCAAATGCAACAGGCCTTTTAAACCACTTGGTGTCCCAAGTGGACGAGTGAAGTCTCGTGAGGGTTTACAGGGAACACACCCACAAAGTTCATTTAAAAACTAATACAAAGTTACTGTGTTTTAAAATGAAAGAATTAAAGCAGAGGAGAGTTACGTCGTAACTCCTATTAGGGAGTTACGCCGTAACTGGCCAAACCTGGTATGAGCTGTGAAGCGAGTAGTTACGGCATAACCACTGAGATGGTATTACGCCGTAATTGGTAATGCGTCAAGAATTCTGCTGCTAAAATGTTGGTTACGGCGTAATCACCAAGATGAGTTACGTCGTAACTCTGTGCAGATCAGCAACTGCAGCATTAATTACTTCTTTATTTCCTGCAAAATGGTTAGAAAACACAAAACCCAACAGAAAGGAAATAAAAACAAAAGAAAGGGATAATTCGGGTTGTCTCCCGAAAGAGCACTTTTCTTTATTAACGAGTCTGATAAGGTTTTAAAAGGTACCATTTTGAGGGGTCGTTTAAGCCCTTATTTGATAACTTTTATATCCGTCATTGCTTAATATCATTCCTTTTCACTTTTTAGGTCTCTTGAAGGCAAAATGCTGGAATGACACTTATTTGGACGAAAAGGCGCGAATATACGAAGAAAATGGCCAAAGTCAGAATCGAGACACTCAAAGCTGCTGAAAACAGAAGGCGACGGTGTCAGGTGTTAATTGCAACGCCGTCGGAGGATTTTTGTGACGATACAGTAGCCAAATACCCTATTTTCAAGTGACGACGTCGGGCTTTAAAAGAGTAGGCCGTTGCTACTCAGACGGCCTAGATTCAATCCAGACGACGTCAGAAACTAAAGAGGACGGCGTCACAGACATAAGGTGACGCCGTCGCAAGATTAACGTGGCGAAGACGAAACCCTAATGACGGCGACACGACGGCATCACAAAACATAAGGTGACGCCGTCGCATATGTAATATTATATATAGAATCCGGATTTTTTAGTTTTAAAGGAGTCTTTTTGTGGAGTAAAAACCTAAAACCGAACCAAGGGTGTCTTGTACAGTATTTTAGGGTTTCAAACCCTATCTTACATCAAGATAAGTATTTACTTCATCAATTCAATTATGTCTTTGATTATTTGTGTGTATGCTTGCATGTTCTCCATGTCCGGCTAATTTATTTGTGTGTTTGCTTAGGGAATATGAAACTTAATTATTAAATATTGATTGGTTGTTTCTTATCTTAGTTGATTAATTATCTAGTAATGCGATAGGTCATTCGTTGTGTACTTAATGCTTGATTCATCTTTGTGAACCTTAGAATATAATTACCTGAGTAGTTGTAAGCTAAACCATCCAAAGAGTGCCTTAGAGTAAGAGTTTATCATCCCTAGTGGGTTTTGTAGACGAGACCCTTTGGTAAGTTCAAAGAGTTAGGGAGAAAAGCATACCCTACAACCTTAGACACACAACGCAAGTAAGAATAAGACGTGACAACTCAACCATCAATAGGAGATCATTAAGGAGTAGTAAAACCTAAGTAAACACATCTTTAAACTATCATACGAGCACACATAAATTAGACATAGACTACCACCACCTTAGTTTAGATAATTAGATAATAGTAGAGTAATCGGTAGAAATACCAACCCCCCCCCAAATCCAATACGCGAGATTTGTACCTTTCAATTTCCTAAAAAAACATAAAAAAGATAAAAAAAAAATAATCTTCCTCAACCTCAACCTTAGCGTAGTAACTTCTCACTAGCATTCCTATTCCCCTAGAGAACGATATCAATACCCGTGGCTTACCCTAATACTACACTACAACGATTAGGTTCACTGCCTAGGGTGTTGAAAAACTTGCTTGACGAAAAGGAAGTTCCTTTGACCCCGAACGCGCTGCGTAAGCGTATCAAGTTTTTGGCGCCGCTGCCAGGGAATAGAATAGCTAGTTAGTAGTCCACCTCGTTTAGGTTCTTTGCTTGATTCCTATCAAGTAAATTTTTCTCATTTTTAGCTTTCTCTTAGTCTATCCCCCTTCTTCGTGACCTTCGTTCGTAAAAACCATCACTCACCATGATCCGTATCTTCCACCGAAGATTCTTCACTCTACCCCATTCCCAATCCCGAGATTGAGAACACAATCCCACAAAACCCTTCACCCACTCACAATTTTAGTAATCACCTAGGGCATAATGAGATAAATTGGCAACAACAAAGTCCTTTCTATTACTCAGATTCTGATGAGGAATTTGATTATGGTGAGGCACTTGATAGCGGGGAGGTCATTAATGAAGTTAGTTTTGAAATTGAGGAAGACCCCTCCCAATGTTTTGACCCTAGGTGTAGGATTGAGAAAGATGGCCCCTTTAACATGCAATTCCCTTGCAAAATAAGACTAGAAGGGTTCGATGCTTATTTGAATTCATTCTTACCTTTAAACTTAATATCAAGGGATCTATACAACAAAATCAAGGTCAATGAGTTAACCTATCAAGGGAACAATGTTGTTGAAGCAGTAATTCATTTGCACGTGTTTGTCGGAAGTTTTGCTTATTTGGTAGAGTTCATGGTCTTAGAAGACTTAGGAGAATTTATAGATAAGGACCTCACTCAAGTAATTTTTGGAAAACCTTTCAAAAAATTGACTAGGTTGAATGAACGAGTGATTGATGGTCTAATTACATTCTCTGATGAAGTTGAAGATTTCATCTACCAAATGCCACGCGCTCATCCTAGGTTTAAACATAAGGACATTGAGGCTTGTAATAGAATGACCCCTATTCCATTGCTTAGTGAAAGAGATAGGCAAAGTGGGCTTAGGTACCCATATGAGAAAACTAAGCGGTATTACAAAAAATGCCTTGAATTAGGAGATGATTACAAAAAGAATGAAAGAGCGTTGGAATGGCTTAAGTATGAGCACGAGAGCGTGCGTGAAGCAACGTAGGGGCACGACTACGAGTCTAGCTACAAGACTCTTAAATAAAGAAAAGCGCCTCGTGGGAGGCAACCCATGCTTAATTGTTTGCTTGTTAGTGTCATATATCTTTTATTAATTGTTTATCCTCATGTTTAAATTTGTAAAAATGCTTTATTTTGTTTTTAACCTCGTCTTAATTGCATATAAAGGTATTTTACATAAAGGATAAGTGTAGGGAGGATTACACACGTTTTCAAAAGAAACGTAAACATGAGAATAACAATTAAATAAAAGATATATATGTTTGTTTGTTCGAGTCAAATGCTTGTATCGAGTCATAATGGATGTTTTTGCAGAAATTTTTCCAGATTCTAAAGATGTAAATTTTCCAGAATTTTTTCAGAAAATCGCAGAACAGTTTTTGTCAGGATAACCTGACGGCGTCAGGATTGCAACCTGACGGCGTCAGGAAGGAGTAAAAACATCAGATCACTTTTTCTCGTTTTCTGAGCTACTTATAAATTTTTGGAATTTTCCAGGTCTTAATTTTCTTAGAAATTCTGTAAACATCCATTCCACAAGCATTATATCCTAGTTTAAATCGAGTCTTATATATATTATTACCGCCGATTTTACGCGAAGGTTTCGTTTGTTTTCTTCAAGTGTGCAGGTTTAGTTTATCAAGAAGAAGTTACATAAGATTGAGGAGATTTTCACGCATAAATTCTTCTTGGAAAGGATTTAACCACCACTTTACACGGATCCTACCGAGCTAATCAGGGGAGTATTAGTTTCTTTTGTTTTTGATTACCTTCTTTTATCATAACTTTGATACTTTCGGGGAACATTGGGGACAATGTTCAGTTTAAGTGTAGGGAGGGAAAATAAAACGGGAACTTTGAAACTATGCTTATCCTTGATTATTTGCTTTGTCTAAATGCATTTGCGTAATAAACCATGAGAAAATGTCGGTTAGGGTAATTTTGGCACCAAATTTAAAATTTTTCATGACATATAGGAGTGGGCCATTAGTCTTAACAAAAACGTCTCACGGATAGGAAGTTGCATGACTAGCACAAAAACCCTTTACCACCCAAATTCCACCCAAAATGTGAGGATCGCCCTTAGATTAGTAGGAATTAAAGCATTCATCTTTAATGCTTAGAGTGTGAACCGGTAGTATATTAGATTCTAGAACTTGTTTTGTGATGCATTCCGAGATCGCAAGTGAGACTACACTTGTGTAGTTAGGAATAACTAAATGATAAGAGGCATTAGGATAACCCATGTTTGATACCCGTAATATAATTACTTCTTCCACATCGGTTGAGTAATTCCCCCACACCCTTTGCGTTGTACTCATCTTTAGTACACGATACCCCTAGTTAACCCCTCAGAGCCTATCCTTTTCGCGGTTCTCGTGATGTTTTGGTTTTTCCGGAATATTAATGAAGAGCATTGTTTACACCCCACCCCCAAATATACACCCAAATCGCCTTAGCCTACCCCTTATGCACTCGCTTTAAGTGCAAATTTTTGTTATCACCCTAAACCCTTAGTTCAATTATCTGGTTGCTTGCATGAGTTGCTAAGTCGAGTCATATCCTTTGTATACAGTTTTGGGACGATTGGGATTCATGGGAAAAGTTAAAGTTTATGAAATGACGGGAAGGGAACGTTAAATTCAAATTCCCTTTGTTTGCATAATAATGTACCCCAAGTGTTTTGATCTTTTCAATTCAGGTCAAATTAGTGTTAGAGTAATAAAAACTCAAGTGTAGGGATGTGCCTATAAATCCCTATCATTTTGATGTTACAGTAGGGGATGGTAGAGTAAAAGTGTATGTGAAAAAAAAAAAAAAAGAAATCGAAAAAAAAATAGAAAAAGAGAAAAAGAAAAAAATAGAGTGTTAAAAAAAAAAAAAAAAAAACATATGTGCTACCATCCTACATCTATCCTTTAAATTTATGTTCGTTTATTTCCGTTACCTAGAGTTTTAGAGTGTCGAGTCTTGGCTTAGCAACGCCATTCTTCGTATGCATTTAACATAGAGATTTTTGACTAGCCACCATTAAATAGCCTATCCCACCAAACCCTTGTTTCCCTACCGTAAGCCTAACATTACAACCCTTTAAAAGACCTCTTTGATAGTCTTTCCTAGGTGCTTACGCCAAAGCGATGGAGGTTTGATCTATTCTCAAGCCTATGGCAATTTATGTACTAGGACCGGTTAATGAGTGTTTATCTTCCATTTCCAACTTGATATATTTCATATACACCCGAGAGATGAGAGTATCCAAACACCCCATGTGAGGTGCTAGTATGTAATTTCCGTGCTTGTTATGACTTTTGCGGGGCTTATATGTGTTGTGGACCGTTTTAAATCAATGCTTCATGACCTCTAACTTATAAATTAATTGGCTAAAAGCACATTTGCTTGAGGACAAGCAAATAACAAGTGTAGGGATATTTGATAAGGTTTTAAAAGGTACCATTTTGAGGGGTCGTTTAAGCCCTTATTTGATCACTTTTGTATCCGTTATTGCTTAATATCGTTCCTTTTCACTTTTTAGGTCTCTTGAAGGCAAAATGCTGGAATGACACTTATTTGGACGAAAAGGCGCGAATATACGAAGAAAATGGCCAAATTCAGAATCGAGACACTCAAAGCTGCTGAAAACAGAAGGCGACGGCGTCAGGTGTTAATTGCGACGCCGTCGAAGGATTTTTGTGACGATACAGTAGCCAAATACCCTATTTTCAAGTGACGACGTCGGGCTTTAAAAGAGTAGGCCGTTGCTACTCAGATGGCCTAGATTCAATCCAGACGACGTCAGAAGCTGAAGAGGACGGCGTCACAGACATAAGGTGACGCCGTCGCAAGATTAACGTGGACAAGACGAAACCCTAATGACGGCGACACGACGGCGTCACAAAACATAAGGTAACGCCGTCGCATATGTAATATTATATATAGAATCCGAATTTTTTAGTTTTAAGGGAGTCTTTTTGTGGAGTAAAAACCTAAAACCGAACCAAGGGTGTCTTGTACAGTATTTTAGGGTTTCAAACCCTATCTTACATCAAGATAAGTATTTACTTCATCAATTCAATTATGTCTTTGATTATTTGTGTGTATGCTTGCATGTTCTCCATGTCCGGCTAATTTATTTGTGTGTTTGCTTAGGGAATATGAAACTTAATTATTAAATATTGATTGGTTGTTTCTTATCTTAGTTGATTAATGATCTAGTAATGCGATAGGTCATTCGTTGTGTACTTAATGCTTGATTCATCTTTGTGAACCTTAGAATATAATTACCTGAGTAGTTGTAAGCTAAACCATCCAAAGAGTGCCTTAGAGTAAGAGTTTATCATCCCTATTGGGTTTTGTAGACGAGACCCTTTGGAAAGTTCAAAGAGTTAGGGAGAAACGCATACCCTACAACCTTAGACATACAACGCAACTAAGAATAAGACGTGACAACTCAACCATCAATAGGAGATAATTAAGGAGTAGTAAAACCTAAGTAAACACATCTTTAAACTATCATACGAGTACACATTAATTAGACATAGACTACCACCACCTTAGTTTAGATAATTAGATAATAGTAGAGTAATCGGTAGAAATACCACCCCCCCCCAAATCCAATACCCGAGATTCGTACCTTTCAATTTCCTAAAAAAACATAAAAAAGATAAAAAAAATAATCTTCCTCAACCTCAACCTTAGCGTAGTAACTTCTCACTAGCATTCCTATTCCCCTAGAGAACGATATCAATACCCGTGGCTTACCCTAATACTACACTACAACAATAAGGTTCACTGCCTAGGGTGTTGAAAAACTTGCTCGACGAAAAGGAAGTTCCTTTGACCCCAAACGCGCTGCGTAAGCGTATCAGAGTCTTTAAGTTAGACTCAGAGCCGCGGGGCTACCAGTCCTTGTTCGTCATCTCGTGGACTGGGCAATCTCCATGTTGAAGCCAGGTGATCAAATTCTCATCCCGTTTGTATCCTTTTCCAAGTTCTAAACACCCTAAGTAAATTTTTTTGATCTTTTGGTAGGGGTGATCAAAACCTTTCGCCTTATCTTCTTCACTAATACCAAGCAGCGGCCGAGCATAATTTATCATCGCCAATCTTCAACCAAACCAGTCCTTCTTTCTCGTTTTTATCAAGCCCAGATATTTCTTTAAAGGGTTTTCCGAAAATCACCCTAGTCAGCCCATCTGATACGAACTCGCTAACATCATCCAAAACCACAAAGTCGACAAGAAATGAGTGAGTTCCCACAAACACATGAATGTTTGTTGCAATCTCGAGGAAGTTGTTTCCTTTGTAATCAAGCTCCTTTTCCATAACCGGGTTGTAGCATTCCTTAGAGATAATGTTAACTGGGGAATTTGTGTCGATAAATGGGTGAAAATCAATGAACCCAATTTTGCATGAGATTTTCAAATAATAGGGATTCCTATGATGGATACGTGCCCCCATTTCATAAAACTGTGGTTGGTCCGATTGTACGAATGTTTTTTCAGAGTTATCTTGCCAATGGGTCATCTCAACATCACTTGAGAGGTCTTCAGCACTTAATCCTAAGTTATCTTCTTCCTCAAAATTCACGAAAACATCAAAATCCTTCCCCGAGTCAACCTCTCCAGGATCCGGGGGGTCGCTAAGAAACTTTTCAAGGGCTTCACCAAAATTCCCCACTCGGTCATTTGCACATACCTTCTCCGGGGTAGACAAATGTTTATTAGGTCCGAATGTGGCGATCTCTCCATTAGCTTCCAGAGTCAATTTTCCGGCAAAGACATCCACTTTAGTGTGAGTAGTAGCAAGCATGGGTCTTCCTAAAATGACAGGTATCATGTTGTCTTCCGGAATGTCAAGAATCACAAAATCCACTGGGAAAAAGAATCTCTTAATCTTCACCAATACATTTTCAACAATTCCTAATGGCTATTGCATGGATCGATCAGCCATTTTAATTTTCATCTTGGCCAGTTTTAAGTTGCCAATTCCCATACACAAAAACATCGAACGAGGCATTATGCTAATACTAGCTCCAAGATCTGCTAGGGTGTTACACATGTTTAGGCTCTCGATATAGCAAAGGGAGAGTAAAGCATCCTGGATCTCTTTCCTTTTGTGGTAGCTCGTTCCTCAAAACCGCTGAGCACCTTTCTTTGAGGCGAATAGTCTCATCATAGCTTAATTCCCGTGCAATATCATGACGATCAGCATCATTAGTAGGAGGGTTTACCAGCAAAGTTTGGTCCAAAAGTGATTGTCTTTCCATGTTGATTCGTCGCTTAACCTTTTCTGAAAAGGTCAAAGGCTCTTCGAGGATAGTTTCTCCAGTGTGGACAACTTCTTCCTCCCAAGCTGTTAGGTAATTAGAGATGGCTTCTGAACACGAACTAACACTTCTCTCTAATCTCTTTATCCTTTCATCGTGAAGTTTAATAGAAGAGACTGTATTATCCACGAATGCTTTCATCATTTTTTCTATCCTATCATAGCACTCTCTAGATTCTTTGATGTGGTCAAGAATCTCTTTCTCAAGATCGTTCCCGGTATTGGTCTCAAATATACTTTTAACCTTCTCAACCCTACATGCTTCAGCTTCTCTTTCCAACCTTCGTTTTTTAAAAATTTCCCTATAATTGTATTCTTGCTTCGTTATTGTCTTCATTACCTTATGATCGAAGTTATCTCTCGGTCCGTATCCTGTATCCATGTGCCACTTGTAGCAATGTTTAGAAATCCGCTGAATATATTCCAAGGCCTGATCAGGAGTCATGCAAGGAATAGGTCTTGGTGAATCGAGGAGTTCTCGTGCTCGCGTATTAATCCCCCGATAGAAGACGTATACAATCTGATGTTTGTTTAAATCATGAGTAGGGCATCGATAGAGAAGCTCATTAAATCTTTCCCATTCTTGGTACAACGTCTCTTCTCCAATCTGAACGAATTGATAGATTTTCCCGAGAAGAGACGTGCAGTGTACCCGGTCTTAATATTTAATGAGCTTCTCTATCGATGCAGGTTTTACTGACCAGGTCTTAATATTTATAGTGTCTCGCTATACCTATGGTCTACCCTAATGCACTAACGGGCAATGTACCCGGTCGTGTGTAGTGTAGTAAATGGTAAAGCCGAGGTCGTCCCAAGAGCTATGTGTGTCGGATTATTACTAAGTCTAATTGTCATAGAATAAAATGGTTTTGATAGGGATTTAATTAATTAAACTACTAATGCAGAATATAAAATAACAGCAAATAAATGGTAAAGGGAAATCAATAGAGGAATAGTGTTGCTAACCTAGTCAATCCTCCTAGCTAGTTATGTCTACGTGTACCTACTTCCAATTACTTCAGGTGGGGTCAAATTCGAGAGGACAGCATTTGGTCAATTCGCCCTAACCTATCAGCAAAGATGCCACCACATGAGAAATTAGGCGCACCGTCATAAGTCCTGTTGTTCCTGGTCCCCTAACCTGAGTCATTAAGTACCGCTACATGCTAGATTCTAAATAATGAGTACCTGGCCATTAGGAACTTAGACTGTTAGGATTTGGAAAATCCAGTAGTTAAAGTGTCGGTCACCTCAAGTATATGTATTCTTTATAAAGCTCGTAGTCGTAGTTATTTTATGTTAAGTAGTATCTAGTTTAGTAACACCGTGGAGGACGGACGGGTCTTTACCCACTGTATGCCTGATCCACAGCCCGTCAGGTGGCGTTTTATGTAAAGACTATAAATACTCTCTACCTCCCAAGGTAGAGAGTTGGAGCTCATAATAAGATTTTTCTTTCTCTCACTAAAGTTCTCAAACCTCTAACTTTCTCTCTCTAAAACTCATATTGTGTACGCCTACTTTGCTTGTGGTTTGATGTGTATGTGAAATCCAATATGTGACAAATGGTATCAAGAGCCAAGGTTAGATCATCTCTTACATATCTTTGGATTTCTAGTGGTTTTTAGGTGGTTTTTGAGTTTGAGAAAGTTTAGTGGTTTTTGCATCATTTGGTTGATTTCTAGTGTTAAAGTTTGGATTTTGATTGTACTTTTGTGTTTAGGATCATCACAAGTGTTTAGGTTTTGATTTGGAAGGCTTGAATCATCGTGGTTGGGTTGTTTTTGGATTGAAAAGTGTGTTTTGGAAGTTTTTCAAGTTAGCGACTTGGCTCTCGGTGTAATTTTCTTGGTAGCGATGATGAGTGTGTAAATACTCATCATTTTTGGTCAAATCTGAACTGCAAAACATTTAAAAACGCTCATAAATGCATCAAAATACTGAAAATATCCCAAAATTGTGTTTTATATGTTTCAGATGCAAAATGTTTAAAATCAGATGAAAATCGAGCTAAGTTTGCATAATTGGCAGTTTCAGTCCCCCGACTTTCAAAATTGGCAGAAATAGTCCCTGAGCACTTATTTTAAAAAGAAAAGTCACCAAAGGTCCTTTTGAAATCATAAGTTGTCATAATTAGTCCTTTGGTGAAAAATTTCAAAAGTTTTGAGAATTTACAAGTTTGGTCCTTCAAGTTTCAAAATTGACAGAAATTACCCCTGGACATTTTTAATTTGAAAATTATTATTTTTGGTCCTTGGGAAAATTAAATTTGTCATAATTGGTCCCTATGATAAACTTTGAAAAATTGGCAGTTTCAGTCCCTTGGTTTTTGGTGAATTGCAAAAATGGTCCTTGTTATTAATAAACAAGCCATGACCCTTGACCCTTGAGCCTTGACCCCTGCCAAAACATCCTTGACCCCCTGTCTTGAACCCTTTGCCTTTTAATACACCCCGGTCAAACCCCAGTCAACCCTCACCCCTTTTCCCTCCAAAACACCACTGTCTCCTCCAACTGCTCTGCAAAACCAGATAACCCCTCACCTCCAGCTCACAAACCCACCACCTTATCACTCCACCTCACCTAACAAAACAAGAAACAATTAACGTTTCTCCTTCCTTGCACTCAAACCTCCTTCCCTGTTGCTATATCAATTTGGCGCCAAAAAACTCATCAATGGCTAAAAATGATTCAAGTGATCCAATGGCTCTGAAAAATGGTGGGAAATGCTCAGAAGGAAAGTGGAAGACATTTTGTTGTATAAATAGAAGAAGAAAAGGAGTGAGAAGGAGTAGTTTTTAGTTTTAATTTTCATGTATGTCGTTTTTATTTAAATTCTCTTAGTTAGTTTCTAAAGTTGAAATCTTTGCTTGTATTCTGTTACCTTAATGTAATTTGAACTCATTTCAATCTCAGTTTCAAGTTTGTAGAATTAATTCTCATGTTTGCAATTTTAAAGTCGAAATTCCAAATTAAGCTTTGTTGATTTAAAATTGTTACATTGGACTAATTAGGCTCATTTAAGCTTGTTATAGCTTATTGTGAGCTTAAATTTGTTTCAATCTCAAAATTTACTCAAACATCAAAACACAGTCAACAAAAGTCAACTGCTCATTAAGGAAGAAGGATTTGATGAATTGCTGGGGTTGGATTTGGATTTAGGTTGATGCAGAGCTGGATATGGTTAGCTTAGCTGTAGGACTGGATTGAGAATAGGATTAGAATAGTGGTTCATAATCTCAGTTACAAGCCATAGTGGCTAGGACCACTTGTAAGTTCAAATTTATCTCACTTGAATCTGTTTGTTCTTTTATTGTTATCATTGCATTTGATAGTTGTTGATTATAGTAGTAAAGCTGTCTTGGATTGGATTTGAGTTTAGACTAGTTTAGCTTGCATTTTAATATTTTACATAGTGTTTGGATCAGTTGGTTTCAGTGAGTTTGAGGTTTAGTTTGTGGTAAGATTTGTCACAGTAGTATCATTTAGGATAATTAGGCTTGATTCAGTCACTCATTTGCACATTAGATTAGTAAAAGTCAAAATTGCATGTTACTTGATTCAATTTCAGTTTTAGTTGGAATTAGCTGTTAAAATTAAACCTATAGGTGTAGAATTTTATATCCTAGCTTGCATCAGCTCTATTTTATCATAAAACATTATAATCAGTTCACAATTTAAGCTCAAATTTCGTTTCGGTCAAAATATCATAACTGTCAAAAAGTCAAGTTGGAAAATCTGTTTTTCACCCAACTTGGTTGATTTTTCATGGCTTCAATTCTGGATCAATATTGTTGAAAATCTGGGACAATTGACTTCAGTTGGTCAAGAGCTTAAATCTGATTTTTGTGTAATTTTTCCAATTTTCTATAAGCTTCTATTCAGCTTGTCAAATGAGCTTAAAGTGCCCTGTGCACTTGCTCAGCATACACTGAGTGTGCACAGGTTTGTGCAGAAGCTCTCAACAAGCTCATGAGAGCTGTTCTTGGTCTGATTTTTGGTCTATATGCTCCTTCCCAGGTCTACTTGAGATTGTGGTATCTGGTTTTGAGTTCCAACTAGGGTAGACAACTTATTTTTAAGCTTGAATTAAGCACCTCAGAACTGAAAATCTCTTGTTTGATCTTGTACTCAATAGCTTGTAGCTGGTTATCTTGAGGTTCTGAGTAGCTGGAATAGGTTGGTATTAGGTTGTTTTAGTATAATCTAGCTTCTGTGTTCATTTTGTGTTGTCTAGTGCTTATTTGCTTATTTTTAGTGCTTATTCTCATTCAGTTTGCACTACAGCTTCATAATCCTTCACATAAGCCATAGTTTTTATATTTTTCTTAGATTTAGAATATAATTTTAGAATTTTCCTAAATTTTTCATATTTTTCCAGCACTGTTTGATATTTTTCTTATTTTAAATCAGTTTTTAGGACTTTTTAAATAGCTTTTAATACAAATAAATCAGAAAATCTTCAAAAAAAATAAGTTTTCAATTTTCATAGATTAAGATAAATATAAAAAGCAAAAAAATAATTTTTCCAGATTTTTCTTAGTTAAATTTGTAATTTTTAGCCATTTAATTAGTTTTAAATAGTTTTTAATTCATAGAAAATAGAAAAATAATCAGAAAAATACAAAATTAGTTTTGAAAATTCTCTTTAGTTATTTTAGATTTTTGAAAAATAGTTTCACAATTTTCCTCTTTATTTTCATAATTTTTAGTATTTAGAATAGATTTAAAAGTTTCAAATTAGTTTTTAATTCAAATTTATAAAAGAAAAATCAAGAAAATCAAATTTTAAAAATAGTGATAGCGTTTATTTAATATAATCTAGCTTTTTAATTTTCTTTAATTTGCATTTAAGCCCCTGTAATTTACAAACTTTTTCTTTAGGTATAATTATTCATAATCATAACCCCTTTCTTGTTCAATATCACCCGATCACTACACGTTTGGCTATTTAGTCGCACAGCTCGTTGGGACTTAACGACCTGGGGAAACACTATGCTCTCCTGGTTAATTGCATTCTGTTCTGAGATGATTGACTCTGGTTGACCATTCCTGGTTAATTTGGGTTGACCGTTTGGGAGCGAATCAAATTTTGGCGCCGCTGCCGGGGAGCTGTGCTAATAATCTTACGTTTAGCAGATTAGTGATTTGAATATTCACTCCTTGTTCATACCATTTATATATATATATATATATATATATATATATATATATATATATATATATATATATATATATATATATATATATATATATATATATATATTTTCTTACAAAAAATCCAAAAATCCAAAAACATCTTAAAACATATAAAACACAAAAATATTTTTCTTTTGTTTCTACATATATATAACCATAAAACCCAAAAAGATTCTTCTTTCCCCATTTTTCATAATTCCCTTGGCTCTGAGATTCCTTAGAGTTAACTCTAGTGCATGCGCACTCGTTCTTCTAGATCATTGAGTCCTTTTCGTGATCTAGCAGAAATTCCTAGAAGACGTTCTCATAGACGTGCTGCCCAAATAGTCGAACCCGAGATTCGTACTATTCCAAGCAACAATATGGCAGACGAACGAACTATGGCGGAAATGCTCCAGGCACCCACCGAGGGTTATGGAGATGCCATCATTTTACCAGCAATCAATTCTGATCACTTTGAATTGAAGACACATTTGATCCAACTTGTGTCTACAAATCAATTCCACGGGTTTGATCGAGAAGACCCGTATGCACACATCCGTTGGTTTAACAAGTTGACCTCAACGATTGATGAGTGTGTAAATACTCATCATTTTTGGGTCAATCTGAACTGCAAAACGTCTAAAAATGCTCAGAAATGCATCAAAATACTGAAAATATTTCAAAACTGTATTTTATATGTTTCAGATGCAAAATGTTCAAAATCAGATTAAAAATGAGCAAAGTTTGCATAATTGGCAGTTTCAGTCCCTCAACTTTCAAAAATTTGTCAAATTTAGTCCCTAGGCACTTAATTTCAAAAGTAAAATCACCAAAGGTCCTTTTAAAATCAAAAGTTGTCAAAATTAGTCCTTTGGTGAAAAATATCAAAAGTTTTGAGAAATTACAAAATTGGTCCTTCAAGTTTCAAATTTGGCAAAAATGGTCCTTGGAAATTTTGAAAATGTCAAGTTTAGTCCTTATACTATTGGAGCTTGTCGCTTTTAGTCCCTTGGAGCAACTTTGCAAATTGGCAGTTTTGGTCCCTTGAATTTCAGAAATTACACATTAGGTCCTTGTGTTTTAAACCTTTACAAACCCTTGGACCCTATCATAACTGCATTTGGACCCCCTGTCATTAACCCATTTGGACTCTTCAATTTGGACCCCCCCTTTATTATTAAACCCCGGTCAAACCCTTTGGTCAAACCACCCTTTTGCCCGCCTTTTTCACTGTCTTCCCACTCCACCTCTGCAACACTCTTCCTCCCATAATTCCAACTCAATCCCCACTTAACTTGTTCCCTCCACTTCAACAAACCTCCAAGATGCATTAATTGCATCCCCCCTAACACTCAATCCTCCCAGTGGATAAAACCAATTTTGGCGCCAAAATATGATCCTATGGCCAAAATTACTTGAATCCATCTAATGGCCCTGATTATATGTGGGATTAGCTCAGAGAGAGAAAGGAAGCTGAGTTGGTGTATAAAAGAGGAGGAAGAAAGAGAGAAAAAAAGTAGTTAGTTTTAAATTTTTAAGTATGTCGTTTTTTAAGTTTATGTTTTAATTAAACTCTAGGATGTAATCTTTTGCTTCATTGTACTAAATTCAAGTAACATTATCAGTGTATTGTGTTTTTAAATAGTAATTCCAAGTTCTTATATAAGTTTCAAATTTCAAGTTTACTGTTGCACATTTCAGTTTAAATTTCTTATGTACAAGCTTTCAGAAGCTTATTTTTAAGCTTAAACTAGTTCATTAAAGCTTCTAATAGCTTTTGGTAAGCTTTAAATTAAGATTCAAGCAATTTGGGTCCATGGTCAACGAAAGTCAAACTGAGCTAGGAATGGGAATGGTGATGATATTTGGGTTGATGCAGCATGGATATGGATTGGATTAGACTAAATTAGTGTAGGTATGGTCTGGTTTAGCCTGAGAAATAAGCTGGACATTGGTGAGTGAGTTTCTTATTTTCAATTTTCAAGTCAATTTGCAATTTTTGTTTGTACTTGTATCTGTGGTTATAAATAGTTCAAATGTGTTTATTTAGTTGTATTTAGGATAGTTAAGCTCAGTTTGATCAATAACTCAAGCCTGTTCTTTAGTTAGCTTCATTAAATTTGCATATCAGTGGTTTATAGGTGTGTTTGGATTTGGTGCTTAATCTGAGTTATAGGTTTGTGCAGTGGGCAACACTTGTTGTTTTTGGCTTGTGCAGTTCTATCATACTCAATTCAGTCATCAAATTGTGCCTGCTAACCACCAAAGTCAACATCACATAATATCTGTCTTAATAGCTTAACTGTGGGAGTTTTGTAAAATCAAAAGCTAGTTTTGTGTTTAAAAATCATAAGTATAGCTGTCATTAGTGTCATTTCATCATAATACTTCAATCTAAGTCCTTAAAATTAGTTGTCAAGTTCATAAAAGTCAACTTTCAATTCTGTCAAAAAAGGTCAAAGACTTGAAAAATCCATTTTGAGCCATACTGAAAGGATTTTTCTTGGATTGATCTCTGAGCCAAATCAAATGAAACTTGTGGTGTTAAAAAGTTCTACTGGTCTAGTTTATTATTGCCATTTTTGTATATTTTTGCAAATTTTCTACAAGCTCTAAAACTGGCTTGTCAAATGGGCTTATTTGCCCTGTGCAACTGACTCAGTTAACACTGAGTCTGCACAGGGACTTGCAGGGCTTGGGAAAAGCTCATAAGAGCTTGTGAGCAGCTCATCTTTGGTTTAGACATACCTAGCCAGGTCTAGTTTAGGTTCCATCTTTTTGTTTTCATTTCCAGCTTATTGTGTTGCTTGTGTTTCAGCTCCAAAGAAGCACCAAAAACTATTTTTTTTAGCCAATAAGCTCATATCATCAAATATGTGCATTGTGTGCTTTAGAGGTTTAGAGTAGTTGTAAATTGTTGCATTGGAGTACTTTTAGCATATTTTGGCTTGTGTAATCAGTTGGTGGCTTTTGGTTCTCATTTGCTTATTTCAAAGTGCTTATTTATAAAGCACTTGCATAGAAGCCTCTTATTCCTTCACACAACCCCCTATTTTTATATTTTTCCTTGATTCTCTATATTATTTTAAGCTTTTCTTGAATTTTTCAGATTTTTCTAAGTCAGTTTGCTATTTTTCCCTATTTTAATTAGTTTTTAGGCCTTTTTAATTAGCATTTAATACAAATAATTCAGAAAAGTTTCAAAAAAATAATTTTTCATTTTTCATAAGTTAAGATAAATATAAAAAGTCTAAAAAATATTTTTCCAGATTTTTGTTAGTTAAATTTGTATTTTTAAGCAATTTAAGTAGTTTTAAATAGTTTTTAATTCCTAGAAAATACAAAATAATCAGAAAAATATAAAAATAGTTTTGAAAATTCTCTTTTGTTATTTTAGATTTTTCCAAGTTATAATTTTATTTTTCTAGCTTTATTTCATATTTTCTTGTATTTTAGGTTAATATTTAATAGTTAAAAATAGTTTTTAATTAATAATAATTAGATAAATAGTTTTAAAAATAAATTTCTTTTTCTATAAATTTTCTTTTATCATTAGGTTTGGAAAAATTTCATTTTCATATTTTTAGGATTTATATTGTTTAAGTTTCACATTTTATTTTGTACGTCACGTAGTTTTTTTTTTAATTTAAGTTTTATAAAAGAAAAATCAAAAACATCATTTTTGCGAATAGTGATAGCATTTATTTAATATATTTTATCTTTTTAATTTTCTTTAATTTGCATTTAAGCCCCTGTAATTTGTTGGCTTTTTCTTTAGTTATAATTGTTCAATCAACTTCTTTCCCGTTCAAATCTCTCGATCACTATTCGTTTGGTGATTCTTCGCATAGCTCGCTGGGATATTATGACCCGGGGAAACACTATACTCCCCTGATCTTAATTGCATTGGTGTTTAAACTGTTTTAAGTTTCTTACGGTCGGCCATTCACAAGTGGCCGGCTTGTGTGAGAAAACTTGACGGTTTGGACCCGATCAAATTTTTGGCGCCGCTGCCGGGGAGCTGTGCTGATTATCTTCCGTTTAGCAGATTAGTGATTTGAATATTCACTCCTTGTTTATACCATATGTATGTATTTATATTTTCTTATAAAAATCAAAAATCCAAAAAGATTTTCATTCTTTGTTTTGCAAAATGTTTACCCAAAAACCCAAAAATATTCCTCTTTACCCTCTTACCCTTTTTGATTCTCTATCCCTTTACCCTCTATCCATTTGATTCTAACTTCTTCTATTCTCATGGAATCTCTCGACTACGACGAATTCTGGGACGAAGTTGAAAAACTTCAGACTTTATCACAAATGTCGAGAATTCGTGTTGTTCATGATGATCCATTAATTCTGCGTAGGGAAATGGAACGAGAAACCGGGGTGACAAAGGACCAGGTGCTTCCCTCTGATAATAGAAGTGCTAAATACGTCCAACCTACGGTTATCCAAAGACCTAACCCCTCAATTGCTCCTAAGCCGTCTAGGATTGATCCTAAACTTTCACGATTTACGGTTAAAAGCAAACATGCAGAATTTAGACCGGTGACTAGCAAGAATGACTTGCCTAATCTTCACGTTTCTCAAGAACCAGAACCAGAGACCATAACGGAAGTGGTGGAAATTGCTAGCTCTCAGAGCACACCACTTGTCCCACCTCCGGACTTTTCAAAATGTTCTTCAAGACTTGATAGTCATTCGGATCACCATGTTGGTTTTGTTGATTCTTTGAATAAACTGATTCCGTTTCATAACTCTCAAATGAAATCGTTTATTCCTTGTGTCGGTTGTGGTGAACCTCTTTTTGGTTCACCCTGTCGTTGGTGTACGTGTGTACAATGTGGTAATGATATTCATAACGAGAGTTGTTTGTTTTGTGGTTCGAGGAATTCATTTGATTATGATCCTAATCCGAACTCTTTTAACGACTCCTCAAATTTTTCCAACTACCCACCACAGCCCGACTTATCTTCATATAATCAACATACCTGCTGTGAATTTTGTGGAGGTCCTCACCTAGAATTTGATTGTCAATCGGGAAACACGTTTGTCTATGAACAGTTTTCCAGTGATGCTCAGAACTTTGGTTATGACCAGAATCCATATGATTCACCAGTCCAGACTCAACAGTTTTACTGTTGTGAGTACTGTGGAGGTCCCCATTTCAGCTCTGATTGTCAAATAGGGAATCCATTTCCTTGTAACAATCATGACTCTTCCAGGTTTGAAAATTTCCAACCTCCACAGCACCATACGGTTCAAACTCCACCTGAGCCGTTGCCTCCAGAAATCTCCCAAAATTTTGAAACCGCAATGAAAACACTTGATGATATGATTCAAAACTTTAAGAATCAAGTGAGTGGTGAAAAAACAATGGGAGAATTGCTTGCCGAAGAACGAGAAGAACGAGAGGCCCGCAAATCTAGGGAAGAATTATTAATCCTAGAGCAAGCAGCTCTAAGGCGTTCCAAATTTCTTAAGGCATCTATGTATGATGATGACGAGGAGAGTTTTTATCCTCTTAAGAATATTTCTCAACTCCCTCAGTCAGTTGATATCCCAGCAGTTGAGATTCCATCTCAAACAACTGCTATCACACCCAAAGCTCCCACTCACTCTCTGAACATGGGGGACGAGCATCTTGACACTGTTCCTGAAAAGGAATCGGACGAATTCATAAAGTATAGTGTTGAGAACCGTGTCCCAATCCCGAGAGAGTCACATGGAACTTCTGATCATATGTGTGATTCTTCTTCCCCTCTTGAGTGTTCAAAAGATCATTTTGAAACTTTCTCCGATTTTAGCGAAGATTGTGCTTCTTATGGAAACATCGAGTATGTTGAGGCATCCCTTCCACAATCTGATGCTGATCATCTTCTTGAGGAGTTCTCCGGTGAACTCACTCACATCAGTCCACTTTCATCGGAAAGTAATGATTTCGAAGCCGATCTGAGAGAGACTGAAAGTCTCCTTGATAATGATCGTTCACTCACTTCTCACCCTAACAGTCCAATAGAGAATGTTGATCACTTTGTTCCCGAAACATTCAAAGCTACTTTCACTAATCCTTTATTTGAATTCAACTCTGAATTCACTTTAATTTCTGAGAATCCACTCTTTGATACTCAGACCGAGGATGGTGATGAGCCCACAATGGAACAAGAGTTCACAAATTCACTTCATGTGAATGATTCTCTTCATGAAGAATTCTCCGGTGAACTCTCTCATGACATATCTCCTCCGGAACATGATCATTTCTATTTTGATCTTGAGGATGATATTGGCTCGGGGGAAGGTGTACTCTATCATATGAGTGTGCTTATTAATGATACTACCCTCACCCTTCCTCCCGATATGTCTACATTTGAGGATGAAGAATGGATCTTGATTGTTATCAAAATCTTTCTTCCTTTCCTCAAATATCTTGTGATTTCTCTTCATCTTCACTCCTTCGGGAATGAAGACACTATCTTTGACCCCGGCATTTTCATTTATCATTTTTGAGCCAGTTCTATGTATATCTCATCGGTGTGGAACTTTCACGTGCTTCAAATGTTTGTCCAAACATCTTGAATGAAAGTCCGATGGAGATTGTCTCTTCCACTTACTTCCCCATGAACAAATTAATTCGGGGTCGAGTCAAGCTAGCGACTCGGGAATCAAAAACAGTAGCATGCCATATGGGTTTTCACCCATATTTCTGACTTCTTTCTATCTTTCTACCACCCTAGTATGGGGGGTTGCCCCACATGTTGTGTATGTATATAAGTTTCCAAAAAAAAAAAAAATCTTTCTAAATAATGGCCGTAGTATTTCCCTTTTACGTTCTCAGTTTCGGCATAACCGCCGGTACTTTGAATATTGAGGGCAATATTCATTTCTAAGTGTGGGGGGGAATTCTCACGAATTTTATCATGTAATTATACCGCCCAATTCCCCCGTTTTTGGCCAAAAATTTTTTTTTGGAGTAAGTGTTCTACACTTACTCAATTGGTTATCAGTCCGCCTTGTCTAATAAACAAAAGGATTGGCTAATCCAGGAGCAAACGGCTCTTGGTAAAGATATCTCAAATCCGTTGACGGCTTGCAATTTGCCCAAATTGTATGGTATTCAGCTCACCATATCCTAAAAAGTGAAGAGTTGGCTAGCCCGCAAGTTTATGGCTTGTGGTAAAGGCAGTGGAAAAACCATAATTGGTAATCAGCTCACCAAAGATAATATTGATAATTTTTCTAAGAGTTGGCTAGTCCAGAAGCAAACGGCTTCTGGTAAAGACAAATCAAATCCGTTGAAAGCTGGTGATTTGCTCAAAATCATTTGGTTATCGGTGTACCATGGTTCTTACTTGAACTGAAACATTTGGCTACTCCAGAAGTAATGGCTTTTGGTAAAGAGATTCAAATCCATTAAGTTTTTCTCAAAAGATTGCTAGGGACTAGCAATAGTTTAGTATGGGGGATTGATGAGTGTGTAAATACTCATCATTTTTGGGTCAATCTGAACTGCAAAACGTCTAAAAATGCTCAGAAATGCATCAAAATACTGAAAATATTTCAAAACTGCATTTTATATGTTTCATATGCAAAATGTTCAAAATCAGATGAAAAATGAGCAAAGTTTGCATAATTGGCAGTTTCAGTCCCTCAACTTTCAAAAATTTGTCAAATTTAGTCCCTAGGCACTTAATTTCAAAAGTAAAATCACCAAAGGTCCTTTTAAAATCAAAAGTTGTCAAAATTAGTCCTTTGGTGAAAAATATCAAAAGTTTTGAGAAATTACAAAATTGGTCCTTCAAGTTTCAAATTTGGCAAAAATGGTCCTTGGAAATTTTGAAAATGTCAAGTTTAGTCCTTATACTATTGGAGCTTGTCACTTTTAGTCCCTTGGAGCAACTTTGCAAATTGGCAGTTTTGGTCCCTTGAATTTCAGAAATTACACATTAGGTCCTTGTGTTTTAAACCTTTACAAACCCTTGGACCCTATCATAACTGCATTTGGACCCCCTGTCATTAACCCATTTGGACCCTTCAATTTGGACCCCCCCTTTATTATTAAACCCCGGTCAAACCCTTTCGTCAAACCACCCTTTTGCCCGCCTTTTTCACTGTCTTCCCACTCCACCTCTGCAACACTCTTCCTCCCATAATTCCAACTCAATCCCCACTCAACTTGTTCCCTCCACTTCAACAAACCTCCAAGATGCATTAATTGCATCCCCCCCTAAAACTCAATCCTCCCAGTGGATAAAACCAATTTTGGCGCCAAAATATGATCCTATGGCCAAAATTACTTGAAGCCATCCAATGGCCCTGATTATATGTGGGATTAGCTCAGAGAGAGAAAGGAAGCTGAGTTGGTGTATAAAAGAGGAGGAAGAAAGAGAGAAAAAAAAGTAGTTAGTTTTAAATTTTTAAGTATGTCGTTTTTTAAGTTTATGTTTTAATTAAACTCTAGGATGTAATCTTTTGCTTCATTGTACTAAATTCAAGTAACATTATCAGTGTATTGTGTTTTTAAATAGTAATTCCAAGTTCTTATATAAGTTTCAAATTTCAAGTTTACTGTTGCACATTTCAGTTTAAATTTCTTATGTACAAGCTTTCAGAAGCTTATTTTTAAGCTTAAACTAGTTCATTAAAGCTTCTAATAGCTTTTGGTAAGCTTTAAATTAAGATTCAAGCAATTTGGGTCCATGGTCAACGAAAGTCAAACTGAGTTAGGAATGGGAATGGTGATGATATTTGGGTTGATGCAGCATGGATATGGGTTGGATTAGACTAAATTAGTGTAGGTATGGTCTGGTTTAGCCTGAGAAATAAGCTGGACATTGGTGAGTGAGTTTCTCATTTTCAATTTTCAAGTCAATTTGCAATTTTTGTTTGTACTTGTATCTGTGGTTATAAATAGTTCAAATGTGTTTATTTAGTTGTATTTAGGATAGTTAAGCTCAGTTTGATCAATAACTCAAGCCTGTTCTTTAGTTAGCTTCATTAAATTTGCATATCAGTGGTTTATAGGTGTGTTTGGATTTGGTGCTTAATCTGAGTTATAGGTTTGTTCAGTGGGCAACACTTGTTGTTTTTGGCTTGTGCAGTTCTATCATACTCAATTCAGTCATCAAATTGTGCCTGCTAACAACCAAAGTCAACATCACATAATATCTGTCTTAATAGCTTAACTGTGGGAGTTTTGTAAAATCAAAAGCTAGTTTTGTGTTTAAAAATCATAAGTATAGCTGTCATTAGTGTCATTTCATCATAATACTTCAATCTAAGTCCTTAAAATTAGTTGTTAAGTTCATAAAAGTCAACTTTCAATTCTGTCAAAAAAGGTCAAAGACTTGAAAACTCCATTTTGAGCCATACTGAAAGGATTTTTCTTGGATTCATCTCTGAGCCAAATCAAATGAAACTTGTGGTGTTAAAAAGTTCTACTGGTCTAGTTTATTATTGCCATTTTTGTATATTTTTGCAAATTTTCTACAAGCTCTAAAACTGGCTTGTCAAATGGGCTTATTTGCCCTGTGCAACTGACTCAGTTAACACTGAGTCTGCACAGGGACTTGCAGGGCTTGGGAAAAGCTCATAAGAGCTTGTGAGCAGCTCATCTTTGGTTTAGACATACCTAGCCAGGTCTAGTTTAGGTTCCATCTTTTTGTTTTCATTTCCAGCTTATTGTGTTGCTTGTGTTTCAGCTCCAAAGAAGCACCCAAAACTGTTTTTTTAGCCAATAAGCTCATATCATCAAATATGTGCATTGTGTGCTTTAGAGGTTTAGAGTAGTTGTAAATTGTTGCATTGGAGTACTTTTAGCATATTTTGGCTTGTGTAATCAGTTGGTGGCTTTTGGTTCTCATTTGCTTATTTCAAAGTGCTTATTTATAAAGCACTTGCATAGCAGCCTCTTATTCCTTCACACAATCCCCTGTTTTTATATTTTTCCTTGATTCTCTATATTATTTTAAGCTTTTCTTGAATTTTTCAGATTTTTCTAAGTCAGTTTGCTATTTTTCCCTATTTTAATTAGTTTTTAGGCCTTTTTAATTAGCATTTAATACAAATAATTCAGAAAAGTTTCAAAAAAATAATTTTCATTTTTCATAAGTTAAGATAAATATAAAAAGTCAAAAAAATATTTTTCCAGATTTTTCTTAGTTAAATTTGTATTTTTAAGCAATTTAAGTAGTTTTAAATAGTTTTTAATTCCTAGAAAATACAAAAGTAATCAGAAAAATATAAAAATAGTTTTGAAAATTCTCTTTTGTTATTTTAGATTTTTCCAAGTCATAATTTTATTTTTCTAGCTTTATTTCATATTTTCTTGTATTTTAGGTTAATATTTAATAGTTAAAAATAGTTTTTAATTAATAATAATTAGATAAATAGTTTTAAAAATAATTTTCTTTTTCTATAAATTTTCTTTTATCATTAGGTTTGTAAAAATGACATTTTCATATTTTTAGGATTTATATTGTTTAAGTTTCACATTTTATTTTGTACGTCACGTAGTTTTTTTTTTAATTTAAGTTTTATAAAAGAAAAATCAAAAACATCATTTTTGAAAATAGTGATAGCATTTATTTAATATATTTTATCTTTTTAATTTTCTTTAATTTGCATTTAAGCCCCTGTAATTTGTTGGCTTTTTCTTTAGTTATAATTGTTCAATCAACCTCTTTCCCGTTCAAATCTCTCGATCACTATTCGTTTGGTGATTCTTCGCATAGCTCGCTGGGATATAATGACCCGGGGAAACACTATACTCCCCTGATCTTAATTGCATTGGTGTTTAAGCTGTTTTAAGTTTCTTACGGTCGGCCATTCACAAGTGGCCGGCTTGTGTGAGAAAACTTGACGGTTTGGACCCGATCAACGATCAATTTCAAAGATGTACCACAAAAAGTGATCAAGTTGATGCTATTTCCATTCTCACTTGAGGGGGCAGCCCGGATTTGGCTGGAAAAAGAACCCCCTCGATCCATCGAAACTTGGGAGGATCTTGTTCAAAAGTTTGTCAATTATTTCTTTCCTCCATCAAAGACAACTAATCTTAAAAATGAAATTTCTGGATTTCGTCAAAATTTCGATGAAAACTTTGGAGAGGCATGGGAGAGATTCAAAGATCTCCTCAGGAAATGCCCCCATCATGAATTCACGGAGCTTCAACAAGTTAATATCTTTTATAATGGGTTGAACGGTAACGATCAAGATTCTTTGAACGCAGCCGCAGGTGGCAATATCTTGAATCGTAAGCCTAAAGATGTGATTGAGATTTTCGAAATAAAATCAAAAGTTCCTATTTCTCGCAACAAAGTCAATATTCCAAACACTCCTGCTTCTTCATCCGGTAACTCTTCCGAGTTAGCCGCTCCGTTAGCCGCTCTAACGGACGTCATCCGTTGTATGATGAAAGAGGTAAAGGAAATCAAAAGCGAAATTCATAAGCCGGAACCAATCAAAGCCGTAAACAAGGTGTGTGAAACTTGTAGTGGTCCACACGCGTATTATGATTGTCAAGCAACCGATGCTTCTTTTTACCAAGCTCCTGTAGCTTCTGTAAACCACAATCAATACCGACCACAAGCTGGTCCTCACTACCATGCACCTAGCGGTATGACACCACCTGGTTTTCCTCCTGTGCAAAACCATGGCAATCAAAATCATTTTGTTCCGAATCAAGGACAAAACTTCAATAACTCTTAAAATTTCAATCAGAACCGGAACAATTTCAACCAACCATATCAAGCTCCAAATCAGCAAAGTTATCAACAACCTTCTCAAGCTCCCCTACCAAATGACTTCATGAAAATTACTGAGTCAAGCATACGTTCAATGCAAACTCAGATCAATAACATGAGAGTTGAGCTAAAAAAGGAAATTGATACCACAATGTCTCGACAGAAAAATGAGTTGAAGAATATGATGAGCAGTTTCATGAACATGAATATGAACAAAGCTTCGTCATCTTCTGGAGGACTCCCAAGCAATACAGTTCCAAATCCAAATGCCGAGTTAAAAGCCGTCACCACTCGTAGTGGTAAGACACACAATGGACCTTCGACTCCAATGCCTCCTCCACCAGGAGCAATGAGTCAAGTTACCAAGGATACAACGGACAAGGTGCATTTCTCAAGCCCACGAAGTACCGCACACGTCCCACCTTCGGTAGTCCAAGCTTTAAGTCCGGAACCCGAAGTTCCGAAGACAAATTCTGAGCCAGAAATGACTTCCGTCCCGGCTCAAAAGTCTAGTCAGCTTCCTTACCCATCAAGATTGCATGATGAGAAGCTCAAAGACAAAACCAAAGAGCAAATGGAAAAAATTTTCCAAATTTTCAATGAATTACACTTTGATATAAGCTTCGTTGATGCTCTCGTTCTAATACCCAAATTTGCATCCACGCTTAAAGGCTTACTGAGCAACAAAGATAAGCTATCTGAGATAGCTAAAACCCGTCTCAATGAGCAATGCTCAGCGGTCCTTCTCAAGAAGCTTCCCAAAAAGCTTGATGATCCCGGCAGGTTTTTAATCCCGTGTGATTTCTTGGGGATGGTTCAATGCTCCGCCTTGGCCGATCTTGGCGCAAGCATTAACCTCATGCCACTCTCAGTATGGAAGAAACTATCTCTTCCTGAACTTACATCCACTTGTATGACACTCGAGCTAGCGGACCGTACCATAACTCGTCCACTTGGGATAGCCGAGGATGTCGTGATGAAAGTAGGAAAGTTTCACTTTCCTACTGACTTTGTTGTAGTAGACTTTGATGCAGATCCTAGAGTTCCCCTCATCTTAGGGAGAGCTTCCTTGAGAACGAGTCGTGCTCTAATTGATGTATTTGCTGAAGAGTTGACCATACGAGTTGACAACGAAGAACTCACGTTTAATATCAACCAGAACTCCAAACCTCTATCCAAACATAGTGTTGCCACAATTGATCAAAAATCTGAAAGAATCAATGCAACACTCTCAAATTTCACGGTTAAGAGGAGTCACCAAAAACGTGCTGAGCTAAAAGCTTTGAAAATCAACCCTGGTTCAAACAAATGGTTTGAAAGTTGTACCAGGGAAGTCAAGAGTGTTCTTGATGATGATGATCTAGAATCGGAGACTTTATCGAAAGTGGTGGAAACTACTAGCTCTAAGAGCACACCACTTGTCCCACCTCCGGAATCAGTTTATCGTATCGAGTTTGTTAACTCTGTGGATGAAACCAAACTCTCTTCAGTTTCATCTGGATTGGATGATGATATTTGTGACCCAATGGGAGACATTCTTCCCATTGAAGAATTGCTCAAAAATGATCCATCATCTCCTAGTCTTATTATTCCCGACTCCTCCATCCCTTCTCTCACTCCGGATGAGGAAGATGACAACTTTTGGAATGAAGTCGATGCCTTTCTTAGTGATGAGTCGATTCCAACAGGAATCGATAATACTTACTTTGATTCGGAGGGGGAAATCCTTTTTCTGGAAAATCTGTTGATTGAAGAACCGTTTCCAACCCTCCCTACCGGAAATTCTGTTGACAATCACCATACAAACTTAAAGACTAAGTTTAAAAATGTCAAAAATGGTGATTTGCTTTTTACTGATGAGGAATGGACTTGCATTCTCATGCACATCTTTATTCCATTCTTCACAGATGGTGTGGTTGCTCTTTCCCTTTTCTCTTTCGGGAATGAGGACACCATCTTTGACCCCGGTATCATCCTTTATAGTTTCTACTATTAACAATACCGCGGTTGTATCTCGTCGGTGTGGAACTTTCTGATGTTCATATGTTTATTAACACTGTGAACGAAAGTCCGATCGAGATTGGTTTTCCACGTTGCTTCCCCAAGAACAAATGAATACGGGGTCGAGTCAAGCTAGCGACTCGGGAATCAAAAACAGTAGCACACTATATGGGTTTTCACCCATATTTCTGACTTCTTTCTACTTTCTACCACCCTAGTGTGGGGGAGTTGCCCCCTGCTGTTGTATCATAGTTCCAAAAAAAAAAAAAAAAAAAAAATCTTTCAAAATAATGGCCGTAGTATTTCCCTTTTACGTTCTCAGTTTCGGCATAACCGCCGGTACTTTGAATATTAAGGGCAATATTCATTTCTAGTGTGGGGGGGGGGGGGGAATTCTCACAAATTTTATCATGTAATTATATCACCCAATTCCCCCATTTTTGGCCAAAATTTTTTTTTGGAGTAAGTGTTTTGCACTTACTCAGCTTACGGTTATCAGTCCGCCATGTCTAATAAACAAAAGGATTGGCTAATCCAGGAGCAAATGGCTCTTGGTAAAGATATATCAAATCCGTTAACGGCTTGCAATTTGCCCAAAATTGTATGGTGTTCAGCTCACCATATCTTTAATTAGTGAAGAGTTGGCTAGCCCGCAAGTTTATGGCTTGTGGTAAAGGCAGTTGGAAAACCATAATTGGTAATCAGCTCACCAAAGATATTTTATCTAAGGGTTGGCTAGTCCAGAAGCAAACGGCTTCTGGTAAAGACAAATCAAAACCGTTGAAAGCTGGTGATTTGCTCAAAATCATTTGGTTATCATTGTACCAAGGTTCTTACTTGAACTGAAACAATTGGCTACTCCAGAAGTAATGGCTTTTGGTAAAGAGATTCAAATCCATTAAGTTTTCTCAAAAAATTGCAAGGGACTAGTAATAGTTTAGTGTGGGGAATTGATGAGTGTGTAAATACTCATCATTTTTGGTCAAATCTGAACTGCAAAACATTTAAAAACGCTCAGAAATGCATCAAAATACTGAAAATATCCCAAAATTGTGTTTTATATGTTTCAGATGCAAAATGTTTAAAATCAGATGAAAATCGAGCTAAGTTTGCATAATTGGCAGTTTCAGTCCCCCGACTTTCAAAATTGGCAGAAATAGTCCCTGAGCACTTATTTTAAAAAGAAAAGTCACCAAAGGTCCTTTTGAAATCATAAGTTGTCATAATTAGTCCTTTGGTGAAAAATTTCAAAAGTTTTGAGAATTTACAAGTTTGGTCCTTCAAGTTTCAAAATTGACAGAAATTACCCCTGGACATTTTTAATTTGAAAATTATTATTTTTGGTCCTTGGGAAAATTAAATTTGTCATAATTGGTCCCTATGATAAACTTTGAAAAATTGGCAGTTTCAGTCCCTTGGTTTTTGGTGAATTGCAAAAATGGTCCTTGTTATTAATAAACAAGCCATGACCCTTGACCCTTGAGCCTTGACCCCTGCCAAAACATCCTTGACCCCCTGTCTTGAACCCTTTGCCTTTTAATACACCCCGGTCAAACCCCAGTCAACCCTCACCCCTTTTCCCTCCAAAACACCACTGTCTCCTCCAACTGCTCTGCAAAACCAGATAACCCCTCACCTCCAGCTCACAAACCCACCACCTTATCACTCCACCTCACCTAACAAAACAAGAAACAATTAATGTTTCTCCTTCCTTGCACTCAAACCTCCTCCCCTGTTGCTATATCAATTTGGCGCCAAAAAACTCATCAATGGCTAAAAATGATTCAAGTGATCCAATGGCTCTGAAAAATGGTGGGAAATGCTCAGAAGGAAAGTGGAAGACATTTTGTTGTATAAATAGAAGAAGAAAAGGAGTGAGAAGGAGTAGTTTTTAGTTTTAATTTTCATGTATGTCGTTTTTATTTAAATTCTCTTAGTTAGTTTCTAAAGTTGAAATCTTTGCTTGTATTCTGTTACCTTAATGTAATTTGAACTCATTTCAATCTCAGTTTCAAGTTTGTAGAATTAATTCTCATGTTTGCAATTTTAAAGTCGAAATTCCAAATTAAGCTTTGTTGATTTAAAATTGTTACATTGGACTAATTAGGCTCATTTAAGCTTGTTATAGCTTATTGTGAGCTTAAATTTGTTTCAATCTCAAAATTTACTCAAACATCAAAACACAGTCAACAAAAGTCAACTGCTCATTAAGGAAGAAGGATTTGATGAATTGCTGGGGTTGGATTTGGATTTAGGTTGATGCAGAGCTGGATATGGTTAGCTTAGCTGTAGGACTGGATTGAGAATAGGATTAGAATAGTGGTTCATAATCTCAGTTACAAGCCATAGTGGCTAGGACCACTTGTAAGTTCAAATTTATCTCACTTGAATCTGTTTGTTCTTTTATTGTTATCATTGCATTTGATAGTTGTTGATTATAGTAGTAAAGTTGTCTTGGATTGGATTTGAGTTTAGACTAGTTTAGCTTGCATTTTAATATTTTACATAGTGTTTGGATCAGTTGGTTTCAGTGAGTTTGAGGTTTAGTTTGTGGTAAGATTTGTCACAGTAGTATCATTTAGGATAATTAGGCTTGATTCAGTCACTCATTTGCACATTAGATTAGTAAAAGTCAAAATTGCATGTTACTTGATTCAATTTCAGTTTTAGTTGGAATTAGCTGTTAAAATTAAACGGGTTTTATGACAGTTAGGTTACCCAACTTTGCGACTTTGTTCGCCTAAGTTACCCAACTATTTTTTTGTTCAATTGGGTTACTGGACTATCGTTACCGGACAAATTAGGGACCGATCTATTTTTAACCTTTGATACCCGGTTGCTAGCCACGCTGGCAGCTGACGTTACTAAAGTTTTTATACAAATAAGTTACTAAACTTTGCGAATTTGTTCAATTAGGTTACTGAACTATGCAACTTTGTTAATTTAGGTTAGCTTTATCGGTCACCTGAAAACATCCTCACTCACTAAACACATCGACGCCACATCATAAATTAAAAATGTTACATAAATAATTAAAAACGTAAACGTATGAAATTAAAAACTAAACATTCATAAACTATAAACCGTATTCATTCATTTAAATAAAAATGAGAATTCAGCCACTAAAACCATAAGTCATGTATCCTTTATTTTTAATAAGAGTGAATTACATAATTGGTCCTTGTGGTTTGTTGAAAATTGCAGAAAATGTCCCTGTGCTTTTTTTTCAGTGCGTTTCGTCCCTGTGGTTTACAAATCTTACGGATTTTGTCCCTCGTCCAAAAATGTCCGTTAAGTGTCTTGCCCTGTTAGTCCTTCGTTAGTGCAGTCCGTTAAGTGTTTTGCACTGTTAGTCCTTCGTTAATAAATTTTGCACCGTTAGTCCTTATTTTCTAAAATATAGTTTTCCCCAATTAGTCCCTCCGTTAATAACCGTTTTTGTCCGTTTTTATCCGTTTTCGTTCGTTTTTTTATCCGTTTCCCCCGTTTTTTTACGTTTTTCTTTCGTTTTTTTATAGTTTTTGTCCATTTTTCTTACGTTTTTATCGGTTTTCATCCGTTTTTGTCCGTTTTTCGTACGTTTTTATCGGTTTTTCTTACGTTTTTGTCCGTTTTAAAAAAAAATTGAATAAAAAATTTCAAAAAAAAATTTGAATAAAAAAAATATTTTTCAAAATATATATATTTTTTTAAAAACGTAAGAACAACGGACACAACGTAAGAACAACGGATAAAACGAAAGAAAACAGACAAAACATAAGAAAAACGGACAAAAAATTAAGAAAAACGTAAGAAAAACGGAGAAAATGGATGAAAACCGATAAAAACGTAAGAAAAATGGAGAAAAACTATATAAAACGAAAGAAAACGGACGAAAAACGTAAAAAAAACGGGGGGAAACGGATAAAAAACGAACGAAAACGGATAAAAACGGACAAAAACGGTTATTAACGGAGGGACTAATTGGGGAAAACTATATTTTAGAAAATAAGGACTAACGGTGCAAAATTTATTAACGAAGGACTAACAGTGCAAAACACTTAACGGACTGCACTAACGAAGGACTAACAGGGCAAGACACTTAACGGACATTTTTGGACGAGGGACAAAATCCGTAAGATTTGTAAACCACAGGGACGAAACGCACTGAAAAAAAAGCACAGGGACATTTTCTGCAATTTTCAACAAACCACAAGGACCAATTATGTAATTCACTCTTATTAAAAATAAAGGATACATGACTTATGGTTTTAGTGGCTGAATTCTCATTTTTATTTAAATGAATGAATACGGTTTATAGTTTATGAATGTTTAGTTTTTAATTTCATACGTTTACGTTTTTAATTATTTATGTAACATTTTTAATTTATGATGTGGCGTCGATGTGTTTAGTGAGTGAGGATGTTTTCAGGTGACCGATAAAGATAACCTAAATTAACAAAGTTGCATAGTTCAGTAACCTAATTGAACAAATTCGCAAAGTTTAGTAACTTATTTGTACAAAAAGCTTACGTGGACACCATCTTAAGTGGATATCCGGTTGCCTGTTTTTTGGGTAACCTGAATGAACACGTTTCTGGTTTCGAGTAACCTAAATGTCAAACCCGTAAACTCCAGTAACCCAATTGAACAAAAAAATAGTTGGGTAACTTAGGCGAACAAAGTCGCAAAGTTGGGTAACCTAACTGTCATAAAACCCAAATTAAACCTATAGGTGTAGAATTTTATATCCTAGCTTGCATCAGCTCTATTTTATCATAAAACATTATAATCAGTTCACAATTTAAGCTCAAATTTCGTTTTGGTCAAAATATCATAACTGTCAAAAAGTCAAGTTGGAAAATCTGTTTTTCACCCAACTTGGTTGATTTTTCATGGCTTCAATTCTGGATCAATATTGTTGAAAATCTGGGACAATTGACTTCAGTTGGTCAAGAGCTTAAATCTGATTTTTCTGTAATTTTTCCAATTTTCTATAAGCTTCCATTCAGCTTGTCAAATGAGCTTAAAGTGCCCTGTGCACATGCTCAGCATACACTGAGTGTGCACAGGTTTGTGCAGAAGCTCTCAACAAGCTCATGAGAGCTGGTCTTGGTCTGATTTTTGTTCTATATGCTCCTTGCCAGGTCTACTTGAGATTGTGGTATCTGGTTTTGAGTTCCAACTAGGGTAGACAACTTATTTTTAAGCTTGAATTAAGCACCTCAGAACTGAAAATCTCTTGTTTGATCTTGTACTCAATAGCTTGTAGCTGGTTATCTTGAGGTTCTGAGTAGCTGGAATAGGTTGGTATTAGGTTGTTTTAGTATAATCTAGCTTCTGTGTTCATTTTGTGCTGTCTAGTGCTTATTTGCTTATTTTTAGTGCTTATTCTCATTCAGTTTGCACTACAGCTTCATAATCCTTCACATAAGCCATAGTTTTTATATTTTTCTTAGATTTAGAATATAATTTTAGAATTTTCCTGAATTTTTCATATTTTTCCAGCACTGTTTGATATTTTTCTTATTTTAAATCAGTTTTTAGGACTTTTTAAATAGCTTTTAATACAAATAAATCAGAAAATCTTCAAAAAAAATAATTTTTCAATTTTCATAGATTAAGATAAATATAAAAAGCAAAAAAATAATTTTTCCAGATTTTTCTTAGTTAAATTTGTAATTTTTAGCCATTTAATTAGTTTTAAATAGTTTTTAATTCATAGAAAATAGAAAAATAATCAGAAAAATACAAAATTAGTTTTGAAAATTCTCTTTAGTTATTTTAGATTTTTGAAAAATAGTTTCACAATTTTCCTCTTTATTTTCATAATTTTTAGTATTTTAGAATAGATTTAAAAGTTTCAAATTAGTTTTTAATTCAAATTTATAAAAGAAAAATCAAGAAAATCAAAATTTAAAAATAGTGATAGCGTTTATTTAATATAATCTAGCTTTTTAATTTTCTTTAATTTGCATTTAAGCCCCTGTAATTTACAAACTTTTTCTTTAGGTATAATTATTCATAATCATAACCCCTTTCTTGTTCAATATCACCCGATCACTACACGTTTGGCTATTCAGTCGCACAGCTCGTTGGGACTTAACGACCTGGGGAAACACTATGCTCTCCTGGTTAATTGCATTCTGTTCTGAGATGATTGACTCTGATTGACCATTCCTGGTTAATTTGGGTTGACCGTTTGGGAGCGAATCAAGCGACTTGCTTTGTAAGTCTGTAGCAAGTTGTAGTGTATTGTGGTAGTGACTTGGTGTCTAGCGACTTGCCTTTAGAGACAAGCCGACAAAAAGTACAGTTGGTGGATTCTCCACTACGGGTAGCGACTTGGTAAGGTAGCGACTTGCTTTCAATTTTGATAGCGACTTGTTCTTAAGTTTCTTAGCGACTTGGTGTTAGCGATTTGGACCAGTAGCGAGTTGCTATTTAGCGACTTGACATCTTAGCGACTTGGTTCATAGCGACTTGCTGTTAAAATTCATAGCGACTTGGGTACTTAGCGACTTGTTTTGTTATTACTTAGCAACTTAGTACTTAGCGACTTGGTTCAAGGATTATTAGCGACTTGGTTAACTTTTGTTTGTAATACGGTTTTCTCTTGATTTAGTAAAATCCCGTGAAAGAATCTATTTCCCGGTTTAATCATAGAGTTATAAAATCCCGTGTAAATCTTTAAACATGTCTACCAACGTTCCTACAATCATTTCCATTGTTGCCGAGGATGTTCAAGCAGCTGGTTCAGATACCCGTCCACCCATGCTTAACAGAACTGACTACGACTCTTGGGCTCAAAGAATCAGACTATACTGTCTTGGAAAGGAAAATAGGGTCAACATTCTCAAATCGATTGATGAAGGACCTTATCAGATTGAGACTACAAGAGACTTAATTGATACAGCTGCGGATGGAACAATGATCTATGGAATAGACAGACCAAAGACATATGATGAGCTCAATGATAAGGAGAAAAAGAGATTCGATGCTGATATCAGGGCTTCTAACATCGTACTTCAAGGTCTTCCAAAAGATATCTACAAGCTTATCAATCACAACACTGAAGCCAAGGCAGTGTGGGATAATGTCAAGATGCTTCTTTCTGGTTCTGAATTAACTATGGAAAACAGAGAATTCCAACTCTATGATGAATTTGAGCACTTCAAAATGAAACCAGAAGAGAGTGTTTATGAGTATTACGTGAGATTCCACAAGCTTGTTGATGACATGAGGAAAATCAGAATGACCATGCCAAACATTCAGCTGAACTCCAAATTTGTGAACAACATGAATCCCGAATGGCACAAGTTTGTTACCTCTGTGAAGCTAACCAAAGGATTGAAGAATACAAACTATGAGCAACTATATGTCTTCCTTCTTCAGAATGAGAGACATGCTATGTTTGAAAAAAGGATTCTTGATCAGTTCAAAACTAACCAGGGAGAGACAAGCTCATCAAATGATTCAACTACTTTCTACTCAAACATTGGAATTACCACCAAAGCATCTCAAGTTATACCCATGGGTGATGGCAATCACAAACTCATTCCCGATCCAAGATTCAAACAAGCTGATGCTGATGCAGCCGTGGGACACTTCATTACTCAACCGGCCCTTATGGTTAAACAAAACTTGACTCTCAGTCCACATACCAACAGTCTTCACACCAAAAATGAGATCAGAACTGCATCCAATCTTCACAATCATGCTCTAGTCAGAGATGGGAAAGTTATGGTGCAGCTAGTTCAAGAAAGGCAGTACGAACAAGGAAGAGGTGGAGCTGGTAGAGCTTATGCTGCAAATCAGAATAGGGGAAGGAATAGAAACCAGGGTCCAACTAAGCCAATCAAATGTTACAACTGTGGAGGTGAGGGACACATTGTAAGGAACTGCACATCGCCAAAACGCCCTCAGAATCCAGAGTACTTCAGGGATAAGATGTTGCTTGTGCAAGCTCAGGATAATGGTGCAACTTTAGATGAAGAGGAGCTGTTGTTTTTGGCTGAAGGAAATGCTAAGACATATGATGCAGATGTGGATGAGCAACCAATTCAGGAGATAGGCCATAATCATCAGAATGCCTTTCAAGTAGTTGATTGTGATGCATACGACTCTGATGTTGATGATGAACCTACTGCACAAACCATTTTCATGGCTAGCATTTCTCCAATGGTCTCTCCTAAAGTCTCTTCATCACCACAAGCTAGTCCATCCAAAGACAAAATCATTTCTGAGGTATTAAAACTATACGATGATGCTGATGTGCAAAAGATGCATGACAAAGTACAATCAACTGAAACTATTGAGTCAAATATTGAAAATATGGGTAATATCAATGTTGTCCCATATAATCAATATGTGAAACAAAGTGAAAGTGAGGTCGTACCAAGTGATGCATCTTCTGCAGTCAACGATGACCATGTTTTTGATGAATACACTGCATGTGCCCCTGATGATTCTGTTATCTTTGAACTTAATGCCTATAAAGAACGTGTTGCCATTTATGAACAACGTGCTAAGTTTGAGCTAACTACTCGTGAACAGGAGTTGGATAACCAAATGCGTACAATTATTAGAAAAAGTAATTTTAGAGAATAAGTGTTAAAACAAGAGTTAAACTCCTTACAAGAAAAGCTTTCTAAAACTGCTAAGCAAAAACAAGAACTTCAAGAAAATGTTAAAGTGCTTAAGCAAGAATTTCATGCTAAGGAATCAAAACTTTTGAATGATTTTTCTAATCTAAAAACTTTGAAGAACAAGCTTGAAAATAAGTTGTACGTACAAGGGAATACCATTCAGACTGCTCACATGGTCACTAAGCATAGAGTTTTAAGTGATAAGCATAGTGTTCCCATTATAGATAAACCCAATCCTGAGTACGGGAAGATAGCAAAAGCAACTCAAAATGTAATCTATGATGGCAAGGAGATTCTTAAACCTAGACAGAAACCTAGTTGTGTTGAGTGCACTGAGGAAGATAGAAAATTAGATGATGCATCTTGGGAGAAAATGAATAAGAAGCTAGAAGATCCTGAATGCAAAAAGAATAACATCACATTCAAACCCCATGATTACAAGAAGGAAAATTGGATCTCCTTAAACAATTTTAATCCTCAAACGTTGTTAACACCTGAACAAGTTTTCTGGAAAAGGGACTTAGATAAGCAAAAAGCTGAAAATCTTGTTGAAACAAACCCTCCCCTTAGGAAAATGCATGCAGCGAATGTGTATCCTCCAAATACACCAATGCACTTAGTTCCTAGAACTATTGCCACTAAGAGTAAGACCTTAATCAGCCAATATGTTATTCTTCAACTATTTGTCGATTTTGAGAAAACTTGTAAGAAAAGGATCACACCCACTGGGATAACTGAGGGGGAAAGGGGTTTTGAGCAAACAAAAGAATGCTATCTAACTGAGGTCATGCCTTTCTTTAAACAACTAAAAGATCAATTTGAGAGTCTTAAAAAAGGGATAGATTCAGATATTAAAGGAATGGAAAAGGAATTTGATGCAATGATAGTTGAGGTTAGTGACTATGAGCGAGCATTAAAATATAATGAGATTGAGAGGAAAAACTTGCATACCTTGAATGAGAATCTTATTTCTGAATGTATTGCTCAAGATGTGTTTTACACTGCTACAAATTGTTCCATTAATGCTTCTCAATTTCATGAATTATCTGTTGCTCTGAAAGTCTCCCATGATCGTGTCATTGAGCTTGAAAAGATTAATTCGAAACTTAATGAGAAAATTGATCAGGATGATCACGATAATTTGGTAAAGCATCTTTCTAAACTAGAAGTTGAACATTTTGATTTACAACTAAAATATCAACATCTTAAAGAAAATGTCAAAACCTCAAATATCAAGATATCCTCAGATGTTCCAGAGTTTGATGCAGTTTTTCAGATAAACAAACGTGACCATCAGATCGAGCTCATTGTAACACGATCAGAACGTTGAAAGCCCAAATCTCTCAATTAAAGGGTGAAATGAACAATGTGACTGGATCCCAAATGCCTCCTCCTTTAGATTCTCAGTACTCTCAAACTTTTCATCTTCAAAACTTAGTAAATGCCTTATAAAAGGAAAACGAAAGTTTTCTAGAAGAAAATGAAAAAGTTAAACGACACTTTAGAGAGTTATATGATTCAATGAAAGTCACTCGTGACCAAAACAACGAAAAAATAACGTCTTTAAAAAAGGAAATTGAGAATCTGAGAAGTCAGGAAAATGGAAAACTGCCACTTGTTTTTAATAAGAATGTTGCATCAACGTCATCCTCTGACTGCAAATACACTGTTACTGTTAAATACATTCCTCCTCATCTTAGGAATAATAAACCTGCGTTTCATGACTATTGTGCTTACCTTAAGGATAGTCTAGAATGTCTCCGTGAGATTGTTGAAGAGGATTTCATTAATAAACCTCTCGATAGAGAAATTAGGTTTGCTTGCCTTCAGGCCAAAAGATCTCAAGAGCTGCTAGAATGTGTAACTGCAACATGTCCAAAATCCTTAGGTGAAAAAGACAAAGCTGTGATGCCTTGTTCTATGCCTAGTGCCAAGCATACAAACCATTCTAGGCCAAGTTTCAAGAAAGTGAACACCAATGTGCCTTCTAGTATTACAGACCCTTACACATCTAGTTCAGGAATGCAAAAAGTAGATCAACCAACTAATGTTCCCATAATTCCCTCTACAGGAGTAATCAGTGACATTAAAGCAAGCGGGTCAAAGCCTCCAGGCAATACCAAGCAAGATAGGACCTCACAAGCTAAGAATGTGCATCGGAAGAGAGTAGAAGACCAACCTAGGAACGTTAAGTTTGTGTTGAATAAAATGAATCGTGTTGATTCTAGTATTAGCCATAGGCGTACTGTAATTAATTCGAATTCTGATACAAGTTGCAAACCATGTAATGATGTCTGTGAGAATTCTGTTGCTAATCATGATTATGGTGTGAATGCTTTGTCTAATGCTGTCAAATGCCCAGTTAAAATTGTTAATGCAAAAAATCTTGCAAAGAAGGCTAAAAAGGCAAAAGCGAATGAAAGTTAGAAAACAGTGGAAACCCACAGGAAGAACATTTAGCAAGATAGGTTATCAATGGATACCTTTTGGCCATAAGGTCAATCAGTTCTGCCCTCAATCTGCTAAGACAATGCCCACTAGAAAATGGATGCCTACTGGTAGAACTATTCCCTTAAGAAGTGAACATACTTTGAATAGGTCAAATATAGACACCAGCACTGCATCTATTCCTAATGATTCCATTGCTTCTACTTCTGATATGAATGTTTCTATTTCTGATGTGGGTGTTCCAATCACTGTTACTAACCAAGTGGAACCCATTCTTGCATGGGGATCCCAATTATCCAGTTATCCATTCTTGTCTGTGTTCAACTGCAGATCATTCAAATCGTTCTGTGGTACTTGGACTCAGGCCGTTCCAAGCATATGACTGGAGACCGGTCGCGGCTCATGAACTTTGTGAGCAAATTCATCGGGACTGTTAGATTTGGGAACGATCATTTCGGTGCTATTATGGGTTATGGAGATTATGTTGTTGGTTATAGTGTTATCTCCAGGGTATATTACGTAGAAGGTCTTGGTCATAACTTATTTTCTGTCGGACAATTCTGTGATTCTGATCTAGAAGTGGCCTTCAGAAAACATACTTGTTTCGTTAGAGAACTTGATGGCAAGGAACTTTTTAGAGGAACACGTGGCTCAAATCTATACACCATCTCTATCGAAGATATGATGAAGTCCTCTCCAATTTGTTTGTTGTCAAAGGCTTCAAAAACCAAATCATGGTTATGGCATCGACGTCTCAATCACTTGAACTTCGGTACCATCAATGATCTCTCCAGAAAGGACTTAGTTGTAGGGTTACCTAGACTAAAGTATGAAAAGGATCACCTTTGTTCAGCATGCCAATTGGGAAAAAGCAAGAAGTATGCCCACAAACCTAAACCTACAAACTCTGTTTAAAAAGTCCTTCATACAATCCACACGGACTTATGTGGACCCATGAGAGTGCAGAATATCTTTGGGAAGAAATACGTGTTAGTTGTGGTTGATGATTACTCTCGATTCACCTGGGTTAAGTTCCTTAGGACAAAGGATGAAACTCCAGATATCATCATCAAACTTATCAAACAACTGCAGGTTCGACTTAACAAAACTGTCAGAATCATCCGAACAGACAATGGAACTGAGTTTGTTAATAAACAACTTAGTGAGTTTTATGAAAGTGTTGGAATCAGTCATCAAAGAAGTGTTCCACGAACTCCTCAACAGAACGGTGTAGTTGAAAGACGAAATCGAACTCTTGTGGAAGCCGCAAGAAAAATGCTGATTTACTCAAAGGTTCCAATGTTTCTATGGGCTGAAGCCATTGCCACAGCATGCTACACTCAAAATCGGTCCCTAATTCACACTGCTCATGGAAAAACTCCATATGAACTTGTCCACAATAGAAAATCAATCTCTCATTCCTTCGTGTATTTGGTGCATTGTGTTATCCAACTAATGATGGTTAAGACTTAGGTAAACTAAGAGCAAAGGCAGATATTGGAGTTTTTGTTGGTTATGCACCAAACAAGAAGGGTTACCGAATCTACAACAAGGGAACCCGAAATATCATGGAAACAATTCACATTACGTTCGATGAGCTGACCGGTCAAATGGCTCCTGGACAATCCAGTTCTGGACCCGCACTTCAAAACAGTCCTATTGGTTCCTCTCTTGTACCAAACTCATCTCCAGCAACTCCATATGTACCTCCATCAGAAGATGATTTAAAAAAATTGTTTGATCCAAAGTTTGATGAACACTATGAATCGAATGCTGATGAAATGTCAATTCCATCAACAGAGGCTGCTCCTATCCCTGTGAATGAAGTGAACCCTTCAGTCTCAATATCATTAAGTCAAGAAGCGCCTGCTGCTGATCACTCTGTCTCATCAACAAATCATCAATCATCAAATGTACATCATGGAATTGTGTCTGGCATCAATGAAGAAGTTAATCCCTTTGCTACTCCCGAAGATGCTCCATTTGAAAATATCTTTGCTCCTGAATCATCATCAGAACCTTCTTCATCAGGAGATATCGACTCTGCTACTTCAGTTCCACAACAACAACCACATGAACATCTTAGAAAATGGACACATGATCACCCATTGGACAACATCATTGGAAACCCCTCTCGCCTAGTATCCACACGGAAACAACTTGCAACCGATGCCTTATGGTGCTTCTTCAACTCCGTACTCTCTAAGGTCGAACCAAAAGACATTAATACCGCCATGAATGAAGACTGCTGGTTCAATGCCATGCAAGAAGAAATTCATGAGTTTGATCGACTTGATGTATGGGAATTAGTACCTGCCCCAGATTGTGCTATGATCATTGCTCTAAAATGGATCTTCAAAGTGAAACTTGATGAGCATGGTGATGTCTTAAAGAACAAGGCTCGATTGGTTGCAAAAGGATACCGTTAAGAGGAGGGTATTGACTTTGAAGAATCATTTGCTCCAGTTGCTCGTATTGAGGCAATCAGAATCTTCTTGGCTAATGCTGCTAGCAAGAATATGGTTGTGTATCAGATGGATGTTAAAATCGCCTTTCTTAATGGAGATTTGAAAGAGGTGGTTTACGTCAGCCAGCCAGAGGGTTTTGTGAATCCAGAGCATCCTACTCATGTCTATCGCTTGAAAAAGGCTCTTTACGGTTTAAAACAAGCTCCTAGAGCATGGTATGATACGCTGTCAAAGTTTCTTCTATCCACTGGATTCAGCAAAGGAGCAGTTGATCCTACATTGTTCACCCGGAAGTCAGGCAAACATTTAATTCACGTTCAAATTTATGTTGATGATATTATCTTTGCCTCGACTGACCCCAATGAATGTGATCGTTTTTCAAATGAAATGGGTTCCAAATTTCAAATGTCAATGATTGGACAAATGTCATTTTTCTTGGGATTACAAATTTCACAATGTCCCGGAGGCATTTTTATAAATCAATCTAAATATGCAAATGAGATTTTAAAGAAATTTGGATTTGTATCATGTGACACTGTTGACACTCCCATGATTGAACGAACAAAGCTGGATGAGGACCACTCAGGGATCATGGTAGATCAAACGAAATATCGAAGTATGATTGGATCCATGATGTACCTCACAGCTAGCAGACCAGACATCTTGTTCGCTGTGTGCATGTGTGCTAGATATCAGGCTAAGCCTACTAAAAAGCACCTTGTAGCGGTTAAACGAGTCTTTCGGTATCTCCAAGGAACCATCAATATGGGACTATGGTACCCGAAGGACACCGGTATGTCAGTAACAACCTATGCAGATGCTGATCATGCAGGATGTCAAGATACACGTCGAAGTACATCAAGAGGTGCTCAGTTTTTGGGTGATAAGCTTGTAAGCTGGTCTTCAAAGAAGCAAATGAGTACTTCTATTTCCTCTACAGAGGCTGAATACATAGCTATGTCATCTTGTTGTGCTCAAATCCTTTGGATGAGATCTCAATTATCTGACTATGGCTTTGAATTCAACAAAATCCCTCTGTACTGTGATAATAAAAGTGCTATTGCTCTCTCATGCAACAACGTGCAACACTCAAGAGCAAAACACATTGACATCCGACATCATTTCATCAGGGAGCAAGTGGAAAACGGTGTGGTGGACCTCTATTTTGTGAAGTCAGAATACTAGTTAGCAGACATCTTCACCAAAGCTCTTCCGAGAGAACGTTTTGAGTTTATTCTTCCTCGACTTGGCTTGAAAAGCCTTCAACCAGAAACACTCAAACGTCTTCAGGAGGAAGACGAGGAGTAAAGGTCTTTCCTTCATCTATATCTTTGTATATATTTATCCAAAAAGCAAAATACAAAATTATAAAACCTTCTAAAAAAAAATCCATATAAATCTAAAAATCTCGAAAAATCTCAAAAATATTGTCTTTTTGTCTTTTCATTTTTGATTCGATATATATCTACGGTCTTTGTGCTGTCAGTCAAAGAGTGACATGGGACTTTAGATGTTGTTCGAATGTTTAAAAAAAAAAAATTAAAAAATCAAAAAATATTTTTGGGAGAAAGTAAAACAATGGTTTACTGTTATTTCAGACAGTAACCCGCTTTTCAAAGAAAGAACAGAGCCATGCTTCATCTCATGTTTCAAACTTAATGCTCTGATTCTAAAAACAAATGTTTGTCATCAACAAGACAAATGTTTAATTTCAAATATTTTTCCTTCTAAAGATTCCTCTGAAATTTATTTGTAATCTTTTGAAAACTCAATTGTTTTGAAAAACACTTCGGACTCTATTTTTGAAAATAAAAGAAACTTATCACGTGTCAAAATCTCAATTCATCAATCAACGACTTTCGTCATTGATTGAGGGGGAGAATGATTTTTAAATTAAAAAGTGTTCTTTTCAAACAATTTGCACTTAAGTGAGTAAGGTCTACTCTAAATGTTTTACAAAATGTTACACAATTGGTTCCAGACCTTGGTTATTATTATGTTTTCAAAAGATAATTATGCATGTTTAATCAATGGAGTTTAAAGTCTCAAAATCCAATCCTTATTAGTTAAAAGGCTTTCATAATCAAGACACAATTCTCCTTAAAAGCTTTCAAAATCAATTTAAATCTACGGAGATCACAAATCTCAAATGATTTGATAATTGTGATCGGGGGAGAATTTGTGATTTAAATTGGATATAAACTGATAATTCGATAAATGGTTTCATAAGTGTTTAGCATGTTTGCCTCCCCTCAAGTGACAAACGATTTCAAATTTTCCATGCACATGTTGAGGGGGAACATCTATTTTAAACCTCAAATTATTGAAACGTGACTGAATTGTCTCTAAGTGCAGGTTCCCTCTAATATGTGCAAAATTGTTTCGAATCACGAAGCACATATTGAGGGGGAGCAAACTTTTGAAAACCTCATCCTTCCTCAAAATGTTTTATCTACTCAAATTGATTGGGAAGTGATGATGATCATTTTAGAAAATGTTAATCAAAAGATTGGACCTTTCACTCTTAATCTAACAATTTCAAAGATCTCTTGCCTCCAGGCAGTACTTGTACTGATCAACGAGGAACCGTGGGCCGTGTACCTCAATTCAATGAAAGTGATCAAAGACACTTTCGTACGCTTTATTGCTAACTGTTTTATGCAGGTACACCCCGACGTTTGCAGCTGATCAGAATGAAGCGGTCAATCCATAGCCGCATGATCACACAACACATTCATATATAAAGAAATCATGATTAGTGCATCAATGACTCTGATATTTTCACTCCATGCTTCTGCTACGCTGCTGCAAATATCATGAATCAACAAAAGCTTCCGCTAACTCTGATTAGAAGAAATCATGATCCAGAATGTGAGCATGTCGGTCCAAAAGTTACACCATCACATAATACCAACACCACAAAGGATGAGTCAGACATTTAATGTAGTTGATGATCTCAAAGCTGGCTCAAAACTCAGTATCACGTGGATCAGTTAAAGACCTCCACTCAGATTATCCAAAACATGCAAAGATGAAGAATCAAAGACTACGAGCTACATAACAAGAATCTAAGAACAATCTCAATGTTATATCTGTTTGTTTTTCTATGTAATGTAATGTGTGTTTGAGGTGACCTTCCTTAGGGGGAGATTGTTAGGATTTGGAAAATCCAGTAGTTAAAGTGTCGGTCACCTCAAGTATATGTATTCGTTAGAAAGCTCGTAGTCGTAGTTATTTTATGTTAAGTAGTATCTAGTTTAGTAACACCGTGGAGGACGGACGGGTCTTTACCCACTGTATGCCTGATCCATAGCCCGTCAGGTGGCGTTTTATGTAAAGACTATAAATACTCTCTACCTCCCAAGGTAGAGAGTTGGAGCTCATAATAAGATTTTTCTTTCTCTCACTAAAGTTCCCAAACCTCTAACTTTCTCTCTCTAAAACTCATATTGTGTACGCCTACTTTGCTTGTGGTTTGATGTGTATGTGAAATCCAATATGTGACATAGACACTACACCCCCCAATTCTTAAGTTCATTCAAACGATAGGTGATCAGTTGGTCAAATCGCACAAGTAGAAAGGGTCGTCAGTTGGTCATATCTTACCCTTCCCGTCTTAGTCCGCTCACCTAGGGTTAGTTGGTCATATCTCCTAGGAAATTGGCCTCTATCGCCATTCAAAACTACCGAACCAAGGGTGACTACCAAAGAACTATGCATGCATACACTTAGAAATAATTGTACGGAAGTAAAGGTAAACGCAAACAAAACAATAAACGCTAAAGCTTATCGTAATGGTGTGACTTCTCCCTTGGAAACAGCTCCGTATGCTTTCCTAGACCTGCCTTGAGCTTTTTCCCACGTTCTCAGAGTGTTGTGTGAGGAATGGGATGCTTTGAAATCCTGGAATTCGTGGGGTACTTATAGGCCAGGTCTGGGTTACGGCGTAACCAATAGAGGAGTTACGCCATAACCTTCTATTTCCTCGTAAATGCACTAGATCTGCTAGTTACGGCGTAACCTTATAAGGGGTTACGCCGTAGTCTTCAATAAACTTGGTTACGTCGTAAGTGATGCAGTAGTTACGGCGTAAGTATCAGCGGCGTGGAACCTCTTTTGACCTAATGGAGTTACGTCGTAACCTTTGGGAAGAGTTACGCCGTAACCTCTTGATAAGTTGGACTTCTGGGTCACGCAATAGTTACGGCGTAATGTGAGAGACGAGTTACGCCGTAACTTCTTCCAAATAAGCATACTGTGATAAATCTTTAGTAATGTTTCCATTTCCGCGTCTCATTAGCTCCAATGCTCGTAATTTACTTGAAAGTGGAAAACAATGGAAAACAAGCGTAAATCCATATAAATGATATAAATAACGAGCATTATCGGGGGAAATTGACACTTAATATTCAGGACTATTTGATGTTATCAGTTACGCGTACAAACTTGTAAATAAATAAATCATAACGTCACGAAACCAAAATGTCATTAATATGCTTAAATGTTTAATAAGTTGTGAAAATAAGTGAAAACTTGGACTTTAAAACTCAAAGTTAATCTACTCACGAAACTTTTCACGACGTCTTTGGACTATTGGACTAACAAGTGACATTGGACTCGTAACAATCATTAACATATCATGTTCAATAATTAGACAATAAAATCAGCTTTTGACTAACATAATGTCTTTCGATATGTTGGTTCTTTTGGCTAAATATCTTTCAGATCATGATATGGAAGCCCAATTGGAATACATTGATGCACCAAATGTTCTCTCTATGGAAGACATCTTCCCCAACGGTTACCCAATGAAGATTGGAAAAAATAACCTCAGAGTTGATTTCGACAACTTCACTTGTTCTGAGTCATCTTGTCAGATTGCTATGGATATTCTAAAGACTCACCCATACCATAACATGCTCATAAACTCTGCTTATGTACCGGAGATCTATGTTCACCAATTCTGGCACACAATACAAAAGGTCAAAGGTCAAAGTGCTGTGACAGTGACACTGAACAACAAACAAGTCACCATCACTCCTGCAGATTTAAGGGCTGTTCTTCTTCTTCCATCCATCCAGCCTGCCAATTACACTGCTACTCCTACAGAAGAGGTAGTTCTCCAGTTCATGGTCGACATTGGCTATGATGAATCTGGTGGGATCATCACAAAGCACTCCTCAGTAGATCTAAAAAATATTCCTCAACCATAGAGAACCCTCTACATCATGATTGCCAAATCCGTGTCTGGACGTGACAGTGGTTATGAGCATCCCAAACTCATGGAACTTCAAATATTTTGGGGTATGGTCAACATGAAACACATCGAATTTGTAGCTCTGATCTGGGACGACATGATGTCTTACCTTAAAAGGCCTGGCACCAAGATCCCTTAAATCAGATACACCAAATTGTTGATCCAAAGGGCTCTAGGGAATAATCCTGATATTCCTTTGAGACTTGATGACCCCAAACATCACTCCGTGCTACTTGAACCCACACTCAATGTGGTAAGATTTAAGGAATCAACTACGAAGAAACAGGGTGTGGTGTTACCAGATTGCCTTCTTACTACTACTATCAAGGGACTTCAATCGTACAAACGTTATTTGGAAGCAGTTGCATTAAGTAAAGTGAGGTTCATGGATGAAAAATCTTCTGGTACACCTGTCAAGAGGACCAGAAGAGGCAGTGCAGGAAGTGTTACAAGCACTGAGAGTGCCCTCAAGTATCCAAAAAGGAATCCTTCTCGTAAAAGGAAAGTCCCATTAAAGGAAGCTATCCCCATTCCCAAACCAGAACCTAAACTAATGGATGAGGACTCGGAGGACACTGAAACAGACGAAGAGGTTCTCTACTCTGAAACTCCAATCGATGACCCCTTGATAGTAGCCAAACCTCTAAGTCCCATGGCTGATAAAGGGAAAACTCCAGTGCTTGAGCAAGAAGAAGAAAGCTCAGACGAAGAGCCACTGGATGAAGATAGAGACTACATAAAGAAGTTGAAGAATCTCAGACTCCAACATGTTGCTCAGGAATTTACCCGTGAACAAACTCGTGGCCCCGGAGGGTCAAGTGGTGGTGCACTATCTACAGCAGTTCCCGATGCGGTTAATCAACCCCGATAAGGGAATTGGTACCACCACCCACGATCAACAAAAGCAACTTGAGGATTCTATCATCTATGACTTTGAGGAACCAGAAAAGGAGAAATTTGAGAAAATACCTGATGAGGATGCTGAGGCTGCAACAAAAGAAAAAGCAGAAAAGGAAGCTCAAGCTCAAGCAGATGAAGAAGCCAGAATTAAGGCTGAAGAAATGGCTAAAACTAGAAAAGAAGACGATATTGATTATGATGATTTTCTTTTGGATAGTCCCGCACACTCCAAGCAACAAACTTCTGAGCCACCATAGGACCCTGAGCCTCCTCATCAATCATCATCGTCAGACTCATCTTCTCACTCATCTCCACCACCATCAAAAGGCACCACAAGATCAGCATCCAGATAGGTAAAGAAACCGATTGACACTTGGTTTTCGCATGCCAAGACGAAGATTGTTAAAGCTTTAAGACAAGCAAGGAAGAAGGACGTATTCAACAAAAATCTAAATCAACTTGCCGACATAATCAATCTTCTTCAGAAAGTGATTAACCAGGTTTCAGATGAAAGGGAACAACTTCAACAGCTGTTAAAAGGAGATTTCCAAAGGGAAATGGAAAAGACGACTAGAGAATATACTCACAAGTTCCTTCTTGACGTTGTTCCATGTGTGACAAGAGAGATGTTCACCAGACAACTCTATCCGAATCTCATGCAGTTGGCCAAGCAAACAATAAGATCAACACCCTTAACAGTTACAATCAACCAAACTGAGCCTACAACTTTCTCTGACTTGAATTGGTTTGCAAGCATGTAATTCAAATGTCAAAATGATCTGCAACGTTTACCTCTGACGAAGGTAAACTGTTTGACGCATTGCTGGATTACCAACTTAAGACGTCATGCAAAGCAGCAGCTGAAACGGCTAAGCGTCCTAGAGACGATGATGAGCAGGATAAGGATAAAGAATCTAAACACAAGAAGCAAACAGGTGAATCATCCTCCGTGCCCCCACCACACCCAAGGTCCACCGAAAGATCTCCTCCACAATCTGCTGCTACTAAGAAACCTCGGGACTCTGAGTTACCACCACACACAGAGAAAACCGGTGATCATTTCGAATACACTGGTGGTGACGATGAAGAGATCCCAGAGCCTCAACAACAACCCACCTCTCCCGCCACAACAAAGAAACCAGAGTCCTCATCAAAACTAAAGAAGAAAAAGACAAAGACCAATGTCATCTCATGGCTAGATGACGATACAACCGAAGAATACGACTGGTTTTCTAAACTCGTTGATTCGACTCCCTCACTACCAGAAGGTCAAGAAATGGTAGATGTCTGTACTATGGAGCATGTCAAGTTGATTCAAGAACAATTTAAAGTGAAGAAGATGACTAAGGGTGAGCTAAGGCGAATTAAGAATGATGCCTTCCAACTGCTTAAAGACAGCTCAGAAAGTGCAATTGAAGTTGAATACCACCTTGACAACATTGGACGAGCCATGTCGAACAATATCGATTGGCTCAACCCCGAAGCTAACATCGACTTCACAAGACAAGATAAGGCTCCCTACTACACAGATTGGACCAAACCTCTACCAACAATTGGCCGACCGGATTAACCTCAAATTCCATACCGTTACTTCTTCAACAATGACCTCGAGTTTCTTCTACACGGTAGCGATGTTTCAAGGAAGTACGCTACGTCACTCACATTTCCTTTCCCAACTGCAATCTACTCTAACAATCCCGCCATCGAGGAAGAAGCCTCACATATGTTTGCTGCCAAAGTGGAAAAGTATGACCTTGATGCGATGTATGGGATTCATCATTGGCCTGAACACCGAAGAATCTTCTACAGAAGCTGCCAGGTTCTCAAGTCTAAAAAGGAAGTGTTTAGTGAAAAACTGATCATTGCACTTAAGCATGTTACTCTGTTGTCAAAGTGGGACTACACATTCCTCAAGAACATTGTGGTCAAACGTCAAGATAAAGAGGATTATGACTTTTGTGAAGCAGATTTTCCAAGACTGTCACTAAATTACATTGAAGATATGTATCTCACTAAGGTGCAAGGACGAATGCGACATTTCTCCACAACTATCCAACGCGAGTACATCAAGTCATTATTAATCTTCATCAGAAGCAGTGTGATCCAAGAACGTGTAGAGGACATTCAGCTTGCTGTTGAATCTTATCAAAAGCGGGTCAATCTCACAAAACCTCAACTAGACCTTCCCGACATCAACCAACTTGCTCAATACACCTTAAAAAAGAAACCATTTGGGGTAGTATACATAAGTGAACTACACCACAATTGCTTCATGGCATGCAAAGAGCTACTCAAGCTTGGGGATCACACACTGAAGAAAGTCAGGGACGGTTTAACTTATCGGTTAAAGGAGATACATGAAGGCATTGGGTCGCCGAAGAGATGGAATTCGAGAGAGAGAAGGGATGTTAAGAATATCATCAAGCGGATTGATGAAAGGTTGTTCAGAAGGGATCAAATCAGAACATTGGAGAGCTTCGTTGGTGGTCGTCCAAGCATATCTCTCACAGGCTATCAACGTCCAGAACGCATTCCTGGAGTTATTGCTGGAATACCTGAGACTCCTGGTACCCCTTGATCTGTTTCTTTCATTAACCATTTGTATGTGTGATTTTAATTTGACTATGGCTTGTGCACACATAACACTGTACAACCCGTACTTGTAATGAAAGGACCCTATGGTACGCATCAGTGCCACAATCCTATAAAAGGAGCGAAAGCTTCTTACTTTTGAGTAAAACTAATCAAAACTTTCATTTTTCAAAGTTTTGCTCAAAAGAACAAGTACTTCCCCTTATGATTTTCAAAACCTCAAAAGTTAATATCACTTGTTAAGGGGGAGTATTTGCTTAAAAACTTTGTTCAACAAAAACATTCTTTGTGGAAATCTTCCCACAAAACTCAAAATGGTCATATTTGATATCAACATTTCATCAAAAATAACATATTCATATGCCATTTTTGAGGGGGAGAAAAATTATGTGATAAGAAATATGTTGTGAATTGCAAATGAATAGCCGTGCTATAAAGACTTAACCAATGAATTGACGAGTTCTTAAATGTTAGTAACTCGAAAAGACTTGTCCGGGACGGGTAATAATTTCAAGCTAGTTCGCTAGTGATGTAAACGTGTCTCGCAAAGGACTTGTCCTAGTAGAATGTACCATTCGAGAAAACTCTTGGTAGACATGAACTTTCACGGGTTTGACAACCTTTCGAGGTTTGTCCACACCTTCAAGGTAGTTATTAGAGCTAGTTGTCACCTAAAAGCTGACAATGCAACTCTTTAACTATGCAACGTAACCGTGTCTCGCGGGGAATTGTCTATCTAGAGTTGATCAATTCAAAAGTGCGCGCTCTTCTCTCACCGTGCAGATTTCTGTCAAAATACTTAAGCACGTGTGGAGGGGGAGTATTTCTGCAAAATCCTAAACTCTCAACAAGGGTACAAAATGCGTTTACTCATAACCACTTTGAGAGATTTTCATGAAATTGGTTTTATGGCAACATAGGTTAGTCATGGATTTATAAGGTGACTAAGGTTAGGAATAACCGTCCTATGATCCGCCAGAGCCGGAGGGATCTACCCAAGGACATTACCAATAGTTAGAATTAGAAGTCCTTAGGTATGATTATAAAAAGAAGAAAATGAGAATCGGAGAAAGAAGGAGTTGAAGAATTAAAAGAAAAGTAAAAGAAAAGGGTGAAAAGAAATAACCCTCCAGATTATTCAACTTAGGGCAGACACCGGGTTCAATTCATTTGCTACTGGTTGTCACTAGATGACACCGGTATTGAAGATCAAAGTCGTCATGGACCCAGTGATGCATGCACTAAACCTTCTTAGCCACTCAAGTTTCTCTCAACAGAAGCTTGTTTCATTCTCATAGGGAACCCTACGTAAACTATCGACTTTCTCTTAGAGATTGCTGGTATTGAAGAAGGAGACCCTCTCCCTAGTATCCGCTCAGGAAAACCAAAGCGCACTATTGAGTCTAGAGCCACGAGATTCATCAAAAGATCTCTTAGGTACACTTGACATATCATCACTTATCGTTCAACAATAAGGACGCAAGTGATACATTATCGAGTCCTACACAGATCTTAGTAATCTGTCGAGAACATTTATGAGAGGTTCACACATGTGATCCTCAGTGATTGAATGGAAACTCCTGCCAGGGTCAACATCAAACAGCCCTGACAGCAGGTCACTTCGGTAACTCCTTGTGGGTTAAGCTTAGTGTGTCTCAAATGGTCTACAGTCGTGGGGTGATGCTTCGGTGTACCTCAACGACTCATCTGAACTGTAGGTGTACTTCGGTACATCGCGTTATCTCACTTGTGGGACTCCAGTTCAAGAACAACCTTTGTGAGAATTAGAGCTGTGTTTTCACACTATGCTGTTTACACTCTCGAAATTCAAACTTGGATGCTTGCGGGTGGAAAAGATCGTGCTGATTCTCCACATGCTCATTTCAACTACAACACTAATTAAAGTTCTCTCAAAAGGCAACACAAAGTCATAATGATTCCTCATCAAAGTCAAAGAATCTACAAAGTCTAAAGACTAAAAGAACTACATCAGTACTGAAATCCAACGTCAAAGAGTGTGTGAGCATGTTGTAGAAAGACGTGGAGACACTGAAGCAACGAAGCAGACCTGATGCAGATAACCACAACATACTATCACTTTTATCACAAAGAACAAAGATCAAAGAACAAAGATAATGAAGACATCAAAGCTGAAAAACTTCAAAGTAAACAAGATCCCTACACTGGGAGATTTTTCGAATCAAGACACTTCTTCTCACAAGAAAGAAGAATGTCAGAAGACGTCAAAGCTACTATTACATCAGCACCTACAACGTTATCACTCATATATCATTAATCACCAACACTTAGGGGGAGATTGTTGGAATCACTCCTAAACTAGATTACAAGTGTTAGTAATTAATATGTAATAGTTAGCTTAATTAAGGCTTTTATGTTAGTAATCAAGGCTAGGCTCATGTAGAAAGCCCATGAGCCTATGCCAAGCCCAATAAGGAAAGGATGGGAACTTGGTGTATTGCCCTAGTTCCCTCATATAAATACCTCATGTAAACCATCCTTAGATGGTTAGTTATTCATTTTATCTCAATACTCGCACATATCCTTTCTTATATTACTACGCGTATTGTGCTAGCTTGTTCAACCGATCTATCTCTTATCTATACTTCTTATATTGATGCTTGTGTTACATAAATGGTGACCTAACATACACCACAAAACTCTACTTGTGAATACCGAATTAATGAATTTAGGCAACCGTTTGCCTAAATTACTTTTAAGTACCCCTTAAACTTGTCAACTTTAAAAAAATTGTCAACTTAAATTATGTCGTCTTTTTTTGATCAATTTTAAACTTGATAACTTATAAAAAAAAATGCACTATATTAATTTTTAAAAAACACATGTTTTGTATTTAAAAAAACACACGCTTTGCATAAAGAGTTGCACCAGAATCATGATATAAGAAAAAGGTAAAACTAAAAAAAAAAATACAAGAAAGATTTTAAAAGATAAAAGATGTGTGAATGTGCTTATAAGTTATGGACTAAAATGCATGGTTGGTCCCTAAACTTGTCAATCCGCTTCGCGTTGGGACAAACATGAGAATTATCATCGTGGGGAGTCCAAAACTTGGGTTTTTAATGCCAAACTAGTCCCTTGACCAATTTTCCGTTAGTCAACATCCCATTTTATGTTGTTAAATCCCATTATTCTAGTTAAATGACCATTTTGCCCATTATATATATAAAAACCCCAGCAAATCTTCATTTCATCACCTCTCCATCCTTTACCTTCACCCTAACCCTAACCCTAACCATAAATCCCCAAATTAAAAACCCTAACCCTAAATAAAAAGTATAAGAGGATGATGCCTGGAAGGATTATTGGTGTTAGTGTTGATTCTGAGGGTAAGTCTGCATTACGTATGGCTATGCAGACGAGAGAACAACATATTAAGAGGGATAAAGCTACCAGTAACATTTGTACAGCTCAGGTATCTTTTTTCCCCTTGAAATATGGTATGTGCTAAAACACATACCTTTTCATTATCAAAATAGACCCAAAATAACCAAGAAAGAGCCGTTTATTGCTAATATTTGTGGTTTTCTTGAGTTTGTGCTTGTGCAGGTACGGATATGTAAAAACACGCAAAAAGGAACCAAATTAGACATAAATCCGAGCACGGGATATTAAGAGAGCTTAAGTCGAGCCGGAAGATCAAAATTGTGCATTTATGAAGATTTTATTCTCCAAGGATGATTTTTGGAAGATATACTCAAGTTTGAAGAAATGTCAAAATTGGCCCCTCAAGTTTCAACATTTGGCAAAAGTGACCCTTGAAGATTCAAAAATTTGCAAATTAGCCCTTGGTCTATTTGAAGATTGTCAAGAATGGTCCTTGAAGATACTTTCAGAATTTACATGTTTGGCCCTTGAAGTTTCAGAAAATACAACTTGGGTCCCTATGAATACACCTTGGATCACACCATTAGTCCAAAATCCAAATAACAAATCCAAAAGCCCAATATCAAACCAACTGACCCGGTCCAGTAAATCCTAACCCACGTCCAATACCAAACCGGTTTCTATCCAACCCCGTATACCCAATTCCCTAGTCAAACCAACCCAAAGACCCGGTCAACTATTAGTCAAATAAACATAAAAAAACCCAACCCACACCCCAAGCGCGCCCAAAAGACAGAGTAAAACCCACCTTTACTGTTTACCACCATCATCCCCATTTACCCTGCTCCCACCACAATTACCCACACTTAAATGAGCTTCTAGAAGCTTACTGCCACCTTGTCAGAGGTGTGTGTCATGGGAATGCCAAGGTGGACGAATGAAGCTCTCTGATTGGTTGCGCCACATCACTCAAGTGATCCAAAGGTCAAGAATGAATGGGATGATTCACAAGATTGATCAATGGATGATATTCAAGGATCTAGGAGCTTCTGAAAGGATCCCAAAGCAGGCCTCAGCTCAGCTATATATACCCATTTCTTCACAATGATCAAGTTGTCCAGTTTTCACGCATTTAGATTACTGTTACCATGTTTTCATTTCCTGTCATTTTATAGTTTTCAGTAGTGTAATTTTTACTTAAATTTTTCATTAATGAAAGTTCCCTTTTTACTTCCAAGATAATTGTCATTTACTCTTGTCATTTAAATTCCTGTTTTAGCATCAAATTACTGTTACTAAAGCTCATGTAAGCTTATTCAAGCTTATGTAAGCTTCCCTTTAATTTACTTGTCTAATTTCAACATTTTGCATAAAAGTCAAATTTGGTCAAAGATAAAAAGTCAATTCAGTTTTGGGTGAAATTTTGTGTTCAGTTGGTTTATGGGTCAAGTTTGTTGTTAATTTGAGTATATCAATTCAGGTTGAACCAATTTTCCTTAAGTTTTCAAGTTCATTTTGCAATTTAGCTATATAAGGGGTGTTTGGATGTAGCTTAATCCTATAGTTTTGGAAAAGGTTAACTGATGATCTTGAGTTTACTGATTGTTATAATGGTTTGCAAAGTCATTTCAAGTTATAAATTCAAGTTTTCAAGTCAAGAGTTGTAGTTTCAATGCTTTATCAAATCTGTCATAAATTTCATTCTCTGTCCAATATCAGTAAGTGTCCACTGTGAGTTTTATTTGCAACTAGTATTTCAAGTTCTTGAGATTTAGTATTGTGCCTGTGTTGAGCTTATTTGCAAGTAGGAGTAGCTTAGACAGTTTATTTTGAGCCTTAGAAGTTCCCGTTTGTCCCTTTAACTGCTGTTTAGTTCAGAAAATTTAGAATTGAGAAGTTGTTGTAGTCTGTTGTTTCTAGCATTAATTCATCTCCTATTTTGATTCTAGACATTAGAGATTAGTATTTACCTTAAGTCTTGCTTATTTCATGCTTTCCTTTAGTTTAGTTTTTATGTCTGCATATCTGTTTCTCCTAGTGTTATATCAGCTTGTTGACAGGCTGGTTTAGAGCTTATTTTATCAAATCAATTATTGAACATTAACTTCTTTAGGTAGCCTTAGGTCTGGATTTTACTCAATCTCCTTTAGATAGATCATTAAAGCTTATCAGTAGTGCTAATATTGGCTTGCAACTGTCATTTCTGTTCTGCATCAGCTCTGCACATTCAGCAGCCACTGTCCCAAATGCCCAGTTAGATTTTGATCTTTAACTTCTTCACCTTAATTCCTTATTAGCTGTAACTTTAGATATAGTATCTCTGCTAGGTGGGCTTGAGTCCCACACTCTTAGTTTTCACTTTAGCTTATTGGATAAGCAATGGCAGCAGCTTAAAGTAGGGGCCAAGAATCAGTTTTGCTTATAGAGCAGTTAGCTTAAATCATTGGTAGATCACTGATTAGCAGTTAGGAGTAGATGCATTAAGTTTCCTTAGAGTAGTTTTAATGTTACCTAGCTTCTGTAATCAGTTGGTCCATTTGAGTGCTTATTTGCTTATTGAAAAGTGCTTATTCCTTATCAGTTTGCATTGCAGCTCATAATTCTCATAAATAAGCCCATGTTTTTATATTTTTCATAGCTTTAGAATAATATTTTAGAATTTCCCTGAATTTTTCATGATTTTTAGCTACTGTTTAGTATTTTTCATTATTTAAAATAGTTTTTAATCCTTTTTAAATAGCTTTTATTGCAATTAATTCAGAAAAAGTTCCAAAAAATAAGTTTTCAATTTTAATAGATTAAGATAAATATAAAAAGCAAAAAAAATATTTTTCCCTATTTTTCCCCTTTTATTTGGTATTTTTCACAATATTAATTAGATTTAAATAGTTTTAAATTTGTAGAAAATAGAAAAATAATCAGAAAAATACAAAAATAGTTTTGAAAAGTCTTTAGTGATATTTTAGATTTTTGAAAAGTAATTCCATATTTTTCCCTCTCTCTTTCATAATTTTTAGTTATTTAGTCTTATTTTTATAGTTAAAATTTAGTTTTTAATTCAAATTAAATCCAGAAAAATCCTTATAAATAATTTTAATTCATAATTATTTTTCAAATTACATTTCTAGAGTAAAAGTAATTTTAGGTTATTTTTAGGAGTGAGATTAGTCGTAGTTGCTTTTTATTCGCGTTTCGTTTTAATCCCGTGTTTACGTTTTAGTATAGATTTGCGTAGTTTGCCATAATTCTTAGGTCTTCCCGTAGATTAGATATCCCATTTATGCTTTCCTTATCCCGTAGTTTAGAAATTATCATATTATCCCCTTTTCTCATTCAAATCCCGATAATCGTGACGTGAGTTGGAAATTCCATTCAACCCTCGTTCGGAACGATCTCGGTGCTCAAACCTAACACGTTTGAGTTACCCAACATACTACACACTTCTTCTATCATTGGTTTGTCTGAACTGTTTTAAGTTTCTTACGGTTAGTCATTCACAAGTGGCTAGCTTGTGTGAGATAACTTGACGGTTTAGCACTAATCAAAATACTCAGAGTTATGTTGTAACAAGAAAGATATATAAGATTAGAACAATTTAAAGGGCGTTTGACATTACTTATTTTAGTGCACATCTGTTAAATATTCAAGCAGATAAGCAATTTCGGGTATTTGGGTAAAACTGCTTATCTGCTTACTATTTTAGAAAATAATCAGTCTTGATTGTTTTGAATAAAACTGCTTATCTGCTTTATATCAAATAAGCACTAAAAAAGAGGTATGGTACCTGCTTATTTTGTAAGCAATCCCAAACACCCTCTTATTTTGTCACCATGGTCTTTATTTTAGTCATATCGGACTATCTTTGGATATGCGTTTGAAACTAATGACATATTAGTGCATTCACATGAAAAAAATTGGATATGACAGTGTATACCTCGGTCAAGAATCATGCATATCTGTATAAGTAGTCAGAGAGTGATACACTTTTTTTCTCTCGTTTTTTGTAGTTAAATATTCTGTTATTATGTAGGCAATGCTTGCAAACATGGCTGCTATGTATGGTGTTTACCATGGACCAGAAGGCCTAATCTTTTCAAGATTCTTCTTTTAGAGACCCGTTCGCTGTTATTTGGTTTTCGGATTAGCTAAGTTTTAGTGCTTATGGGCTTATCTGAATTTGCAAAAGCCCATAAGCTCACTTTTTCTTGTTAGCAAGCGCAGCCGCGATAATCTGAGTGGGTGTTTGGTTAGTTTATTTTTTGTTTTATGGGCTTGTTTGAATTGGGAAAGGCTCATACGCATACTTTTTCTTGTTAGCAAGAGTAACGATGATATTCTTAGTGTGTTTTCGGCAGTGTTGCAAAAAAAGGTCTACAAGGCCGATTAATCACCGATTAGGTGTTACTGGGCCACCGACCTTTTTGATTTGTGTAAATCATTCAAACAAATCGGTCAACCATGGTCAATGGCGGTTAACGATGGTCAAACTTATCGAAAACATGGAAATCTTACCGGAAATACCCTAAACTTACTGTAAATTAGTTATATTCACTTATAATCACTGTTTATATCCATTAAAAGATGTTTTTCAAGGAAAATCTTGCCAAACATACCAACACTTGCCGTAAATACCTAAAACTTGCCAAAAATGCCAATACAGTTAATCACCGATTCGCTATTTTTGCAACGCTGAACAAATGTAATCACTTATAGTCGCTGTTTATATTTATTACAAGGAGTTAGGATCAAATGAGAAGAAAATCTTTTTGGAAATACCCGAAACTACCCAGAAATACCCAAACCTGGCAAAAAATGCCAATCCAATTAATCACCGATTAATCCCGCCTAGACCGATTACAAGCTACAGGGGGTCGACCGCCTCACTACCGATTCGCGATTTTTGCAACCTTTTCGGATTAGCTTATTTTGGGCTTATGGGAGTAAAATGAACAATCCCAAATACCGGCCAAAATTAGTACTGCCACTTTTAGCATTTGATTGAAGAAATTTAAGTAAACCAGAACCTCCTTGCGTACCTTGCTTGATTCCAAAAATTTGTAATGGTTTTGTAATTCTTACTTATTGCTTATCTAAGTCGAGATTAGCTCAACTTGATAAACTTGTAAGTTGAGAAAAGTTGGCTTATGAGCTTTTTATAATTCAAATAAGCTGACAAGCCCCAAAAAAGTTAATCTAAAATCCCACGTTATGGTATTGTTAGATGTTGGTAAAAGAGTTTTTCATGTGAATAATGAATCTGTATTGTGCTTACCGTTAAGATATCCAAATGGGTTCCATTTATCACTTATGGGGTGTTTGGGATTGCATTGTTTGAAAGCATATAAGCAAGCCCAAACACTGTACTGAGAACTTATAACTGCTTGTTCTAGAAGGTATAAGAACCTAAGATAGGGAATCCTAAATACCACCTAAACAAGTGTCAATTTTCGTATTTGATAGAAGAAATTTAAGTAGGATCTCCTTGCATATCTCGCTCAATGACAACAAGTTGTCATGGTTATGTATTGGTTATAGATGGAACAATCTATATCCTCTCTTGCATTCAAAGGCTATATTATCGAAGCTATTACTGAAGCCAAAAGGCAGAAAAAACTTTTTGTCGTGTACATAAGAGGTACTTTTCTTAGTTTGTGCTATTATTCATCATGATAGTCTTAGTTACGAAAATCTATGAATACAAATTTGGTGTCACTTGAGTGATAGCTTGAAATCTGTGATGAATACGAGTATTGAATGTGCTAACATTTCAGTTTTTGCACCTTAAATTGGGTTAGCACCTTAACCGAATGTTGAATGTGCTAACATTTCAGTTTTTACACAACGATTTTAGAAATAAAACCTTTGTGAAACCACTTTTTCCGTTTCCCCTAAGTCTCGAAAACCACTCGTATGCTACAGTGTGAAAAAAAAGTCAGGTATATAGCTACCAGTCTATGCTTACCATGCACATTTTAGGTAGGAGGAAGCCTATGATCATCAGTGTACTGTGCAAGTTAATATACAAATGATGTTATGTATACTATATACAGTAGCAGTTCAAGTTAACAACGGGAAAACACCAGAATATTTGAACTCATACATACAATTAGTTGTAATGTTGAAGTTTATTTATCATAACAAAAGAAATTCTAAAAACAAAATAACAGTTATGATAACGTGTAGGTTACTAAAATGTAGGATTAAAATAAATATAGCCATCATCATGATGAAATAAAGGATTAAACATGACTTTCTTGATCTGCTTCATGTCGCTTTTAGTAAAGTCTTAGTGAAATTTGTAACTCGTTAGGTAAAAACAGTGCTGACTTTTTTTTCGTCAACTTTCATTATTCTTCTATCCTTCTGAAATTGTCTATTTCTTCAACGATGTATGCAAAATGAATGTTGAAATTACATTGGCAGTTTCAACGAAGTAACCGGATATACAAAGAGGAGCAACACCAGATAAGAGCTGCTGCACAAAAGGCAAAAGGTAGAGATGTAGATGGAGAAGGGGTTCTTCATCATTAGTGTAAAATGCTCCATTGAAGTGTGCAATCTATGTTGTTCCTGGAAATTTGGTGCATTTGTGCCTTTTTGTTGTTTCGAGTGGTTGTGTACTTTGTCATCAGCAACTTGCTCATGATATTCTCAATTTGAACTTTTGAGCACATTATTTCATAATGCTAATCATAGACCGCTTTTGTTGTGCTATGTTCAGATCATTTATTTATAAGTTTTATTTAAACGGCTGATCTCACTAGTACCACATGGATGAATGAGATTTGAGAATGGTGATGGTGTTAATTTTTAGAGAGAGAAACAGAAATTTAGAGAGAGAAGCAGGAAAAGAGATAACATGATGGTGGTGGTAGTAATGGTATAACTTTATTGATTAAATACACCGTTAGTCCCTAGGGTTGTATCAGTATTACCACCAAAACAATTAACCAAAATAATGAAATAACCAATTTGCCCTCATGTGCAAGGCACATGGGGAAAATAACAGACGTTGACTAACGGAAAATTGGTTAAGGGACTTGTTTAGAGTATAAAACCCAAGTTTTGGACTTCCCATGATGATAATGCCCAGGTTTGTCCCAACGCGAAGCGGATTGACAAGTTTAGGGACCAACGGTGTATTTTAGTCTAAGTTATAACACCTGTATGGACTTAATTATATGAGTAGACATAGATAGACAAACTCATACCTTTAAACACATATATTAGGTGGGTTACTAAAAAGTACTGTAATACCTTCAAATAGTATACGAAAAGGCAAAAGGTAGAAATCGAAAGTTATATAAAATATCAAATCATACAACAAAATAGGAGAGAAGAAAAACCGAAAAAAGTAACAAAAGATGAAAAAATTTGCCAACCGTTGTCATTAGAATGAATTCTTACAGGTTAACACAAGCTACTGACCATGTTCCTGAAGAAAGGTAATTATTTCCCTTGCTTTTCATTAGGTTACACAAAACCAATAAATAGAGAACATAAGATTATTCTAGAACCCATGGAATGGGCTAGGCCTACATAATAAATATACTAACGGGCCATGTACAATATATTGTCTAACACGCCCCCGCAGTTGGAGCGGGAGGAGGCCGAACGCTCAAACTGAATCGAAACTCTTCAAACAATGCGGAAGGCAGTCCTTTGGTGAAGATATCGGCATACTGATAACGAGAGGGTACATGTAGAACGCGCACTTGACCAGCAGTAACCATGTCACGAACAAAATGTATGTCTATCTCAATATGTTTGGTCCGTTGGTGTTGAACAGGGTTAGTAGATAGATAAACGGCACTAACGTTATCACAGTAGACAAGGGTGGCAGTAGACAGAGGAGAGTGTAGCTCACGGAGAAGATTATGAAGCCATGCAGTGTCAGCCACAACATTAGCAACACCTCGATACTCAGCTTCTGCACTAGAACGGGAGAGGGTCTGTTGACGCTTGGAAGACCAAGGCAATAAATTATCACCCAGAAAAACACAACAACCTGAAGTGGACCGTCGTGTAGATGGGCAACCCGCCCAATCAGCATCTGTATAACCAACAAGAGACGTGGTGGAAGATGAATCTAAGTGAAGACCAAAATCCAAAGTCCCCTGAACGTATCGTAAGATACGTTTAAGGGCAGCTAAATGTGGCTCGCGGGGATCATGCATGTAAAGACAAATTTGCTGCACTGCATAAGATAGATCCGGCCGTGTAAATGTGAGATACTGAAGACCACCTGCAAGACTGCGATATAAGGTAGGATCCTGAACTGGAACACCTCCGGGACCCAGTTTGGACTCTGTGTTCGAGAAGGGTTACAGTTAGCCATGTGTGCACGCTCAAGAGGCTGAATAGCATACTTCCGCTGAGATAGAAACAACCCCGAAGAAACCAATTAATGCTACTAGAAATTCCGACAATAATCCAGGACAGTACCAGCCATTAGTACCAAGCAATATATAAGACCAGCGGCTAAAATAATGTCTAATTAAGATTGGCTGTTGAAAAAAATGAAGAAACCAATTAATGCTACTAGAAATTGGAACGAAATATAGAACGTACCCCCCCTTTTTTTTTCTTCTTTTCTTGAACAATCAATTGAATAATGGATAGAAGACCAAGTGAAATAAGTCAACAATTAATGGCGCACTTCGAAGAGATTGAACCAATGGAAGAGAACACACTCTTGTCTCTTATATAATCAATTAAGAATTGATATATAAATGTCTAATAGGTCAACAATAGCGGCTTTTTGGAGAAAACTATGCGTAACTTTTAGAAGGAGATTGAGAACTAGAGAGAAATTAGGAGAAAAATTAGATGGCTCTGATTACCATGAATAAAGGTAATTATTTCCCTTGCTTTTCATCAAGTTACACAAAAACAATAAATAGAGAACATAAGATTATTCTAGAACCCATGGAATGGGCTATGCCTACATAATAAATATACTAACGGGCCATGTACAATATATCGTCTAATTGTTCCTTCTCTGTGTTGGGCTATATTACGCCATCGATAGTCGATAGAGTAACTTGATATGCGAGATGCCTTTACCTTGACATGGCAGGTAGCAGACCCAACACGACTGACAGATAAGCCGACGTTAATAGCAGATCTTTCCGCGATAAAAGAGCTCTGTTTCCGAACAGATTTTTCCATCAGTAATGGGGATCACATTAGTAGGAATATAGGCTGGTACGTCTCCAGCTTGTGTTTCATTGACGGGTAAGGCGGTCAAACTACCTGCGCCTGTCTGGTCCGATCGTTTAGCGGCTCTTTCTAAGAGACGGGAATGTAAATAGAATTTTCACAATAAGACATATAATAAGAGCATTAGGTGTCGTTGCCAGCCATAACAAGTTTTTTAGGCTTCACGGGATGCTACATCACTATAAAAAAAAACCCCTTGTACAATCTTTTATTACAAGTAACCACAACTTACTCATTTGGGTTCCCTAACTTTCTATTTTATTTTTTAATTTAATTTTCAAATAACATAAAATTTGTTCATTAAAATTAAAAATAAAATACAACGTATTAAAAACATACAAAATTTAAATAAAGATACAAAAAACGATACAGAAAAAACCACGATAGAGAAAAAATCATACAACATCGTTAAGAATTTCATTCGTCCTATTTGGGGTAGTTTCTCAAAACATCCTACATGTGAACATGTTAGAAGCTTCCCCCACCAAAGTGTTGTTCAAAAATGGTCTTTGCATTCTCGAGATGATTACTGTCATTTTCCCCGCTCATATGCTACAAATGTTTGTAAATAACGTTGAATTTTTACATTCACTGCTAAGCCTTGTCCATTTACCCGTTACCATATTTTTGTTATGACGGTCTCCGTCAGACTGATTGTTGAACATGTTTACAACCTTGTTCCAAAATGACTGAACGGAACGGTCATTTCCGATGTCAAAGTCTTGGGAAACTTTGACCGAAACTTCCTCTAGCAAGTTTTCTTCTTCCTTTGACCAACGAGTATTTATTTTCGATGTTTGGTTAGATATAGAAGTGTGTGTAAAATAGTGTGTTATCATATGTTATTTATAATGATAATAGCCGTTTGAAACAATACGAGCGGGATTTATTCAAATTCAAAACTCATATTTCATTTCAGATTTTAAAATTCAAATTAAATGCTACAGTTCGAGCGGGATCCCACCAAATTCAAATTCAAATACGAGCGGGAGTTATTCAAATTCAAATTGGAATTCAATTTCAAAAAGTTGCCTATATATACACATAGACTCTGCTTTGTTTATCACACACACAACTCACAACCAGAAAATTTCTTATCAAATTCTCTCAATAATGTCTCAAGAAAACTTCTCTCAACAATTTCCCGACGTAAACAACTTCTCCTAACAATTTCCCGATGTAAAAAACTTCTCCCAACAATTTCCCGACTACTTGGTGAACGCTCCACTGACAGACATCATTCCGGTTTTCCCAACGAAAGAGGAACCAGTGGAGGAACAACAAGACAATCCGTTTCAACTAATCTTGTGGAACAACAACGACTACTTCGTCAAGATGAGGAAGTATTAAGAGAAATTGAAGAAAACGCAGCACGAGAGGAAGCTGCTCGTAGAGAGCAGGAAGCAAGGAAAGCAGAATACCGCAGGAACAACTTGTTTGACATCTTGTACAACGAGTATGAAGAGAGCAAGATTACAGAGGATTTTGAATATTTATATGACGAGGGTTATAACTTAGACTTTTCATTATAATTTGTATTTTCATTTTCATTTCTGTATCGTAGTTTGTATTAATATGTAATTCGTGTTTTCAATTTAATGTTTAATGTATCGCAGTTTTTATTAATTGTAGTTCATTTTCATTATCATTTACTTTTATGTTTTAAAACACAACAAGGTTTATTAGCATGTTTATTGAAAAAAAGACGATATAAAATAAAACGCAAATACACAATTTGGCCTGCACATTTGTCATCTCTGTTCAAACTTCATCCTTGTCGTGTGACGAAGAGGGACGATTTGGCGAGGCACAACGAAGGAGTATGGTGTGATGGCGAGCTTCGACGAGCGTGCCACCTCACAACCGCGAGGCACAACATTGCCCACACCAAATGCTCTAAGGTGACTTGTTTTCAAACACCAGAACATAACGTTTAAATTAACATGAGCTGTATTACATGTATATAGCATTATATTATATCCCAAAAGATACTAACCAAGTACAGCGTCATAGCTAGCCGATTACGGTGTGACAAACCTCACACGTTTGTTAGTTTGTAGTCAACGTTTCTTGGGTGATGGCTCTTTTGCCACTGCACCTCCATCACCTGCACCTCTACCACCTAAGGAGGAAACCTGCCCAACATCTGGTGTAGGCCTAACCAAAGCTTGAATGGCTTTTTTCAGATTTGACATCAAATCCGTTTGGGCAGTATGGTTCACATCCTCATACTGTAATCAGGACAATAAGCAAAATGTAATGAAAAAACAACTAGAAATGGAGCATTTTTAGCCACTTTATGAAAATAGGTTGACTTGGGTATCCTTTTGTCGATCAGCCTAAATATTAGAAGGAATGTGTAAAATGAGACAGATAGTATAAAAGGTTGATAGTTATGTGGAAAATCACTTTAGCCAATCATATTTAAGACATTACATTACCTATATAACTAAATATATACAATAGGAAAAAAAGGCGAAGAACTATTATTGACGGTTCAACGCAACCCTCTTTTGACTAGCCCAACTAAATTTACTCTTTGATGGGAGAGTTCGGGGTCGAAAGACTTCCTTTTCTACGAACAAGCTTTACAACTCTCTAGGCAGTGTACCTAATCGTTGCAGTGTAGAATGGGTAAGCCCAGAGGGTTGATCGTTCTCTATGGGAATAGAGAGGCTAGTAGAGATGCATAACGAGAAGGTAAGGTTGAGGGTGATTATTTTTAGCCTTTTATATTTTTTATAAAACAAGTAAAAATCTCAGGGTTTAGGAGGTGGTACATCTACCAATTTTAACTACTTAATAAGTTAAACTAAAAACTAATTATATTAATGAAAAGAAGAAAATAAGCTATGGATTGATTGGTGTATTCTTATGATAATTAAAAGCGTGTTTACTTAGATTTTCTTACTCCCTAGTTATCTCTTATTGGTCGGTTGAATTGTTACATCCTCATTCTAATTGGTACGTTGTATTCCGTGTTAGTCATAGGGGGTACGGTGCCTAATTCCCTAGTTCTATGAATTGTAACTCTCATCTAGACTATCCGAGATCGTTAAGTACCGTAGTATCTCCCCCAAATACTCTATTATCCTAAAGCTACAACTCACGCATTAAACACAACGATAGCTCAAGTGCACTCTCAAGCTTTGTGCTATGTAGGACGTTCAAGTTCGCAACAATTAAAGAAGAAGCCAATTTTCCTTACTCTAGCGTCTACCAATTAAAACAAGAGACAACCTAACAATAATCAACAACTAGGTTTCATAGATCTAAGAAAACACAATAATAATTTAGCTACGCATGATAGATAAGAATGAACACAAACAAACAATTGAACATAGGATAAACATGGTGATATAAAACTTATCTTTGAGTGTAAAGAATGGTTTGGAACCCTAAAATACTGCCCAAGTCGGACTATGAACGAACTAGGGTTTGCTCTCCAAAATATTACGCACAAAATACAGAAAATTCGAAGTCTATATATAGATATACACTTGCGACGGCATCGCCTTTTGATGGTGACGCCGTCTGGTTGCCGTCATTATGGACAAGTCATTGTTGGGATGACGTCAGTTGAGGAAGTATGACGCCGTCTAGCTTCATAAAGGACGTTGTCTTGGAATGAGTCTTGGTCGTTTGGTCTAAAATAAAGGGCTCCTGGAATAAGGCGTGACACCGTCATGTTGTAAAACCAAAAAGTGACCTGAGCCGTCGCTTTAGACTTTTTTGAAAACCTTGTGAGCGATGGTGTCACCCTAAGGGTTGGGACGCCGTCAGGCTTATGAAAACAACCTTGTTTCTTGACTTTGTCGTTTTCTTCATGTTTTCGCTCCTTTTCGTCCAAATATGCTTCATTCTAGGAATTTGCTTCCAAAAGACCTAAAATGTGAAAAGGAATGAGTTTAAGTAGTAACAGATATAAAATGTATCGGTTTAGGGCTTACATTACCCCCTAAAAACGCATGTTACAAGCATATAAAACACGGCGTTGCTAAGTCATGACTCAACTCACTAACACTAGATAATGACTTGAAACAAAATTAAAAGACATAAAATTAAAAACATAAACATAAATATAGATGTAAGATGGTAGCCCGTATGTTTTTCTCATTTTTTTTACTTAACTCTTTGTTTTCTTTTTTAGATATTTTTTTTTCTTACCTTTTTACTCTACCATCCTATAAGATAACATCAAAATAAAAGGATTTATAAGAGCATCCCTACACTTGAGTTTTTTTATTTCACTAACACTATTTGACTCGATTTGAAAAGATCAAAACACTTGGAGTACTTAATTACGTAGACAAAGGGAAATTGAATTTATCATTCCTTCCCGTTACTCCATAAAATACTACTTTAACCCATGAGTCCCAATCGTCCCAAAACTGTATAAAAATGATATGACTCGACTTAGCAACCATGCAAGTAACTAGATAATTTAACTAAGGGTGTAAACAATGATTACAATAATGCACTAAGGATGAGTGTATACAAGCTGGGCTAAGGCGATTTGGGTATAACATTTCGGGGTGGATTGTAAACAATGCTCTTTCTAGATATTTTGGAAACCGAAACATCACGAGAACCGCGAAAAGATAGGCTCTGAGGGGTTAACTAGAGGTATCGTGTACTAAAGATGAGTACATCGCAAGGGTGTGGGGAAAATTACTCAACCGATGTGGATGACGTAATTAAGTTACGAGTTTAAAACAAGGGTTATCCTAATGCCCTTTATCATTTAGTTAATCCTAACTACACGAATGTAGTCTCACTAGCAATCTTGGAATGCATCACAAAACAAGTTCTAGAATCTTTTATACTACCAGTACACTGACTAAGTATTAAGGATGAATGTTTTTATTCCTAAAGATCTAGGGGTGAACCTCACATTTTTGGGGTGGAATTTGAGTGGTATACGGTTTTTGTGCTAGTTATATGATTCCTATCCATGAGACACTTTATTAAGACTAAACTTTTACTCGTAAATGCCATAAAAAAATTAAATTTGGTGCTAAGATTACCCTAACAAATATTTCTCATAGTTTATTATACAATTTACTAAGGACAAGATAAAAATAAAGTGAGTGAATAGTTTTCTAAGTTTCCATTTTATTCTTCCTCCCTACACTTAAACTGAGCATTGTCCCCAATATTCCCCGAAAGTATCAAAGTTATGATAAAGGAAGGTAAATAAAAAAGAAAGAAACTAGTACTCCCCTGATTAGCTCGGTAGGATATTGATTGGATCCCAACCGTCAAGTTTATTACACAAGTCAACCACTTGTGAATGGTCAACCGTAATAAAATTCAAACAGTCTAAAACCAATGCAATTTCCCTTGGAATATAGTGGATTCCCGGGTCGTTAAGTCCCACGGAGGATTAATGGTGTTTAAAAACGTTCAGATGTCGAATGATCACTAAGGATAATGACCAGTAAGGATTTTGATGAATAATTACACTACTGATTGATTGGAATTGTATTTGGAAACAGAATTGTAAAGCACAACAATCAGATTAAACAAACGTAAATACGTACGTTTATTAAATTCTACGTAAACGTACAAAATAAAACGTGAGTTTTAAGAAATAAAAGACCTACAAATATGAAAATGATATTTTTACAATCCTAATAACAAAAGAAAATTATTGGAAAATTAAAATTATTTTTAAAACTATTTATTTAATTATTATTAATTAAAAACTATTTTTAACTATTTAATAATACTCTAAAATATAATAAAATATGAAATAAAGCTAGAAAATTGAAATTATGACTTAGAAAAATCTAAAATATTATAAAACTTATTTTAAAATTGAAAATGTATTTTTTACACTTTTTATCTATTTATTATTAATTATTTAATACTTTTAACTATTTTAAATTCTAATAAATACTAAACAAGCTAAGAAAATTATGAAATTTTTTATAAAATTATCCTATGGTGACAGAAAGCTAAGAAAATTATAAAAACTGAAAGTGCTTAATAATAAGCTGAAAAGAAAAATTAAAAAGCTAATTTCTATTAAATAAACGCTATCACTATTTTTAAAATGATGTTTTTGTGTTTTTTCTTTTTCAAAACTATTATACTACTGATATTAAGTAACTTTAATGAAAACAAAAATTTTACAACTTAAAAATAAGCAGTATACAAGCTTATTATCTCAACAGTTTAGCTTATGAGCTTATTTTGATTTTTGTAAGCTCAAACAAGCTTCACAGTTATAACCAAAGATGAAATAAGATGTAAATAAGCTAAAGCTACTTATATGAAGCTAAAAAGAACAAAGAACTACTCTGATAAGCTATAATAATCAAATAAGCACTTATCCTAAACCTTCTAACCAAACAGGCCTGCAGCCATTTCTAAAAGCAATTTTAGCTTATTAAATAAGCTTAAAGGCTCAAAACAAAGACTAAGGTGTCAAGATGAGCTGGTGGGCTTTCCAAAAAGTCCAAGCTCACACACTATGGCTCACTAATAAGCTTATGACAAGCTTGTGAAAGAGCTTGTAAATCACTGAGTTCTCAGTGTATACTAAGAAATGGGACAAGTAAAAAGCAATTAGCAGCCCTACTAAATAAGCTATAAAGTGGAAAAATAAGCTTGGATCTTCAAGACAGCTAGGTTAGCTTTCCAAAGAACCAAAATACACAAGCTTAGTCTAACTAATAAGCTCTGTGTGAGCTTATGAAAATGGTCTACTCAACTGTGCACAGGGCACTATTTTAGAAAAGGTCTTAAAAGAAGCTAAGAAATAAGCTATTAAATAAGATAACTAGAAAATAAAAAAAATATTATGATAAATGTGAGCAGCTATATGTTAATATCCCAAAAGCACAAAGCATGAAACTCAATATTAAATCCTACATAAAATTATCTATCTTATTCAAAAACTGCAAAACTGAAATTTTGACTTTTTAAGATAAACTAAAAAGTTGACTAAAATGAACTTTGGAACAATCCTAATCATTGATTATGTTGTATTAAGGTGGTTTAAGACTGATTTGATCAATAATAACAACTTATGAATACAAAACCATGATTATGAAACATGAAATCTACACAGTTGATGAACAAGGAGTGATCAAAGGCTATTTTGACTTTCTTTCAAATGAACACTGGATTTTATTGTTTATATGAGCTATTAGGACCTAATGTAGCATATATCAAACAAGAACAAAGGCTAGAATACCCTCTAACACAGTTTACACAGTTAAGCCAAACAACCCTTTAATAAGACTAATTCTTGGTTTTTAAGGCAAATGGGTATAAAGACTTTTGAAACTGCTTTTTATCAACTTTTTATGAGTTAATAATCCTAAATGAACACAGAAACACTAGTTTAGACTTCAATCACTTGGTATTCCATATGATACTAATATGACAGTTTTAAAGCTAGTTTATGAAAGTTGAACAAAACAAACTAAAATAAGTAAAGACTGTTCTAAACAACTATTATATGATATAATTAAGCTAATGAGATAGAATAATGCTAAAATTAAAACACTTTAAGCAATTAAACTATGAAATGCAACTTTTGAAGAAAATGCTTACAAGATGAGTCCAAGCACAAAACTGAGAACCAAGGCACAAGAACACAACCTATAGCTTCCCAAGAAGCTCTAAACCAAGGCAATCCAATATCAACCCTGCTCCAGCTTCTTGATCATCTTCTCCATGGATTTTTGATTTTCCACTAATTTTTTTTTTTGTATTTTTGGTATTTTTTTGAGTTTTACTTCTAAACTGAGTTTTATGGTTTCTAAAAGCTTAGAAAAGCTTTCTAGGAACTTAAGTGAGCTTATGAGTCCAAATTAACAGCTACAAACAACTTTAAGACATATTGAGAATTTTCACTTAAAAATTTCACAAACATAAAATAAGACTGAAACTTGAAATTAAGGACTGAAAGAGATTCACATACACTGAAATTAGTTAAACAAAGTGCTTGAAAGCTAAAATATACACTGGAAATTTAAAATTGACTAATTCAACATACATTAATAAAAATTACACTAGATAGTCTTCTACATTTCTTCCTTCTTGTTTATAAAGATCTTTTTGGAGCCTTTGTCGACCTCTGAGACTTTCCCACCTCATCTCAGCCATTGGATCCTTCCAAATCATCAAAACTGCAATTTGTCAATTTTGGCGCCAAAAGTCTTTTGAGTGGATTAGAGCAGGTTTTTGCAATTAAAGAAGTTTGGGAGGATGTGGAGGTGGAGGGGATTGGTTAAACAGCTGGATAACAGGTGTAAAGGTGGAAAAACCACTCTGGTTTTGGTTTGCAGTTGAGGAAGAGGAAGGTGAACAGTATCTCTGATTTTGGCGCGCGTTGACTATTTGACCGAGGTTTTATTAATACGCTGGGGGTTCATTTGGGGGGGTTAAAAATTGGTTTTGAACTGGCTCAGGGGTTCAAGGTCCAAGGGTTAAGATTGGTTTTGTTATTAATACAAGGACCATTTATGCAATTCGGCTAAACTTAAGGGGGACTAAACCTGCACTTTTTCCAAAGTTAACACAAGGACCAAACTTGCCAATCTTTAATAGTACAAGGACCACATTTGATTATTTTCACTTTTAAATATCCGAGGACTATATTTGACATTTTTAAAACTTTAGGGACCTAAGTTGCCATTTTGCAATTTTAAACTTCAAGCACCAAGTTTGACAACTTATGAATCCCTAGGGACTTTAAATAATATTTTTCTTTATTTTGATTTTCCAGGGACTATATTTGACAACTTTTGAAACTTGGGGGACTAAAACTGCCAATTGTGCAAACTTGATACGTTTTTCATCTGATTTTGGTATTTTTACATTTGAAACACATAAAACACTTATTTGTGATATTTTTATCATTTTGATGCATTTCTGAGCGTTTTTAGATGTTTTTGCAGTTTAAATGGTACAAAAATGATGAGTATTTAGACACTCATCAATCCCCCAAACTAAGATATTGCTAGTCCCTAGCAATCTTTTTAGAAAACTTAACGGATTTTATCTCTTTACCAAAAGCCATTACTTCTGGAGTAGCCAATTGTTTTAGTTCAAGTAAGAACCTTGGCACAATGATAACCAAATGATTTTGAGCAAATCACCAGCTTTCAACGGTTTTGATTTGTCTTTACCAGAAGCATTTTGCTTATGGACTAGCCAACTCTTAGATAAATTATCAATATTATCTTTGGTGAGTCGATTACCAATTATGGCTTTCCAACTGCCTTTACCACAAGCCATAAACTTGCGGGCTAGCCAACTTTTCACTAATTAAAGATATGGTGAGCTGAACACCATACAATTTTGGGCAAATTGCAAGCCGTCAACGGATTTGAGATATCTTTACCAAGAGCCGTTTGCTCCTGGATTAGCCAATCCTTATGTGGGTTAGACATGGCGGACTGATTACCATTTGCTGAGTAAGTGAAAAACACTTACTCAAAAAAAAATTTGGCCAAAAATGGGGGAATTGGGTGGTATAATTACATGATAAAATTATTACATGATAAAATTCGTGAGAATTCCCCCCCACACTAGAAATGAATACTACCCTCAATATTCAAAGTACCGGCGATTATGCCGAAACATAGAACGTAAAAGGGAAATACTACGGCCAGTATTTTATTTTTGATATATACACATTTTTTTTTTTTTTTTTTTGAAGCTTATATACAACAGCGGGGGGCAACTCCCCCACACTAGGGTGGTACTCATGGGGTGAAAACACATGTGGTGTGCTACTGTTTTTGATTACCGAGTCACTAGCTTGACTCGATCCCCGCATTCATTGGTTCATGGGGAAAGTTTGTAGATCCGGGACAACCACGGGTGGAATGTCCTCTCCGAAATAATGTTTTAATCGATGACCATTCACTTTAAAATTTGGACCATCTGGTTGAGATAGCTCAATAGTCCCATAAGGAAATACTTTAGTGATGGTGAATGGTCCAGACCAGCGGGATTTAAGTTTTCCTGAGAAAATCTTCAATCTTGAATTGAAAAGAAGGACTCGATCACCGACGTTGAAAACGCGGTTCTTGATTTTGGAGTCATGAATCTTCTTTGTATTTTGTTTGTAGATCAAAGAGTTCTCGTATGCTTGATCACGGAGTTCATTTAATTCATTCATTTGAACTTTTCTGTGATCACCAGCTGTCTGAATATCGAAGTTTGCATGTTTCAAGGCCCAGTATGCTTTGTGCTCAAGTTCAATCGGTAGATGACACGCCTTTCCGTACACTAGCTTGTATGGAGTACACCCGATGGGTGTCTTATAAGCTGTACGGAAGGCCCAGAGTGCGTCATCTAGTTTATCTGACCAAGATGCACAGTTTTCGCCTACTGTCCTCTCCAAAATTCTTTTAATACCACGGTTGGAAACTTCCACTTGCCCACTTGTTTGGGGGTGGTATGCAGTAGAGAGACGGTGGGTTACACTATATTTTGCATGACTCGATCAAATTGGTCATTGCAGAAATGCGTACCACGATCACTTATTATAGCTCGTGGAGTTCCAAACCTAGCAAAAAGAGATTTTAAGAATTTCACAACTACTCGGGCATCATTGGTAGGTAAAGCTTTCGCTTCAACCCATTTTGACAAATAGTCAACAGCCACAAGTATGTATTTGTTTCCTCGAGATGATGGAAATGGCCCCATAAAGTCAATGCCCCAGATGTCAAAGATCTCACACACTTGAATGGCGTTTTGCGGCATTTCATTTCTTTGAGATATATTTCCGTGACGTTGACAAGCGTCACAGGTTTTAACAAATTCGTGGGCATCCTTGTAAATTGTGGGCCAATAAAACCCGGAATCAAACACCTTCTTGGCGGTGTAATTTGGACTATGATGGCCCCCGGTGGGTCCAGCATGGCAAGCTTTGAGAATGTCCATAGCTTCCTGTCCATAAACACACCGTCGGATGACTTGATCCGCACATATTTTGAATAAGTAGGGGTCGTCCCAGAAGTAATGTTTAATATCCTTGAAGAATTTGTTCTTCTGTTGGGTCGACATTCCTTTCACTATGAAGTTACCCGCATGGTAATTTGCGAAGTCAGCAAACCATGGGGTAGTAGAATTTCCACGAAAAGAAACCGCATTGAGTGTCTCGAGAGGAAATGTTTCATTTATTTCCTTTTTCTCGAAAACATCTTGGTGAGGGTTTTCTAGACGGGACAGATGATCAGCCGCCAGGTTCTCAGCTCTTTTTTTATCACGTATAATGATATCAAATTCTTGCAGGAGGAGAACCCAACGGAGCAATCTCGGTTTTGCATCTTGTTTTGCAAAGAGATATTTGAGAGCCGAGTGATCCGTATACACCACGCATTTGGTCAAGATTAGGTATGGCCGAAACTTCTCAAACGCATACACCACGGCTAGTAGCTCTTTTTCTGTGGTGGTGTAATGGGTTTGAGCTTCAGTCATAGTCTTACTTGCGTAGTGGATAGGCTGAAAATGCTTGGCTCTACGTTGTCCCAGGACTGCACCGATAGCAAAATCACTTGCATCGCACATGAGCTCAAAAGGTAAGTCCCAGTCGGGAGCAACGAGAATGGGTGCTTCAGCAAGCTTTTTCTTTAATGTTTCAAAAGCTTCGATGCACTCAGGTGAGAAGATAAAAGGATCATCTTTTTCAAGAAGATGAGTCATAGCCCGGGCGATTTTAGAAAAATCTTGTATGAATCTGCGATAAAAACCGGCATGACCTAAAAAACTCCTAATACCTTTGACGGTAGTAGGATGAGGCAATCTAGCAATAACATCGACTTTTGCTCTATCTACCTCAATCTCGTTTTTTGAAATCTTATGGCCAAGGACTATGCCTTCTTTGACCATAAAGTGGCTCTTCTCCCAATTAGACAAAGATTGGTGTCTTCACACTGTTTGAGCATTTTATCTAAATGGGAGAGATATGTTTGAAATGAGTCCCCAATGACCGAGAAATCATCCATAAACACCTCCATTGTTTCCCCGATCATGTCGTGGAATATGGCCATCATACATCGTTGGAACGTGCCAGGAGCGTTACATAGACCAAATGGCATACGTCTGTAGGCAAAAGTTCCGTATGGGCAGGTGAATGTGGTCTTTTCTTGATCCTGTGGATCAATGGGGATCTGAAAATAACCCGAGAAACCATCAAGGAAACAATAGTATTCGTTCCCTGCTAATCTCTCAAGCATTTGGTCCATGAAGGGTAGAGGAAAATGGTCTTTACGGGTGGCGTCATTCAACTTACGATAGTCAATGCAAACACGCCATCCCGTAACTAATCGAGTTGGAATTAACTTGTTTTCTTCATTTGTGACAACAGTTATGCCACCCTTTTTAGGAACACAGTGAATTGGGCTAACCCAAGGACTATCTGAGATCGGGTAAATTAATCCTGCATCAAGAAGTTTGAGAACCTCTTGTTTAATAACATCATGGATTTTTGGATTTACTCGTCTCTGATGTTGAACTGCTGGCTTGAAGTCATCCTCCATCAAGATTTTGTGAGTACAAAACTCAGGGTTGATACCCTTAATGTTGGAGAGTTTCCAAGCAATTGCTTGCTTGTGTGACTTCAAGACCTTTATGAGAGCAGTCTTTTCATCTTTACTCAAATCTCGAGCAATAATGACGGGTAATTTATCGTCACCCTCAAGAAATGCATACTCGAGATGAGGTGGTAAGTCCTTAAGTTCGACTTCAGGAAATTCTTTAGTTTTCTCAACTGACTTGACTTCCTTGTTATGAAGCTCGACGGGAGGGAGTGATGATGGATCATCATTAAGCAACTTCTCAATGAGAAGTATGTCCCCCTCGATGTCAATTGGAGCGTGATCAATTTCCCATGAAACTGAATCACTAGACAAGTATGCTTCAATCTCTTCTAAGATGAAGTCACTTTCCTCAAATGGAGTGAGAGAAGAAGTAGAATTGGCAATGATGGGTTGAGATGAATGAGTGAGATTATCACTCGAAGAATTATGATCATAACCAAGAACTTCTTGAGAGTACTCTTCAGAAGCAACATCAATGATATCTATTCGGTTAACCGACTCAGAATCATAGTTTGCGGAGTACCTCGAAGTTTGATCAAGGTTAAAGGTGACAGCTTCATTACCTACACGTAATGTGATTTCTTGCTCAAATACATCAATGAGAGCACGACTCGTTCTCAGGAATCCTCGTCCAACAATGAGAGGAACCCGATGATCGGCATCAAAGTCAACAACCTTAAAATCAGCTGGAAAATGGAACTTTCCTACTTTCACGAATAGTCCTCGGCAATGCCAAGTGGATGGGATATTGTACGATCTGCAAGCTCGAGAGTCATGCATGTAGGAGTGAGGTCCGGAAGAGAAAGTTTCTTCCATACTGAATAAGGCATCAGATTGATGCTTGCACCAAGATCGGCTAAGGCAAAGCATTCAACCATTCCTGGAAATACACAAGGTAAGAGAAATTTTCCAGGTTCTCCAAGCTTCTCGGGAAGCTTCTTCAAGATAACTGCAGAGCAGTTCTCGTTCAGAGGAGTTTTTGCCATCTCAAACAGTTTTTCCTTGTTGCTTAACATGTGTTTGAGAGTTGATGCAAACTTGGGCATCAGCATGATAGCATCCGCAAAGCTTATGTCAAAATGTAGTTCTTGGAAAATTTGAAAAAATTTGTCCATTTGATGACTGGCTTTTTCGCGGAGCTTTTGCTCATTCAAACGCGATGGGTAAGGAATAGAAGTTTTGGATTTGGGGTTTTCAACGGGAGCTACAGGAGGTTCAAAAACAACTCCTGGATTGGATTTGGGTTTCGGGACAACTTGAGGATGGACATCGTTGGTACCTCCATTATTAGTAGGAAGTTCCTTGTCCTTTGTCGCCTCAGGTTCACTTTCCACTACCTTCGGGAGAGAAGAAGAAGAGGTAGTAGGAATAGCGGGTCCATTGTATGAAACACCACTTCTGGTTGTGATCGCCTTTGCATCGCCCCTCGGGTTAGCGATCGTGTTGCTCGGAAGTTTTCCTGAGCCCGAGGGTTGATCATTTAAAGACTTCTTTAGATCAGCGATCTGACTGACCAACAACCTGTTCATTTCATCTTGGGATTTCATGAATTGCTTCAATAGCTCATCAGATGATGGTACTGGAGGAGGTGGAGGGAAATTTTGAGGTCGTATGTTTTGATTATGACCTTGTTGTTGAAAATTCCCTTGGTTAGGATTCACATTTCCCTGAAATTGATTCCCTCGATTGAAATTGTTTTGATTTAGGTTTCCTTGATGTTGGAAACCTTGATTTGGTCCGGGATAGAAATTACCTTGGTTTTGATAACCTTGGTTCATTCTTGGTTGGTTCTGATTCCGGTTTTGTATGTTAGAATTCTGGTTAAAACCGGGTGGTGCCTGATAAGTATTAGCTCGGTAGTTTGGTTCATTTTGAGGACGGTATTGATTACCTCCCTGATGTGAAGTACCGGCTATAGCATTAGCTTCAAACGGACTACCATCAGTAGCAGTACAGTTGTAGTATGCATGAGGGCCACCACAAGTAACACAGACCTCGACTTTCTTCACTTCACCATGTGATGGTGTCTGTGTGAAAGTGACTTTCTTTTGGTTAGCAAGAACCAAAGCCTGAACAATATCCGTGAGTTTGTCAATCTTAGCATCGGTGCTAGATGTACTCACGTGAGATGAAGTAGAAGGTCCAGCATTAGACTGAGATTGATATGTCTTTGTTCGGAAAGGGCGGACCTGGGACTTGTTTTCTATGATTTGCAAGGCTTCTTTTGTGGTCTTGCTCAGGAAATTACCTCCCGCGGAGGCATTTAAAGAGTCTTGGTCAGCTTGTCTCAGACCATTGTAGAAAGTATCCATTTGCATTAACTCGGTAAAACCATGATGCAGACACTTTCGGAGCAACTCTTTGTAACGATCCCATGCCTCACCGAATGATTCATCAAATCTTTGAGAGAATTTCATTATCTCATTCTTAAGACTTGTAGTTCGGGATGGAGGATATAATTCGTTAACAAACTTAGTGACTAGATCCTCCCATGTCTCAATGGAACGAGGGGGTTGTTTCTCAAGCCAATTCCGGGCTTGTCCCTCTAGAGAGAATGGGAACAGAAGAAGCTTAATTGCTTCATGTGGGACATTCTTGTATTTGATGGTAGATGCAATCTTGTTAAACCATCGAATATGTGCATGAGGATCATCCCGCTCAAAACCATAAAATTGGCTTTGGGTCACAAGATTAAGCAACCCGGTTTTGAGCTCGAAGGTATCAGCCACGATGGCTGGGACAATAATGGCATCTCCGTAACCCTCGATGGGTGCTTGGAGAAGCTCATTCATTGGTTTATCTTCTGCCATTACGACAGGGGGTGGTTGTGCTAGACGTTCCTCAGTCACGGCTGAAGGAGCATAACGTCCTCTACGTTTACGTGGAATACTTGCAAGCTCTGAAAGTGGACTTGTAGAGCTGGAAGAACGAGTGCGCATGTACTAAGTATAAAAATCAGCTTTTCAAAAACAAATGCGAGGCAAAACGACAAGTGAACTTAAACCAATAATCACAAATGAAATGGCTTCTTTGAAAAAGGTACACCAAATCACAAGGACACAAAGGTAAGTTTTGATCTTTAAGATTGAGAACTTATTAATGTTCACACCCCCAGTTGGTAGGTGTACTGCCTTGATTTGCGGTGGTTGATTTTTATGTATTTATTAAGTACCACTGAAAAGACGTAGGTATGGATTTGTCCTAAGGGGTTAAATACTTTTGGACAATATTTTTGGTATCGTCTCGTTTAACCAAATCGTATCTCTTTAAGAATCACCTTAAAGAAAATACAAGATAGAAAACGTTACGATTGTTTTGTTGTTATATATATTTTTTTTGGTGTTGTTAACACTTTAGGAAAAGTGTTAATGAACTTTTTGATAACTTTACAAAAAAAAAACTGTTTACAAAAGGTGGTATATGTGCAAGTACGGGTCTGAAAATGTTTAAAACACGCTTACAGCCTCCCCGGCAGCGGCGCCAAAATTTGATTGGATCCCAACCGTCAAGTTTATTACACAAGTCAACCACTTGTGAATGGTCAACCGTAATAAAATTCAAACAGTCTAAAACCAATGCAATTTCCCTTGGAATATAGTGGATTCCCGGGTCGCTAAGTCCCACGGAGGATTAATGGTGCTTAAAAACGTTCAGATGTTGAATGATCACTAAGGATAATGATCAGTAAGGATTTTGATGAATAATTACACTACTGATTGATTAGAATTGTATTTGGAAACAAAATTGTAAAGCACAACAATCAGATTAAACAAACGTAAATACGTACGTTTATTAAATTCTACGTAAACGTACAAAATAAAACGTGAGTTTTAAGAAATAAAAGACCTACAAATATGAAAATGATATTTTTACAATCCTAATAATAAAATAAAATTATTGGAAAATTAAAATTATTTTTAAAACTATTTATTTAATTATTATTAATTAAAAACTATTTTTAACTATTTAATAATACCCTAAAATATAATAAAATATGAAATAAAGCTAGAATATTGAAATTATGACTTAGAAAAATCAAAAATATTATAAAACTTATTTTAAAATTGAAAATATATTTTTTACACTTTTTATCTATTTATTATTAATTATTTAATACTTTTAATTATTTTAAATTCTAATAAATACTAAACAAGCTAAGAAAATTATGAAATTTTTTATAAAATTATCCTATGGTGACAGAAAGCTAAGAAAATTATAAAAACTGAAAGTGCTTAATAATAAGCTGAAAAGAAAACTTAAAAAGCTAATTTCTATTAAATAAACGCTATCACTATTTTTAAAATGATGTTTTTGTGTTTTTTCTTTTTCAAAACTATTATACTACTGATATTAAGTAACTTTAATGAAAACAAAAATTTAACAACTTAAAAATAAGCAGTATACAAGCTTATTATCTCAACAGTTTAGCTTATGAGCTTATTTTGATTTTTGTAAGCTCAAACAAGCTTCACAGTTATAACCAAAGATGAAATAAGATGTAAATAAGCTAAAGCTAATTATATGAAGCTAAAAAGAACAAAGAACTACTCTGATAAGCTATAATAATCAAATAAGCACTTATCCTAAACCTTCTAACCAAACAGGCCTGCAGCCATTTATAAAAGCAATTTTAGCTTATTAAATAAGCTTAAAGGCTCAAAACAAAGACTAAGGTGTCAATATGAGCTGGTGGGCTTTCCAAAAAGTCCAAGCTCACACACTATGGCTCACTAATAAGCTTATGACAAGCTTGTGAAAGAGCTTGTAAATCACTGAGTTCTCAGTGTATACTGAGAAATGGGACAAATAAAAAGCAATTAGCAGCCCACTTAATAAGCTATAAAGTGGAAAAATAAGCTTGGATCTTCAAGACAGCTAGGTTAGCTTTCCAAAGAACCAAAATACACAAGCTTAGTCTAACTAATAAGCTCTGTGTGAGCTTATGAAAATGGTCTACTCAACTGTGCACAGGGCACTATTTTAGAAAAGGTCTTAAAAGAAGCTAGGAAATAAGCTATTAAATAAGATAACTAGAAAATAAAAAAAATATTATGATAAATGTGAGCAGCTATATGTTAATATCCCAAAAGCACAAAGCATGAAACTCAATATTAAATCCTACATAAAATTATCTATCTTATTCAAAAACTGCAAAACTGAAATTTTGACTTTTTAAGATAAACTAAAAAGTTGACTAAAATGAACTTTGGAACAATCCTAATCACTGATTATGTTGTATTAAGGTGGTTTAAGACTGATTTGATCAATAATAACAACTTATGAATACAAAACCATGATTATGAAACATGAAATCTACACAGTTGATGAACAAGGAGTGATCAAAGGCTATTTTGACTTTCTTTCAAATGAACACTGGATTTTATTGTTTATATGAGCTATTAGGACCTAATGTAGCATATATCAAACAAGAACAAAGGCTAGAATACCCTCTAACACAGTTTACACAGCTAAGCCAAACAACCCTTTAATAAGACTAATTCTTGGTTTTTAAGGCAAATGGGTACAAAGACTTTTGAAACTGCTTTTTATCAACTTTTTATGAGTTAATAATCCTAAATGAACACATAAACACTAGTTTAGACTTCAATCACTTGGTATTCCATATGATACTAATATGACAGTTTTAAAGCTAGTTTATGAAAGTTGAACAAAACAAACTAAAATAAGTAAAGACTGTTCTAAACAACTATTATATGATATAATTAAGCTAATGAGACAGAATAATGCTAAAATTAAAACACTTTAAGCAATTAAACTATGAAATGCAACTTTTGACAAAATGCTTACAAGATGAGTCCAAGCACAAAACTGAGAACCAAGGCACAAGAACACAACCTATAGCTTCCCAAGAAGCTCTAAACCAAGGCAATCCAATATCAACCCTGCTCCAGCTTCTTGATCATCTTGTCCATGGATTTTTGATTTTCCACTAGTTTTTTTTGTATTTTTGGTATTTTTTTGAGTTTTACTTTTAAACTGAGTTTTATGGTTTCTAAAAGCTTAGAAAAGCTTTCTAGGAGCTTAAGTGAGCTTATGAGTCCAAATTAACAGCTACAAACAACTTTAAGACATATTGAGAATTTTCACTTAAAAATTTCACAAACATAAAATAAGACTGAAACTTGAAATTGAGGACTGAAAGAGATTCACATACACTGAAATTAGTTAAACAAAGTGCTTGAAAGCTAAAATATACACTGGAAATTTAAAATTGACTAATTCGACATACATTAATAAAAATTACACTAGATAGTCTTCTACATTGCTTCCTTCTTGTTTATAAAGATCTTTTTGGAGCCTTTGTCGACCTCTGAGACTTTCCCACCTCATCTCAGCCATTGGATCCTTCCAAATCATCAAAACTGCCATTTGTCAATTTTGGCGCCAAAAGTCTTTTGAGTGGATTTGAGCAGGTTTTTGCAATTAAAGAAGTTTGGGAGGATGTGGAGGTGGAGGGGAGTGGTTAAACAGCTGGATAACAGGTGTAAAGGTGGAAAAACCACTCTGGTTTTGGTTTGCAGTTGAGGAAGAGGAAGGTGAACACTATCTCTGGTTTTGGCGCGCGTTAACTATTTGACCGAGGTTTTATTAATACGCTGGGGGTTCGTTTGGGGGGGTTAAAAATTGGTTTTGAACTGGCTCAGGGGTTCAAGGTCCAAGGGTCAAGATTGGTTTTGTTATTAATACAAGGACCATTTATGCAATTCGGCTAAACTTAAGGGGGACTAAACCTGCACTTTTTCCAAAGTTAACACAAGGACCAAACTTGCCAATCTTTAATAGTACAAGGACCACATTTGATTATTTTCACTTTTAAATATCCAAGGACTATATTTGACATTTTTGAAACTTTAGGGAGCAAAGTTGCCATTTTGCAATTTTAAACTTCAAGGACCAAGTTTGACAACTTATGAATCCCTAGGGACTATATTTGACAACTTTTGAAACTTGGGGGACTAAAACTGCCAATTATGAAAACTTGATACGTTTTTCATCTGATTTTGGTATTTTTGCATTTGAAACACATAAAACACTTATTTGTGATATTTTTATCATTTTGATGCATTTCTGAGCTTTTTCAATTGTTTTTGCAGTTTAAATGGTAAAAAAATGATGAGTATTTAGACATTCATCAGATATGTATAAAGTTGCAATTAAATCCTCCTCCAAAAAGAACGAGCAAGTAATAAGTGTTGCTTCCATTATGTACTTCTTCTTCTTGTCTAATATAACCTCCACATTTATAAGAAAATGAAACGAAACCTCGAATAAAATCGGCGGTATAAATTATATATAAAAACAAAACTACACTAGAAAGCGAAACTTTGAATCTGGTTATACATTGCCTTACGCCGTCGGGCTTTAGTCCCGACGCCGTCAGGTTGTTCTGAAATAAAGGATTTGGTGCGTTTTCCAGAAAAATTCTGGAAAAATTACTTCTTTAAAGACCTGGAAAAATTCCTGCAAAATATCCATTATGACTCGATAGAAGCATTTGACTCCAACAAACACACAAATATATACAATTCTAATTATTATTAATCTCATGTTCATACAAGTTCTGAAAAATATATGTGATCTTCCCTACACTTATCTTTTTGTAAAATACCTTTATATGTAATTAAGACGAGGTTAAAAACAAAATAAAGTATTTTCACAAAATAAACATGAGGATTAAGCAATAATGAAAAAGATATATGAAACACAGAAACAAAAATAAAAAATAAACAAGCATACAATTAAACATGGGTTGCCTCCCAAGAAGCGCTTTTCTTTATTTATGAGTCTTGTTGCTAAACTCGAAGTCATACCCTACGTCCCACATATCTTTAATGCCCATTCGAGTGTTTTGACTCTTCCTTCATCATCAATATATTTGGGTCCTAGCTTTATACAAACGGTGTGGTAAACCTTATCCTCACAGTCAACCTCGAAAGCCGGTATATTGTCCACATCTAACCCTTCAAATCCCTTAAACTTTTTATTTTTGCAAGGCATTACATATTTAACACATTCGGCTCCATTTGAACACTTGACTATCCCTTCCTCTTGGTCATAAATCAACATAGACTCTTCAATAAATGGTTTTCCAAGTATTACCTCTCCTAAGAATCCATCAATGATGCCTCTAATATCTTTCAAGATCATGAAATCACACCTATATGTGAAATTACCTACAAAGACATGCAATCCTCTAGCTCTCTCAACAAAGTTACTCAATTTCTTAGGGTAAAAGCGATCCTTTCTAGGTCCTAGCTTCTCACTCATGATCCAATTGTAATAGAGCCTAGACATAATGTTCATATGAGCTTTATAGTCAATGTAGGCGTGATCCCTATATAAGTAGCCAATCATGCATGGGATCTTAATATTCCTAGGATCGCCCTTTTTTATGCACGTGTTGAAAGGTGGTCGCGGTTTATTAACTACGTTATAATGATAAGCGATTTCTTTTCCATTGGGGTATGACTCAAAGTATTCATTAAGTTCCTCTTCCCTATTACCCTCCATAATTTCTAGTACCCTACAATCTCCTTCTTCAAGTTCTTCATCCGAATCATCACTTGTAGTGGAATCGCTATCTAATGTACTAGTTTCCTCCTCAAGTGCATTCTCAAGTGCGTTCTCACTTATCCTATTCAATTTCCTAAGTTCCCCAATTTTACTACTGATTCGAGCGCGAAGTTGGTTGGCATAGGTTCGATCAAGTGGCTGGTTTTGTGGTGAGTGGTTTGGTGGTGGTAATGGATGATGTGGTGGATCATTGTTGGGTGGATTATCACCTTTCATGATGAAAAGTGACAAGGCTACAAACAAAAACACAAAGAAGGGGGATAGACTACAAGAAAGCTAAGAAAAATGGAAAAAAGCTCACTTGATAGGAATCAAGCGAGTAGACCTAATCGAGATAGAAAAATAACTAGCTATTCTATTCCCCGACAGCGGCGCCAAAAACTTGATGGGAGAGTTCGGGGTCGAAAGAATTCCTTTTCTATGATCAAGCTTTACAACCCTCTAGGCAGTGTACCTAATCGTTGCAGTGTAGTATGGGTAAGCCCAGGGGGTTGATCGTTCTCCAGGGGAATAGAGATGCTAGTAGAGATGTATAACGAGAAGGTAAGGTTGAGGGTGATTCTTTTTAGCTTTTTATATTTTTTAGAACACAAGTAAAAATCTCGGGGTTTAGGAGTGGGGGGTGGTATGTCTTCAGCTGAAGCTGAATATGTGGCAGCTGCAAGGTGCTGTGCCAATGTGCTATGGATGAAAAGTCAACTCAGTGACTATGACATCTATTACAAGATGGTACCCATCTTATGTGATAACACCAGTGCTATTTCAATCTCCAATAACCCTGTCCTTCACCAAAGAACCAAACACATTGATATCAGATATCATTTTATCATGGACCACATCATGAAAGGAGACATAGAACTCCATTTCATCCCTACTGAATATCAGCTTGCTGATTTCTTCACCAAGCCTTTGGATGAACCTACCTTTAGGAGACTGAAAGCTGAATTGTGAATGCTTGAAATTGAAAGTCAGCAACCTAATAACCAATCCTGATCTAAGCAGTTCTCTCTGGAAAGGTCCTTGATCCCTGAATAAAACCCCAAAATCAACTTCTCACTGAATGAGTAAGACTCATTCAGGGTCCCTGACATTTGATAAAGAGCATTGAATGAGTACCTAAATGCTCTAAGTATTTCAGTTACTTAATATCCTAGGTTGGTAAACACACCAATTTAATATAGGAATATATGTCTCAAAACCCTTCTGTCATCCATGTCATGGGTCCCAATCAGCCTTAGCTCATCCCACTTGGCATTAAATGCCCTCTCTCACAACAAATATCCTTAGGATATTTTAAACCTGCAAATTCACTTTTACTGTGCACTGCAACTGTTCCCTTGAAAAACGGGAGAAAACTGCGGGTAATGGAGTGGCGGCATTAAATGAGGTAAATGAAACGTTTTCAAAAATGACTTTACAAATCCTCACATATGCAAAAATTACCCCTTCACCGCTCTATAAATACCCCTCTCAGAAACTCAAAAACACACACACAAATTGATTTCTGCAAACAAACTCTATCAAAATACTTTCAACATCAAGAAACAATTGTGTGTTCTTTGTTCTAAAACCAGTTTAAGCAAAAATTCATCCTTGCAAACAATATACACAAGTTTTTCAGCACAAACTTTTAAAAGGAATTATCTTCTTTGATTGTTCTTGTCAAAAAAGAAAAAAAAAGAAAAAAAAAAAAAAAAAAAAAAAAAAAACAAAAAACTAAATCTTTCTGAATGGAAATGGCAAGAACTCAAAGTCTTCTGTTTGCACCATAGTGGGTAGGAGGTCATGAAAATGTTTAATTTAAAACAAACAATGTTATAGGCAACTTTGAACACCCACATGATGTCCCAGCCTATAAGGGAATCATGAAATTTTTGCTAAACTGCCCACTAAAAAAGGCCTTTACAAATTCCTCATCTATACAATACCATAACTTCCTCAAGGAGTTTTGGGCAACTGCAGTGGCCTATGACCCGACACCCTATGTGGCTGAACTTAGACCCCTCATAGAGTTTCTCATCAGATTCTCAATTTTAAATGGGGAACAAATAGTCACCCTAGACTATAAAACCTTTTGCTCTTCAACAGGGCTTGACTAAAATCAGGGAAATTATGCTGCTCACCCTGACCCAGCCACTGTTAAGGCTGAGTTAGGTAAAATTTCCTTAGATCCAAAACTTTTGGACAAAACCCCAGTCACCAAGAACTCCTTTCCCGTGGCTTAGAAGATCCTGTTCACTTTTGTGATTCAAGTTCTCGACGGGAACCATTCATCCACTGAAAAGATTCGTTCTATTCAGTTGATGATGACCTACTGCTTGATGACTGGTACTAATGTCGACATATGAGAGATCATTTATAGTGATCTCGTAACCAAGCTTCAGAGCAAAACTAGGGTGAAATACGTTTCATACCCTAGGTTTGTTTCTTGTGCTTTACAAGTGTTACCGGGTTGCAACTAAACTCAGGATTTTAAATATGGTGCTTTACCAACCACCTTGAGTCAATCAAATTTTCAAAAGAACCCATCCCTGGTCCCTGAAATTGAATTGACGGCCCACATGGTTGCTGTAAACAACCAGAGGGACTCAGTTTCTCCAAAACTTGCTCCCAAAAAGAGAAAGGGGAAGTCTCATACTGGGACTACGACTAAACCCAAGTCTCAGGGCCCTGAGGCTTCTGGAACACAACTTAAAAGGCATAAAAAGCCTCAGACTGACAAGCCACCCAAAGAAGACCAAGCAACATCCACCTCGATGACAACGAAGGACACTAATCAATCACAATCAGTGCCCTTGGTCCCATAGACTATTCCCCAAGATCCAGATGGAAACATACAACCCACTGGTAGGGGAACGCCTTCCACTCAACCTGATGAGGACATTCGCCAATCCAAGCTTTTGTTTGAGGGCACAACTACTGATTCCAAAGACTCAGATGGAAATAAACAACGCACTGATAGGGTTCCTATTGCTACTGCTTCTAAGGATAGCACTGGGAAACTCCCACCAGTGCTTGAAAAAGCAACGAGGGACAAAGACTCAGAGGGAAAGAAACAACCCACTGATATGGAACTCACAACCAATCCTGACTCTAGATAAGGCACTAGGAAACACCCACCAGTGTCTGAGGGGTCCTTGGGGGACAAAGACTTAGAGGGATTACAACCACCCGCTGATACGGAACCCACAACCCCTCCTGGTATTCTCAGTCTTGCTGATGTTCAGGGTATTCTGTTTTCTGGTGAAGAGGTTAATACAGATAGTGAGGAGGAAGTATTTTCTGCTGGTGAAGAAATGGACGCTGATGTTCAACCACAAGAACAAGAGCATCAGCTTGGTCCAAAAGAGCCTGAAGAGTCACCCTTTCAGCCTGATGATGAGTCCTCTGACTCCTCAAACTCTTCAGCATCTTCTTGTCCTAAAAACTTAAAGAAGTATGACAATATTCAACCTATCACTGAAAGGCAACTGGCGATGTGGCTAAGAAGAGAAACTCAGAAACCATACTCTGGTGTTACTGATACTCTATAGGATCAGCATGTTGAAGCAGCTGCTAGTTATGCTGATCTCAAGGCTGAAGTGGTTGCTAACTATGATGATAATGATGAGCACATGGATCTCATTTATGACCAACTTCAGAAGCTGGATTACCATCTCCAAAAATTCCTCAAAACTTTTCAGGATGCTCATACCAAGCTTGACAAAATCAAGGAAGACCCTACACGAAACACTAAAGTGCTTGAGGCTACGGAAACTTACAAGAAGAACTCTTCCAGTCTCACTGAACTGATCACTATGCTAAATAATTCAAATGTTCAGGGTATTACCACTTCAGTTCAGGCTATTCAATCCACTCTGGGCTCATTGGATACAAAGGTTGCTGATATGGATAAATCATCTTCTTCTGTGGCCTGGAATCTCTGGCCTAGAATGACTGCGCTGGAATTATCTCAGGCCACTCTTGGAGAGAAAGTCACCAGCCTTCAACAAGACACATCAGACATCAAGTCCATGGTCTCTGAGATTTATCAGGCCTTCAAAGGTCAGGCTGCTCCTTCTCCCTCAGTGTCTCAACCAACTCTTGCTCTCTCTAACGCTCCAGCAACAGTTGAGGGGGATAGATTGATGCGCGTACAAGGCGCGTTCAGGGTCAAAGGAACTTCCTTTTCATCGGGCAAGTTTTTCAACACCCTAGGCAGTGAACCTAATCGTTGTAGTGTAGTATTGGGTAAGCCTCGGGAATTGATATCGTTCTCTAGGGGAATAGGAATGCTAGTGAGAAGTGTAATACGCTAAGGTTGAGGTTGAGGAAGATTATTTTTTATCCTTTTTATATTTTTTAGAAAGCTAAGGGTAAAATCTCGGGGGTTTGGATTTGGGGGGTGGTACTTCTACCGATTACTTCTACTATCTAATTATCTAAACTATGGGTAGTCTATGTCTTTTTGATGTGTGCTCATATGATGATTAAAAATGTGCTTACCTAGATACTATTACTCCCTAGTTATCTTTTATTGGTGGTTGAATTGTCACGTCCTTATTCTTAACGTGTTGTGTTTTCTAAGGTCGTAGGGTGTGCCTTTTTCCCTAACTCTTTGAGACTACCTTAAGGTTATTGCCTACGAAATTCTCTAAGATTCATAAACTAACATTAAAGGTTATCTTTGATGTTTAGCCTACGAAATCCACTAAGTGATTTATAAACTAAGGTTCACAAAGATTACTCAAGCATTTAAACACAACGATAGCCTAGTACACTCCTAAGCCAATTACGATTAAGATAAGAGACAACCAATCAATAATTAATAACTAGGTTTCATAGATTTAAGCAAACACACAAGAAATTTAGCCGGACATGTTAAACACGCAAGCATACACACATTCAATCGAAGACATAATGAAATCAATGAAGTAAAACACTTATCTTGATGTAAAAAAGGGTATGAGAACCCTAAGATATTGTCCAAGTACAGGTATGTAAAAAAGGGTATGAGAACCCTAAGATATTGTCCGGAACCCTTAAATTGGTGCCGCCTGGTCCGCCTGTACAGGTATGGCGGTACCAAAATACATAACAGACGGTACCAACATTTTGGTGCCGTCTGATCCGTGGACATCAGAAAAGTTCACAGACCCATTTTTTAGGTGTCGGGGAGTTTTCCGAAACCTGAAATTTTTCTTAAAACATGTGACATTAATTACTTCTAGTTAGGAAAAGTCGATACCACATGTACAAATATAGTGGAGCATAGACTTTGACCAAGGGCTAACGATTTTCACATAAAAGTGAAAATGGGTAAAATTTGATAACACACTTGTGCTATACACCTGCATAAACCGGTTAGCATACAACATTGTTTTAAGTCATATTATCATCCTACAAGGTAAAAACAAATAAATTACATCATACAACATTGTTTTTGTCCTTGTACCAAACACTCTCTTAACACCTTCATTTTTCAAAGTACTTGACTAATTTACTTAGTACTCATTTCTAAGTGAGTTATGACATTTCATAAGTTATGCGAGATGTTAGTAACCTATGCAAACGAAGTGATCTAATTCTACATGCGATGGTAAAATAATTTTCCAACTTAGTGCACAAAATCTAGCAAATAACCTATTGTGCATAAACAGGAAATCGTCAAACAAGTGAATAAATAACATGGCAAGTTTGACATTTATATTATGCAAACAAACAAGTGTAAACAACAATTTGAAAAATAAGCAAGCAACATATATGCAAACAACATAAACAAGTGGTCATTTAGCATAGCATAACAAGAAAGACACTTTTCGTCATTTTGCGTTTAAATATGACGATGTATACCAAGCTTGATTAGTTTCCTTTAAACATATTACCAAATTATTTAGTTTCAAAGGAAGTTGTATCAAAGTTCTAAGAATACCAACTTAAATTGCTTGATTCAAAATTTTGAGTTTTTATGTTAAAGCGAAACTCAATATTTTAGACATGCTGTAGTATTTGGTCTATTTCACTTATTTAAAATTAGACTCAGGCCATGAGAGTATTTTTAAATGAAAGTAGACTCAATTCCCTTTAAAATGATAGGTGGCTCGACTCGTACGGACTTACGGTTAATTAGTTATGATTTTTTGAAGTTGCCCAAAAAACTGCATACTGTACATACGGATTCCACGGAACCAAATAAAGGGATCCGCCCTTTATAAGATTTGGTGCCGTGGTCCTCTGAGACAGATTCACCAAAACTAGTATTTGACATAGAGAAAACGTGTGCGACTTACTAGATTTCATAGTAAACATATAATACACATATTTAACAATATATCTACTTATGTAACTTATCTTAAACATTTACGGAGGTCATTTTTCAACTAGATTTATAGTTATCCCAAACACTTCTTTAAAATCATATTTCTTCGTAAATTTTCTATGAGCACACAATACAATACTTACTAGTTCTTTCAACAAACTTTTTTTTTTATTTTACTTTTCAAGAAAACCTTCAAGCTTGTATACAAAGTTACATTTAACAACAAAATTTCTAAGTATAACAAGCAAAGCATTTTTCATATTATTTTTCGCTTCAATGGTAATTTGATACATGGATCGTACTCTATTTTAAAAACCATTTGTTTTGAAAATACGAGCTACGTGGCTCTGATACCAATTGTGGAAACGTAGAGGGGGGTGAATACGTTACCGTTTAAAAAACTTTAGATCTTTAGTATCAAATCGCTTATGAAGCTTGTTATAATATGAAAGTACCAATTATTGTTTGTGACTAATATAAAGCATGGTAAACCAAGTTGTCACACAATCATGAACATCAAACCACATCACAAACAATAGTATAGTGCAAGTATAAAAGTAAAGAGATAAAGAAAGGAAAGTGCAAACCGAACACGAGGATTTATAGTGGTTCGGTCACGGATCTTCTTTCCGCCCTACTCCACTCCCCGAGTACCCAACTCGAGAGTTACTTCACTAAATCAACAAGCTCCCTTCTCGGCGGAGAAAACCTTACAATCGTCGCTTACACTTTTTCCGGTACAAAGCTAAATACCGGGTTCTAGTTCGAGGTAGAACCAACCTAACGTCGCCTATACAATATTTCCGACACTAAGCTAGATGTCGAGTTCTTTTACAAGGGTACAACCACTCCCAATATGTTTTATGGCCCAACATAATAAACCTTGTGTTTTATGGCACAAACACATAAACCATCTAATCTAGTTTGGTGAAAGTGTTGTTATGATGCAATGATGTTTACACTAATGATCCATGACACAAATGTCTAATGGATATGAATAACTACTTCTAAATGAACTTCCATTGATAGGAAGCCTTCATGATGAAGATCACAAGTTCCCTAAACTTCTTGTGATAGATCTTCAACTTGTGGTGAGTGGGGATGGCTAGATCTCCAAGATTTCCTTGGTTGATCAAAGAGTATGCTTACAACAAAGATGAATGTTAGAAGCATTATGATCATGATCATTAGGGTGTTTAATGTGTGTTACTACATTGTTAATGATTGATCTAAATGTATGCAAGAAGGTGGAGAAGATGTGCTTTTAAGTGGTGAAGAAATGGGAAAACAATGGGCTTCTATTTATAGCCAAAAGTGGACAGGAGCGTCCACGGACCACGGACCCCTTAAAAGGGTTCCGTCCTTTATACAATTTGGTACCGTGGGTACCTGACATAAAATCTAAAAAATCTTTCTTCAAATCTTTGCAAGATATTACCAAATCTTACTAAGATCACATTTGATTTATTGAGTATCAATCTAACCAAAATATTCAAGTGATTTTCCAAGGATTTCAAAGATGATGCATGACATGATGTAACATGTATTTCCATTTTTAGATTAAAAGGTTTATCAAAGTAAACTTGTAAAATGTATTATGTAACTAGTTGATAAAATGTCTAGTTACCTTTTGAAATACTTGTGAATGCAAAATGTAAAATGAGGTTCGAAATAGAATGGTTAACCTATTAAAATACTTAGTGACTCTAAACGTATTTTAAACATTCTAAATGATTTGTTAATGGGTTTGATCATAATGCCACATAACAAACATGTACGAACCTGTGTTGTAACATACGAGGACTTGAGACATCGAGCGGTGTTGAATGTATGTTGAGACAAATGTAATTACAAGTAACTTGTACATTTTACGTTATGTATTACAAGTTACATGTTTGTCATCAATCAAAACAAACGAGACTGTATAGATTAAATATCATAATATTTGCACTAACAGAGTACATCGCAAGGGTGTGGGGTAATTACTCAACCGATGTGGATGAAGTAATTATAATACGGGTATCAAACAAGGGTTATCCTATTGCCTCTTATCATTTAGTTATTTCTAACTACACAAGTGTAGTCTCACTAGCGATCTCGGAATGCATCACAAAACAAGTTCTAGAATCTATTATACTACCGGTACACTCTCGAATCATTAAAGGTGAATGCTTTAATTCCTATAGATCTAGGGGCGAACCTCACATTTTTAAGGTGGAATTTGAGTGGTAAATGGTTTTTGTGCTAGTCATATAACTCCTATCCATGAGACGCTTTATTAAGAGTAAAGTCCCACCCGTACATGTCATGAAAAAATTTAAATTTGGCCCTAAAATTGCCCTAAAAAATATTTCTCATAGCTTATTACACAAATGAAATAGGACAAGACAAATATTTAAGGATAAGCATAGTTTCAAAGTTCCCTTTTTATTCTCCCTCCCTACACTTAAACTGAACATTGTCGCCAATGTTCCCCGAAATATCAAAGTTATGATAACGGAAGGTAATTTAAAGAGAAAGAAACTAGTACTCCCCTGGTTAGCTCGATAGGATCCCTGTGAAGTAGTGGTTAAATTCTTTCCCAAGAAGAATGTATGCGTGATAAGCTTCATCCAATATTATGTTTCTTCTTCTTGATAAATAAAACCTGCACACCTTAAGACAATAGACCAAACCTTCGCGTAAAATCGGTGGTAAAACTATATATGACTCAACTACACTAGGATATAATGCTTGTGGAATGGATGTTTGCAGATTTTCTGAAAAATTAAGACCTGAGAATTTTCAAAAATTTATAAATAGCACAGAAAACGAGAAGAATTTTATAAGCTATTTCTGCTCCTCCTGACTTCGTCAGGTTCTAATCCTGACGCCGTCTGGTTATCCTGACAGAAACTGGTCTGCTGCATTTTTCTGGAAAAATTCTAGAAAAATTACACCTTTAAAATCTGGAAAAATTCTTACAAAACATCCATTATGACTCGATACAAGCATTTGACTCTAACAAACACACATATATATCAATTTCAATAATCGTAGTTCTCATGTTCACGTTTTTTTGAAAACGTGTGTAATCCTCCCTACACTTGTCCTTTTTGTAAAATACCTTTATATGTAATTAAGACAAGGTTAAAGACAAAATAAAGCATTTTAAAAAATTCAAACATGAGAAGATACAACAATGAAAAGATATATGACACATAAACCAAGCAAACAATTAAGCATCGGTTGCCTCCCACGAAGTGCTTTTCTTTATTTATGAGTCTTGTAGCTAGACTCGAAGTCGTGCTCCTACTTTCCTCTTATCTTAGATGCCCTTTCGATTTCCTTAGCTCTCCTTTCATCACGAATATATTCAGGGCCTAACTCTAGACAAGCGGTGTAGTAAACCTTTTTCTTCCAATCTACTTCAAAAGCCGGAATGTTGTCTACATCTAAAGCATCAATACCCTCAAACTTTTTATTTTTGTAGGGCATTATATATTTAACACATTCGGTCCCATTCAAGAACTTGGCTATTCCTTCCTCTTGATCATAAACCATCTTAGATTCCTCAATAAATGGTCTCCCAGGTATCACATTTCCTAAAAATCCATCAATGATGCCCTTAACATTTTCCAAGATCATTAAATCACACCTATATGTGAAATTACCTATGAAGACATGCAATCCTCTAACCCTCCCAAAATAGTTACTCACTTTCCTAGGTAGAAGGGGTCCCTCATAGGTCCTAACTTTTCGCTCATGATCCAATTGTAATATAGCCTAGATATTATGTTCATGGGCGCCTTATAGTATATGTAAGTGTGATCCCTATATGAGTACCCAATCATGCACGGTATCTTAATGTTTTTAGGATCGCCCCTTTTTATGCATGGCTCGAAAGGTGGTCGCGGGTAGTTAACTACGTTATAGTGATAGGCGGTTTCCTTTCCGTTAGGGTAGGAATCGAAAAACTCCCTAAGTTCCTCATCCTCCTTACTACCCTCTATAATTTCCAATACCTTATAATCCCCTTCTCCTATTTCATCATCCGAATCATCGCTGGTGGTTGAATCACTAAATAAAGTACTAGTCGATTCCTCAAGGGCTTTTTCAAGTGCACTTTCAATTATCCTATTCAATTTCTTAAGTTCTCCAATTTCGCTAACAATACGAGCTCGAAGTTGGTTGGCAAAAGTTGGATCGAGTGGTGGGTATTTGTTTGAGGGTAGGTTGTTGTTTGGTGGGTTATCACCTTTCATGATGAAAATTGATGGAATTACTAACAAAGTCACGAAGAAGGGGGATAGACTACGAGGAAGCTAAAAATGAGAAAAATTCTTACTTGACAGGAATCAAACAAGGGAACCTAAACGAGATAGAAATCTAACTAGCTATTCTATTCCCCGGCAGCGGCGCCAGAAACTTGATGCGCGTACAAGGCGCGTTCGGGGTCAAAGGAACTTCCTTTTCATCGAGCAAGTTTTTCAACACCCTAGGCAGTGAACCTAATCATTGTAGTGTAGTATTGGATAAGCCTCGGGAATTGATATTGTTCTCTAGGGGAATAGGAATGCTAGTGAGAAGTGTACTATACTAAGGTTGAGGTTGAGGAAGATTATTTGTTTTATATTTTTTATATTTTTTAGAAAGCTAAGGGTAAAATCTCAGGGTTTGGATTTGGAGGGTGGTACTTCTACCGATTACTTCTATTATCTAATTATCTAAATTATGGGTAGTCTATGTCTTTTTGATGTGTGCTCGTATGATGATTAAAAATGTGCTTACCTAGATACTATTACTCCCTAGTTATCTTTTATTGGTGGTTGAATTGTCACGTCCTTATTCTTAACGCGTTTTGTTTTCTAAGGTCGTAGGGTGTGCCTTTTTCCGAGTAAAGTTTACTATATGACAAGGATCAACACTGCTGATCACCATCAGCTATCTCTCAAAGGTATACACCTCAACGAGCAAACCTGAAGAGTTAAAATCCAAGACCGCTTGATATAACCGACCACGGTTATAAAGAACAATGGGTCTGACAAAAATAACTCTTTGAGTATCTTTAAATATCAGAGTATAAACAACTCAAATATGTGGTATACTTCTTGGGAAAACAGTTAAGCTTCAAAAGAAGACGAAGCCCAAATTGAACAAAATACTTTGTGAACTGATGCGGAGTCAGCTATCAAATACAAGAAGTTACAAATAACCAGAGTCTAAGAGGACTGACAAATGTCTCTAAAGACTCTGAAAAGTCTTATCAACTTAAACCATCTAGAAGATCTGTGCAGCCAAACTAGTTAAACACTGATCAGATGATCAAAGATGCTTAGCAAATACTTGAAAGTTATTTGCTAAATATGAAGAAGGATTTGGCTAAATTTCTCAAACACACTTAGGCGGGATTAATTCAAAATAAGCAAAGCCGGAAAATCCTTGGGAAGATAAGATCTCATCGATAGCAGGCAAAGCAAATTGCATATACTGCATGCATAAAGTTGTCAGCACAGTAATGCAACCCTAGCTATATAAGGGCACGTGCACCTGACTTCCAGTTTGGTTCTAGTTCACAAATTACTATTATCTTGTAATCACTAACAGTGTATCTCCCTAGTATATAAAGGGGGGATGTTAGAAGTAGTAAGCAACGAACTCCACCACTAGAATCTTCCTCCTCTACTAAGTGGAGTCTTCCTTTTCATCACTTGAAGAACATCATTTTTCATTGATGGGGATAGTATTTCACAACTATCCCTAGTAAAAGCCTTCACCTTAACCTCTAAGTGAAACTGATAAAGTTGTAATGTACAAATGGGTATTATTAGTAGTAGCAGGTCAAGACTGTAATGTTCATTAGTTATTTACATTTGCTCAAACTGTTGTTCGTACGTTTCATGGTTCTACACAAAAATATCAGACCCAACAAGTGGTATCAAAGCGGGTGGATCTAGGGGTGTTAATAGAGTCGGATTGACCAGACCCGAACCCGAACCTGATAAAGTTTATCGAGTCGGGTTTAATCGGGGTTGAAAAGTCTTATCAGGTTAATTTTACCCGAACCTGATAACCCGATATTGTTATCGGGTCAGGTTAGGGTTGAGTTTTTTATGTAATCGGGTTATCGGGTCAACCCGATAATATAATACAACCTTTTTTAGTAAACGTTTAGAATTCCAATAGTGTTTACATTCCAGGATTCATTACCGCTACTCTATAATTCATTACTGCTTAGTATAGTACTCCTAAATCCTATTAGTAGCATGCTCTAATTTTTGTTATTAATTTTATTCCTACAAATTTTTGTTTTACTTGGTATGCACAATGATAGTAACATCTTGAATTCACAAAAAGGTATTTATGTTCTTATAAATTTTTTTAACAGAATGTTCTTGTAACCTGGTGTTTATATAAAACATCATGCACATGTACGTATGTTCTTATAACATGGTGTTTATATAAAACATCATGCACACGTAATATATTTCATGGTCTAGCATTTTCTCAAACCAGAAGTAGATAACTAGTTGGGCATGTAAGAAAAACTACTACTACAATACTTAATTTTAATATTGGTGTAGTTTATTTACTTTTTACGTGCATCATTTATTTTCAACATAATACTATACGTATAAATTGAATTTTAGATTTATATTTAAGAGACAATATTAATATTATTATCGGGCCAACCCGAACCCGATTAAACCCGACCCGATATAACCTAAACCCGATTACCGAATCAGATAACCCGACCTTTATAAGGTCGGGTTGCGGGTCATATGATTAAAAGTCAAAACCCGATTTAACCCGACCCGATTAACCCGATAACCCGACCCCCGACCCGATAACACCCCTAGGTGGATCACTTCCATGATCTAGATCCGTTCTTGAATGACTGCTAATAATATCATGCCATTCTCGAATGACGGCTAATAACATTCGAACCTGATCCTTAACAACTCCCCTCCAAAAACACCCTACCCACAATCCTCTTCGCCTTTATTGCTACTATATTGAGTATCTCCATACTCTTTAGGTAGCAAATGATCCAAAATACTTCTTCTCCAGATCCTGTAACCAAACTTATAGGTATTAACTTCCTCTAAGTAACTTGGGTCAGAAATAATATTCATCAGAACAAAATGTTCTGAGTAAATGCTTTCATCTGAAAGACTTCTGATTAAGATAGCTCTTGCACAAATACGTGTACTAGAGACACAAGCTATAAGTGTGGAAATCATTGATAATGGTTGCCCTCAGTAAACAACCAAAGGTGGGAGAATGAAGCAACAAATCATTTGTGAAGAATCAGAAGGCTTGTGATGATAGAGCATCAGGAGGAAGGAGAAGGATCTGTATTCTATGAAAATAAATTTGAAACATCAAGGAGTGTTTAGTGAACAAACAATCCCTGATCTTCAAGAAACTTCGCCAAGAAGACATCAACAAAAACGCTCCAACCTACTTTAATTTATATTATTGCTTGTTGTTGTAACTTCATATGTGAGAAGAAGCCTTTAAGCTCACTCACATCTTAATAGACTAGGCTATTCCTAAATGTAGAAACATAAATGGGGGGTGAATACGTTTTCATTTAAAATATAAAAATATTTTTCATCACACTGTGGATGGTCCCTTAAATGTTGGACGGTCTCATATATATGTGGGACCGTCGGTCACTTTACGGGACCACCATCAGTGGCGTGTTTGAGATAGATGATGAACTTTTTTAAAGTTTTGCATTATTAAAGTTGGTAAGTTAATACGGATATATAGATGTAGATCTAGAGACATCTCATATCAATTTTCCGATCAAGTGCGGCTAAATATGAATAGTGATCATCACGGTTATAACAACTATATATTTTGTCACAAACATAATCACCAATCCAATGGACACATTATTTATCTCAGTGCAAACAACTAATTACATAAACACATATACGACACAAACAAGATAATAAGCAATAAAGGCGAATGTAATTTTAAAGCAAAGAGCAAAAGACAAGCATGATCACAATACAAAAAACAAGCCACACAAACCTAAATGCAATTCAAGTATGAATGTAAAGCAATAATTAAAAGATTAAAATGTAAAGAGATAAGTAAAGAAACCCAAACCAGACACGATGGTTTATAGTTGTTTGGTCACGAAGCACCTCTTCGCCCTACTCCACTCCTCGAGTACCCAACTCGAGAGTTACTTCACTAATCAACAAGCTCCCTTTAGGCGGAGCAAACCATACACATTCGCTTACACCAATTAACGACACTAAATAGAATGTCGAGTTCTAATCTTGGCTAGAACCAATCCACACACGATCTACCTGATCTACATGATCCACATGATCCATTCGATATACATAATCTATACGATCAACATGATCCACTCGATCTACATGATCTACTTGATCTACATGATCCACACGATCCACACGATCTACCCGATCTACACGATCTACCCGATCTACACGATCTACCTGATCTTCTCACAAAATCACATGGACATACACATTGTTCGGATCTACACACTACACAATTTTGAACTTACACACAAGTCAGATCTACCCAATTACACATGATTGAAGGATATAAACTCGATCTATATGTAACCAATGTTACATGTGGACTAATTCGACTACATAACTTTGTATCTAGATGATAACGAAAGTTTTTCTCTTTGAACTTGAGGGATGAAGAAAGAATCACATTTAAATAAGATTCAAACAAGTTAATATGATCAAAGAAGGTGAAAGGAGAGATTGGAAAGAAAAGAAAGATTTGTGCTGAAGAGGATCAATGTTGGGATATAGAAAGTTAAAGTGCTGAAGATTTAAAGTACTGAAGTCAAAGTACTGCTAAATTAAAGAAATCAAAGTACTGCAAGGTTAAAGGACTGTTATGCAAAATTGTTAAAGATAATAATGTAATTCTAGAATGTTCTAAGTTTAGTTTAGAATTACTTGACGTAAAAGAAATAGAATTGTAAACCGACTAGGGTTATCCTTATGTCTATAAAAGGATCCCTAGATTGCCATTAGACGTACGTGCATTATTAGAGTTTTTAGAGAGTTCGATATTAGAGTATTAGAGTTGTTAAAGAATCGTATAACAAGCAGGTTCTAAGTATTAATAAAATTGTTGAAGTTAAAGTTAATTCTTCTTAGCTTTGTTAAGTAAATTCCGCATACTTAATAGAGTTAGTTCAGTGTTTCATTGTTAGTAACTTAGGATTTATCCGAGGTTATTAAACCCTTACAAGCTATTTAAGTTAGTTTGGTTAGAGTACATCGATCCAACAAGTGGTATCAGAGCTTGTGTGGAAACTATAATTAAGAAGAAACCTTAAAAACCGATTTAACAAAACCCTAAAGGTGTCGACTGAAGCTGCACCACCACCATCCATCACCTCACTCAGAATACCTATTATCAAGAAGGGAGAGTATGACCTATGGAGTATGAAAATGAGACATTACATTGCTATTACAGACCACGCACTGTGGAATGTAATTGTCAATGGTAATGAAGTTGTTGCAGACCCTATTGAAATTCCTGGACAACCTAAACCACCTAAGGCTTTCTTGCCAGCAGCTACTATAAGGAATCAAGAAAAGGCTTTCAACATCATATTGTCTGCTATACTTGATGGTCACCTACTCAAGTTTCATGATGCTAAGGATGCTAAACAACTATGGGCTGCTCTCAAGACAAGGTTTGGAGGTAATGATGCTTCCAAGAAGATGCACAGAAATCTGTTGAAGCAACAGTTTGAAACATTCACTGTTGGTGAAAGAGAAGGACTTGATGCTGCCTATGACAGATTCCAAAATCTTCTCAGTATGCTGGAGTTATACAAGGCAGAAGTATGTGTTGAAGATGCAAATCTGAAGTTCTTAAGGAGTTTGCCATCGACATGGCATGTGATTGCTACTATGATCAGAGGACAACCTGGTTTGGATGTTATAGACTTTGATGATCTCTACAATCATTTGAAGGTGTATGAGCATGAGATGAATGGACAAGCAAGTTTAAAATCTTACAGTATTGCGTTTGTATCATCTGAAAAGAGAGGCAGTACTTCCACTAAAAGTACTGCTTCTCCTACTCAAAGTACTGTTGCTCAAAGTACTGTTGCGTATTCTACCCCCACCTTTGCTCAGCAAGTCACACCAACAAACACCATCCACTCTGATGAAGTTGTTTGCTCATTCTTTGCTCAGCAAGCCACTTTACCTGTTACTTATGAAGAGGATTTGTCACAGATTAAAGAGGATGCTCTTGAAGAAATTGATATCAGGTGGCAAGTTGCTATGATATCAGGCATTGATTTCAAGCCTAAGCAGGGTATAACTTTTGATAAGTCCAAGATTGAATATTTTAATTGTCAAAAGACTGAACACTTTGCAAGGGAATGCAAGTTTGCTAAATACCAGGCAAACAAAATAACTGAGAAACCCAAGCTTGAATTAAAGGAAATTCCCATTACTGAAACAAAAGCTTTGGTTGTTCAAGAAAATCTATCAAAGGTTGACTGGAGTGCTGAGTTTGATGATGAACCAGTAACCTATTGTATGGTAGCCATGGAGGAATTAGTGGAAGAGTTTGATTAGAGCACAACTTTTGATGAGGAACCTGGATTTGCTGCTTTGGAGTCCAGAGATGGTCTAGGAAGCTTTGATTGGAGCATGGAGAGTGAAGATGAACCTGTTCTGCTTGCTATGGTAGCTATTTCACCAAGTTCACCCCTATCTCTGAGGTATGCTCTAAATGTCATGATTTTTATCAAAAGGTGCTTACTGATTATGTAACTGAAAGAGATAACTGTAGAAGGGCTAGGTCTGAGGTAGCTGGTTATCAAATTACTTTAGAGTCAATGGAAGCCAAAATAATAACACATGAAAATAATGAAATGGCTTGGGCAGAAAAATATGAACAACAGGATTATCAATTAAAATTAAGTAAATGGAAGCTAGGATGTAAGATTTTTGAAATTGAGAAGCTAACTAAGAAAAGGGATGAATTGCTAGAAAAGTTTGCTGCTTGGGGACAATCAGGCCTTTCTCATGTTAGTTATGTTGAAAAATAGAGAAGAGCTTACATTAGAACTAGACTAGGTTTTGGTATGGACTTTAGTAGCATAGAAAACCCACCTAGCGATCAGGATGAATGTGATTTTGAGGATATAACAACTAGTGATGATGAACTCATTAACTATGTAGACACATCTAGTAATGAGGACTCAATTAGTCAATCACCTCCTGAATATAAGAAAGACAAAGGTTATCATGCAGTCCCTCATCCCACTGGTAGTTTTCAACCCCTTAGGGCAGATGTTTCTCGTTTTGGAATAGAAAATCTAGAGTTTAGGAAAAAGCTTATTGGTCAATCTAATTCTGAAACCTCAAAAGAAACAGCTGAGAAACCTAAGGAAGATGATGTTAAGAGTCAAGCAGTACCTTCAACTCAAAGTACTGCTACACCTTCAGCAGTACCTTTAAGAAAACCTTTTCAAAATACTGCTAAGCCTTTTTGGGATAATTTTGGTCATAATAATTCTCATCATTCACCTAGAAGACAGGATAGTTTTGGTCATAGACATAGAAGAAGCAATTTTGGGATTACAGGTCAAAAATTATGTTTTGTTTGTTGCAGTCCTGATCATTTGATTAAGCACTGTGACTTTCACTCAGAGTACCTAAGCAAATTCCCAAAGAACAGAACTGCCAACCAAAAACCAAGTGAGACTAGACTAGTTTGGAATCATTCACATAGGGTTAACCATACTAATTTCTATAAAGACTATAGGTACCCTCATCAGAGAAGACCTTTTTTAAAACCCCCAGTACCTTCAAATAATTTTCAAGGAACTGTCAAGCCAAAAGTTTCTCAAGCAGTACCTTCTCAAAGTACTGTTAGATTTTCAAACAATGAAGGTACTGTTAACACTTTTTGGAATGGAAACCCTAGGAGATCCAATTATTATCAATCTAGAAGGCGTTACACCTCAAGAAGAGTAGCTAGATCAAAGGACTCTACACCTGAAGTTAAAACCAAATGGGTTGAGAAAGAAAGTACTGATGGGGAACAAATAGTACTTTCAGCAAATAAGGTTGAAACAGAGATTTTTGTTGAAAACAATAAAGAAAACTTGGATGAAAAAGATATTTTTATTGAAAAACCAACACAAGTTTTGGAACAACCAAAGATAACTGATCATGTGCTTAAAGACAGTGGAAATTACATACTTAAAGAATTTAAGTATGTAACTCCACAAGGGGAACACAAGTCTGTAATGCCTTGGGTTCCTAAAATTAACTAACTCTTTTATCTTTGTGTAGGGCAACCCAGAAGAAGAGCTTAAAGATCATCTAATTATGGATAGTGGTTGCTCTGGAAGCATGATAGGAGATAAAGAAATTCTGTCAGATTTTAGATCCTATTGTGGAGGAAGAGTTGCATTTGGGAATGATGCTAGTGGAGGAAGAATAACTGGAAAAGGAACCATCAAGGCAGGAAGCATAGATTTTGAGAATGTTCGCTATGTGAAGGAGCTCAAATTCAATCTTTTGTCAGTCTCTTAGATCTGTGACAAGAAGCACCCTGTGCTATTCACTGACATAGAATGTCTCATTCTTTTCCCTGAATTCAAGCTTGTTGATGATAACTTGGTAATTCTGAGAGTACCAAGAACCAATGATGTGTACAATTTGGATATGAAGAGTCTTCACTCTTCTGAAAGGCTACATGTTTAGTAGCAAAGGCATCTCTTGAAGAAGCACATCTGTGGCATGGAAGATTAGGCCATGTGAATTTCAAAAACATCAACAAGTTGGTCAAAGGAAATTTAGTTAGAGGTTTACCTTCCAAAACTTACAAGAATGATCACTCATGTTTGGCGTGTAAGAAGGGTAAACATGTAAAACCCTAAAATCGTGAACGCATTTAAAAGACTATAATACCCTCAATTAATTCGCGACATATGACAAGATCGTTAAATTGATGGGCATTTGACGATAATTTAATTTCACTAGACTTGAATATTTTAAACCTATAACTAACTCACAATTTACCTATCATAATTATATAGCACACTATAAATGTTATATGCACCATTGTAAGAAAACACAAATAAATAGGTGTACAAGTAAACTAGGAAAGAAAATAATTTGTAAATTGGTCTTTGAGGATCCCTCTTTGTTCGGAAATCACACGCCTAGGGACTCCTCAATATTAGCTAAAAATAACTGATCATTATCACCATATAATCCCTTTAAATCTCTTTCAAAAATATCACTAAACCCTAAAACTCACCCAAGAAACATACGGCAAAACAAGAACCTCCATCTCCTCTCATTCTGTCGACTTTCAATCCAGAAACAAGGTGAGTTTCGAACCTCTTTTACAAGGCTTAATATTCACGACTTCGTAACGTGTTGAATTGGTTTTGTGGCGACCTGGTTTGGTGGCTGCTGGTCGTATAACACAGGAAGCAAGAAGGTGTTTTGATCTCTTCGTTTGTCTTCATTTCCCTCCTCCTTTGTGTCACGTTGTAAGGTATTATCCATGGCTTTGTCTTCCATTTTGTTTTGCACTAGCCTGGTCGAGATCTTGAACACATTCCATGCGTTTATTTGTGGTAGAACATGTCATTTAATGGCTACTAGGACATAACGAGATAACCTGCTATTGGAGCTGCATGAAATCATGAAAAAGGACTTTGATTTGTGTCGAGTCTTGGGCTGTTTTTTTTATCTCCTTTTGTCGTGGCCTTGTACAGCCCTAGGTCGACTTTTCTTTTACTCACTAACATACTATCTAAAACGTAAAATAAAACTGGTAAGATGTCGTGTATGTTTTACGCCTAATAAACCAATAAAGAGGACCAGTGAATAACTCGTTATACATGTCGACATACATTTTGTACATGATTCTGGTTGTGGCTTTTTATGTCTTCCATATGCATGATTTGTGTCGTGTTAACATGTCTATAAAGCATAACTAGTAGCTAAGCTCATCAAGGTTTTAGGGCGCATGAAATTTTGTTTCATTCAACCTGTTACATAAGGACTAAAGCTAGCCTAATATAAGCAACATAAAATCATGAACAAACTAGTACATATGGGTTAGTGTATTGGAATCTGGTCATGTATCTTGCACCTCATGCGCATGATTTTCTCACTTGTACAACATGTACGTAAATCATTAATATTAGACTAAATAAACTAAACACTTGTCTACATGAAACCATAAAGAAGCCCATATATGTCAAATGAATATTGTGCTTGTTTTGAATCTGTTTGTGAACCCTTATCATGCTTGTTTTCATTTGTCATTGTCAAGGCTAAATTACATATGGTATTATTGTCAAAAGGAGTTATAACTTATACTAAAGGTTTTTAAATAACTAGCAACGTAAATAGTTATCGTAGCATCACACTGGGGTTTTGATTGGCTATCTAAAAGGGTTGATTTGTTAATATAATAATAAAAAGGACTAAACTGGTAAAATGAGTAAATGCAATATATTTACAAAAAAAAAACCTTATACTTTATAATATTTACACTATAGACCCTAAACTTGTGTAAATTGGCATAAATGATCCTTACGGTATTATAATAATCACTTAACCCAATATATCTTTAAAACGCATTCGAAATTGCTAAACTTATTAAATATGGAAACCTGCCTAAAATAGAAAGTTACCTAAAATGAAAAGTTACTAAATATGGAAACCTGCTAAAAATGGAAAACCGTCTAAAATGAGTAATCCAACTTTAATAAGCATTATCCAACTTCATATAGGTTCCGGACTGCGGGATTGATTCATCGTGTGACCTTACTTTCCTATTTTGCTTGCTTCGAAATGAGGTACAGATATTCTATCCCTTTTCAGTAGGGATTTCTCATGACTTTCTGATCATTCGACCTTGTTCGCTTATGATATTTCTTTGCTATTTGACCATTGCTATGGAACCATTGCTATTGAATCTTTGCTATTGACCCCTCTATTATTGTACCACAATTACTAAACTTTCGTTATTGAACCCATTGCTGCTGAACCTTTGCTACTGAACTGGTGCTATTGAAGCTATGCTATTGAACCTTTGATATTGAACTATTGCTACTGAACTTTAATATTGAACCATTGCTACTGAATCTTTGATATTGAACTATTGCTATGACCCTTTGAATTGTGAACCATTGATATTGAACCTTTAATTTTGAAGACTTATATATTGCTACACTTTGAACCTTGGTTTGACCCTTCAGATTGATACCCGAGCCATTAACTAGGCATGGGGGTTCCATGTCCATGTCATTGATGCACCAATGGCAGGACTCTAGTGTGTACGAGTGATGTTACACACCGTCCCCATTATTGTATTGATTATTGCGCGCTTCAGATATATTGTATTGGCCACTATTGTATTGCAGGGGGCGTATGGATGCATCCTAGATTTGTATTGTATTGGATTGATATTGATATTGATATTGTATTGGTGATGCGGTGCGTGTGTGCAATACACCCCCTCACATTTTGGGAGCTAGCTACTCCATCGGTTACTGAGGTCTCCCCTCCTATTGATTTGGTATTCCGAGGTCACCCCTCCGAATACAATGGCTACTATTGGATATTGGGCTGCTAATGCCACTATTGTATTGTATTGTATTGTATTGTTGGCTCGGGATAGATTTCTGACAACCCTTACACTTTTAATATACCTATATTGTACCTTCTGGATTCCCCACTGCACCATATTCTGAATTGACTGTCCTTTACCCAATACCCTTATATGACTCACTCTACTACCAAGATATATATATATGTTCCATTGCTTTGATCTGTTACACTCTCATTCCGTTACTTCAGACTATCATTCCATTCACGTATCGGGTTATTATATGTTTATTGAATTTGATTTTGCTATTCATGATTATGTGACTACTGATTACCCTGCTATGATATGATTAATAAATGGTTATCTGATTTACCTGTGGTCATCTAATGATATGTAATCTTACTGTTATGTGACTATCTGATTTGTCTGTTTATTAATTGTATTTCGTTCAGTTATGTTTATAGGCTATGATTATCCGTTAGGATTCTTGTCTGGTGATTATTGACCTGCTATGCTATATTACTGCTTATATTTCTGTTGAATTGGTAAATGGTTCATCGTATGTGGTCTGGCTTGTTAACTTGTTTAGTTGTTGTATTAGGACCTTGTTTAGATAATTCATTCGTTTATAATGTTCGTTCTATAATTCATACTTGGTACATGTGGCTATTGTATTTCGACTACTGGTATTACTTCCGTTGCTACGATACTGGTTAAGTTATTAATTGTAAATTATTTGACTTGTGCGATTGCCATGCTCACTTACTAATTAATTGCTTTCGCTTGCCTTTAGGTTTCTGTTTGTCTTGGATGTCTTCTGATTCCCTGATTTGAGTGTATGCCATATAGATATATGTTGTGTGGATACGACGTCTGCTATGCTTACTTATGTTTCAGTACTCGTATGTCTGGTTTATATGTGCTTGTATCTATATTATTGATGCTCTGATTTGCTTCGTTCTCCGTGTTATGTGTTCTTTGGATATCTGTAAAATTGTGTTCTGCAGGATTCTCATTGACTCATTATTCTCATTCCGCTGCGACTTTGTTATCCGTTTCCTTTGTTTCATTTTGCATTTCAGATTTTATTCAGCTTTCGTTTTGTTATATCTGTTCACTGGGCTTTTTAAGCTCAACCGCATTTCTTTTCCTGCGGCAGGTTTTAGGTTTGAAGATGGGCTTCGATGGGCTGAGAGTTAGAGTATCTTAGTGGACCAACCCTAGTACCATAGTACTTTGGGACTTATTTTGAAGAACTTTTTTTTTAGGATTTTATTTCATTTTGGATATTGTACTTTCTTTATCAGTCAATTGTGTATAAGTTTTGATACCTCATTTTTAAGGTTTCCGTTTGTAAATATTTTATTTGTATGTTCTGATATGACACCAGAATGTGACACTTTTACCCTTGTTGGGTTGGGGTGTTACAAAACAACACAAAGCTTCATGCAAGAAGCTTGAAGAAAGAACTATTAGAGAACCTTTGGAGTTACTGCACATGGATTTGTTTGGACCTGTTTCTATTGCAAGTCTCAACAAGAAGAAGTACCATCTGGTTATGACAGATGATTGCAGTAGATTTAGTTGGGTATTTTTCTTGGGATTTAAAGATGATACTGGGACTGAATTCAAGCTAAATCTACTGAGACTCAAAGTAAGAGGTATTAGATGTGATAATGGGACTGAATTCAAGAACAAGCTTATGGATGAGTTTTGTGCTAAGAAAGGAATCAAGAGAGAGTTTAGTATTGCTAGATCTCCACAACAGAATGTCGTTGCAGAAAGAAAGAATAGAACTTTGATTGAAGCAGCCAGAACAATGCTTGCAGATTCATTATCACCTATTCAATTTTGGGTTGAAGCTGTAAGTATTGCTTGCTATGTGCTTAATAGAGTATCAATCACCAAACCACAGATGAAGACACCTTATGAGTTGCTGATGGGAAACAAACCCAACATTCAATTTATGAAGCCTTTTGGATGCCCTCTAACTATTCTAAATACAATTGATAATCTGGGAAAATTTGATGGCAAGTCAGAAGAAGGATATTTATTGGGATACTGCACCAACAGCAAAGGATTTAGAGTGTACAACAGGGTCACCAAAAAGGTTCAAGATTGTCTTCATGTTGAATTTTCAGAAGATCAAGAAAATCAGAAGGGTAAAGGTCCTGATTGGATGTTTGATCTTGAGGTTTTGACTCCTTCTATGAATTATGTGCCTGTTAGAGAAGAAAATCAAGATGTCCACAAAGAAGATGATTTACAGTACATTGTTCATGGAGTTCATATTAGATATGATGTTGTTCCTGATGAAGAACCTATACCTGTTGAAACAAAGAAAAGTACTGATGAACCAAAATCCTCATTGTCTGCTGAGGATCAAGCTATTCAAGATGAGCTTAATAGGATGCTTATTCAAGATGTAGTAGCACAATTTTATGATGATGATCAAAGAAGAGCTTATGAAGAAGCAAAGAAAAAGAACAAGACTGCATAGTTCTCTCACAGTACTTTGGCTGATAGTACTTTAAAACAAAGTACTGCTGCACCTGTTGACAGCACTTTGGATAATTTGGACGATCCTAACATGCCTGGCTTAGAAGAAACTGATGATGAGTTTGAAGATGAAGGTATTTTCTCAGATTCCAATGAAGATGTTGATTTCTCAAATTTGGGTGATAATCTAGAAGTTCCATAGACTCCTACATTAAGAATTCATAAAGATCATCCTACTGGTCAAATCATCAGACCTTCTACTCATGGAGTGCTCACAAGAACCAAAGCTAAAGGTTTTTCTACACCACATAATGCTTTACTTAGCTTTGTGTGTAAACAAAACAGGCTGAATCATAAGGATCATCAAACATGTTTATTCACTTGTTTTATCTCTCAAGAAGAGCCTAAGAATATAGCTCAAGCATTAACTAAAGAGAGTTGGGTTGAAGCTATGCAAGAAGAACTTCTTCAACTCAAATTTCAAGAAGTTTGGGTCCTATGTGATCTACCAGATGGAAAGAAAGTAATTGGTACAAGATGGGTTTTCAGAGTAAAGAGAGATGAAAGAGGGAATGTTATCAAGAACAAAGCAAGGTTAGTTGCACATGGATATAGACAAGAAGAAGGAGTAGATTATGATGAAGTGTTTGCTCCTGTAGCAAGGATTGAAGCTATTCGAATATTCCTTGCTTTTGCATCATATATGGGATTTCAGGTTTATCAAATGGATGTCAAAAGTGCCTTTCTCTATGGCAAGATTACATAAGAGGTTTATGTTAAACAGCCTCCTGGTTTTGAAGATCCTGCACATCCAAACAAAGTCTACAAAGTTGTTAAGGCTCTTTATGGCCTACATTAAGCACCTAGAGCTTGGTATGAAAGGCTCTCTACTTTCTTATTGCAACATGGTTACAGGAGGGGAGCAATTGACAAGACTTTGTTTATCAAGAGAGACAAGAAGGATATCATGCTAGTTCAAGTTTATGTAGATGATATCATCTTTGGAGCTACAAAACAGTCCATGGTGAAGGAGTTTGAGCAGCTGATGCAACATGAATTTCAAATGAGTTCTATGGGTGAATGAACTTTCTTTTTGGGGCTTCAAGTTAAACAGTCAAAGGAGGGAATTTTCATAAGTCAAGATAAGTATGTTGCTGACATTCTTAAGAAGTTCAATTTTGATGCTATGAAGCCAGTCACTACACCTATCAAGTCTATCAACTCGTTGGGCAAGGATGAAGATGGTCAACCTGTTGAAGTCAAGTTTTACAGATCTATGATTGGCTGTCTTATGTACTTAACTGCATCTAGGCCTGATATCATGTTTGCTGTCTGTTTATGTGCAAGATATCAAGTCTCACCTAAGGTCTCTCATATGAATGCAGTGAAGAGAATTTTTAGTTATTTGAAACAACAACCTAAGTTAGGGTTGTGGTATCCAAAGGATTCACTTTTTCACTTGGAAGCTTTTTCAGATAGTGATTATGTAGGTGATAATTATGATAGAAGATCAACCACTGGAGGATGCCAATATCTTGGAAGAAGATTAGTCTCATGGCAATGTAAGAAGAAAACTATTGCAGCAATATCATTCACTGAAGCAGAATATGTGGCTGCTGCAAGATGTTGTGGACAAGTGTTATGGAAGCAGAATAAACTTTTGGATTATGGGTTCAACTTCAAGAATACTCCTATCAACATTGATAATGAGTGTACAATTTGTATTGTGAAGAATCCAGCCTATCATTCCAAAACCAAGCATATACAGATAAGGCATCACTTTATCAGAGATTGTTATGAGCATAGGCTCATTAATGTTGTCAAGGTTCACACAGATGATAATGTAGCTGATCTACTCACCAAAGGATTTGATGTTTCAAGATTCAATCACTTGGTGGTAAGTATTGGAATGATTAATTACTAAGCTAAATTTAAGGGGAGGACTGATTAGTTAGTTATACATTCCTATGAATTGCTTGAGGGGAGGCAATCCAATGCCTATTTGGATTTTTTGCTATTGTAGAGAAGAAAATGGAAAAGTACTACTTTTTGGTCATATGAAAGTACTGCTCTGAAAGTACTGCTTTGGAAAGTACTGCACACGTGGAAAGCACTGCTTGTCTTATCAACGTACTGTTCCAACGGTGAAATGATGGGTTAAAATTCACCTAACGGTAACTTTGTTATTATGGGATGTGATTTTTTAAATCTCACCTATAAATAACTACTCTCCGAATTTCCCTCTCATATTTATACTTACAAATCTTTTCCATATTTCTCTCTCTTTCACCATTACTATTCATCAAACCACTTTCTTTGTAAACAAACAATCAATTGAAAATCGCATCACAGTTTCTAAACACAACATGGTGGCTAATTTGGATAAAACTGAAGCTAATGTTGTATTCCATGACATCATTGATTTTCTCACTGGATCTCCAATCAATTATGCGCTTTTGGTGGAACCAAATGTTATTGAGCCATGGATTCAACAATTTTGGGCGACTGCTAGAACTCACATGGAGAATGATGAGTCATATATATAGGATAAGGTTGCTAGTAAGATCATTAGAGTTAGTGAAGCCTCCATTCGTAAAGATTTGATATTTGATGATGAAGAAGGGGCTATACGTTTTGATAAACAACTTATTTGGGATACTTTCAGAGATCTTGGGTATGAAGGGTCTTTAACTAAAACAAAATTCAAGAAACCCTTGTTTAGTCCGCATTGGAAGTACTTGGTGCATGTATTACTTCATTGTATCAGTTCTAAGAGTACTTCATGGGAGCAATTTGGATCCAATATAGCATCTGCTTTAGTGGGATTGGCTACAAATCGTGTCTTTAACTTTTCAAGACTCATTCTGGATGGTATGCTATCTCATATTTCTAATGGATCACCCTGGTTAATGTATCCAAGATTTATTCAAGTTTTATTGAATAAACAACTTCATGATGTACCAAAGCCTTCAAGTTTATTACCGGTTGTGGTACAACCTGCAAAGATTTTCACCTGCATGGCTAAGAAGAGTGATAGACTCTCTGGAAGGAACACTCCTTTAACTACTTCAATGATGGAGATTGTTCAAGCAATCAGAAATGAAGCTACTACAAGTGAAGAAGGAGAATGTACTGCATCAACTAAAGGTACTGCTTCTCAACATACTGCTTCTTCACAAGGTACTGCTGAACCAGAAGGTACTAAAGCTACACCTGCTACATCTCACCAAGAACCTGCTCATGGTGATTCAGAACCAGAAGTAAACCCACTATCCTCTCCCAATGATTATACTTCCACAGATGGGCTTTGAACATCTGGAGGAGATGAGGGTGATGTGGCTTCTGAGGGTCAAGTTCTGGATAACTATGCTTTAACAAGGGAGCTAGTAAGATTGAAGAAAGACTTTGAAGCTCAGGCTGCACAAATCAATAAGTTGAAAATCAAGTTTCGAAGAATAAAGACTTTTGTATGGCCTTTGGTTAAACATCATAGGTTATGGGTCAAGTCACAGCAAAAACAAGGGAATAAGTTTAAGAAGCCTTCAAAGGGCAAAAAGGTTCAACAACAATGTTCATTCAACATGGGGAGGAATCTGGAGCAAGATAATTTGAATAAAGATGCTCAACCTCATACTGATAAAGATACTGAAGGTACTGAAACTCAAGGTACTGATGTTCTAACTAAAAGTACTGAAGCACAAGTAAACATTCAAAGTACTGAGCCTGAAGGAATTGGTGTTCAAATTACTGATGGTGTTCAAAGTACTGATGATCAAGGTACTGCTGCTCTTCAAGGAACATACAAACAAGAGCTAATCACACCAAGGATTTTAAACTTTGAAGAGGAAGCTGGTCCTTCAACAGTCATACCAGAAGAGGAAGCTGATACACCTAAACCAGTGCACACTGCAAGTGATGATGAGACTGTAGCTGAGATATTGCACAGCTTATCAAAACCAAGGGGTGTTAGCATTCCAGGAGTTGCTGAAGCACAACCTCAAGCTTCTCAACCTACTTTAGATCCAAAAGATAAAGTAAAAGGTAAGCTGGTAGAAACAAAGAAGAAGAAGCTCACTTTGGCAGAAATTAGAGCAATTGAAGTAGCCAAGAATAAAGAGGCTGCTAAGAATTTTCAAGCAGAGTATGATGCTGAGGTGACTATACCAGTGAAGGAACCTGAACCTGCTGTACCAGTAACGAGTTTACCAAGAAGACCAAGTATTGCTAAGGAAAGAAATGCCATGATGGCTTATTTAAAAGGTCAAGGGTATACTGGGTTACAGAAGCTGAAATATGTTGAGATGAAACAACTGTATGACTTGATAAGAGAAGCTTATCAAAAGCAAGTTGATAGTATTAAAGATTTTAAAGATGATGATGAGAAAAAGGAGGATGCTGGAAAAAGAAGTTTAAAGAGAAAAAGAACAACTGAAGAAGAACAGGCATCAAAGAAGGTAGAGTTAAGGACATATACAGTTGATGAGCTAAGAAATTACTTAAGAGTTATAGACTTTGAGCATTCTAAGTCTAAAAATGTTGCAGAAAAGAAATCAAAGATAACTACTTTTGAAGTTGTAGAATCACCAGATGGAGATTATTTGATGTTCAATAGAGAAGATGAGAGTTTTAGTGTCTTTAATTTGCTATGGGACATATTGTACTTCATTAGCAGAGAAGATTTGTGGCATTTATACAAATTAGTGCAAGAATATTTTGAACACATTCCATCAGAAGGAGTTGGTTTAATATTACTTGGAGACCTCACAACTATCTGGTAAACAGAGGAAACAAGTACTGATGCTATATGGAATAATCAAGAAGTATGGGAGATTAATAGCTGGAGAAACTTTGATGAATCTGGAGTACACGTTTTGGAGCTAGAAGATGGAACCATGATCCATATGTTAGTAGAAAGAAGATATCCACTCACACCAGATCTTATGAGAAGGATGCTAGATCTTGGAATGGAAGTTGAAGAGGAGAATGAAACAACATTAATGGTCATCGAATTGTTTATCAAATGGACTACTATGGCTGATGATGATACATAAATTCTGGTATGATACATAAATCAGTATTTTAATCTAAGTACTGCTTGCAGCACAAAATCAGTAAATGATTTTAAAAGAAAAAATTTGTTAAGAAAGAAATACTTTGAAACAAAAGTTATAAGCAACAAATAGTTTTTGAGATGGTTATAACAAGAGGTTATCAATCCACCATGTTTAACAAAAGGATTGGCTAATTCATGAGCAAACGGCTCTGGTAAAGATATTTCAAATCCGTTATATAATTGACAACTTGCTAATAAGTTGTATGGTAATCAAATCACCATATCAGCAAATGTGAAGAGTTGGCTAGCCCACAAGAAAAATTGGTTGTGGTAAAGGCTGTGGAAAAACCATTTATATGGTAATTAGTTCACCATGGTTGCAAGAACTAACTAGTCCAAAAGGGTACAGCTTTTGGTAAAGACAAATCAAATCTGTTGATAGCTGATGATTTCCTAAAAATCATATGGTTATCAATGTACTATGATCTTACACACCTAAACATTTGGCTACTACAGAGTTAATGAATTTGGTAAAGAGACATCAAAATCCATTAAATTTTCAATGATTCACCTCTCACAGGAGTTTACAAACCTGGAAGTGATGAGAATAGACTGAAACTTAAAAGAACTGATGTACAAATTGTCATATGTTGCTGAGTTGTTGAAAAGATGGAGCTTGCTGATTATTGCTATAAAGGATTACATATAAAGACTACTTTGATGATGATGATACAAGCACAGGGAATACAAAGATATAATCTAAAGATAAAGACACAATCTTTCCTTGAGGACAAAGATGTTAAAGTTAAATCTACAAAGGAACTTGAAATCAATCAAGTAGAATTCAAGTTAGGGGAGGATTGTTGGGATATAGAAAGTTAAAGTGCTGAAGATTTAAAGTACTGAAGTCAAAGTACTGCGAAATGAAAGAAATCAAAGTACTGCAAGGTTGAAGCACTGCTATGCAAAATCGTTAAGTATAATAATGTAATTCTAGAATGTTCTAAATTTAGTTTAGAATTACTTGACGTACAAAAAATAGAATTGTAAACCGACTAGGGTTATCCTTATGTCTATAAAAGGATCCCTAGATTGGCATTAGACGTACGTGCATTATTAGAGTTTTTAGAGAGTTCGATATTAGAGTATTAGATCTGTTAAAGAATCTGTATAACAAGCATGTTCTAAGTATTAATAAAATTATTGAAGTTAAAGTTAATTCTTCTTAGCTTTGTTAAGTAAATTCCGCATACTTAATAGAGTTAGTTCAGTGTTTCATTTTTAGTAACTTAGGATTTATCCGAGGTTATTAAATCCTTACAAGCTATTTAAGTTAGTTTGGTTAGAGTACATCGATCCAACAATCAAGTTTTCTGTGTGAAAATAGTGTAGTATTTATAGTCAGCTCGAGGAGCGGGGGACGGTCCCTTAAACCTTGGACGGTCCCTTATATATATATCGGACCGTCCAGAAAAATGCTCTTGTTTTTGTCCTTTTGTGATGAAATGTTTGTCTAGTGTAGGTGTTATCTTTTGGGCGGGAAAAATAATTGTTGGATGATTTCAAAATTCAAATTTATTTTTCCTTTTAAAAATTTTCTTTATAATTACAAAAATAATTTGTATAATTTATTTTTGTAAAAAAGTTTTGTCGCATCTCTCCTATTTTCGTACATTGGCAACATCAACCTTCTTCTCAAGTCATCTTCATTTTCGCCGATCTTCTTCTCAAGTCTTCTCCTATTTTTGCCGATCTTCTTTTATCTCTACATTGGTGATACCTTTTTGCTTCGACAAAAGGGGGAAAGGGAGTGTAAACGAGTAACTTTTACATCTTACCAAGTGTTACAGTTTACATATTTTTCATCATCAAAAAGGGAGAGATTGTTAGTGCAAATATTATGATATTTAAAATAGTCGGTCTCTTCGGTTTTAATGATAACAAACATGTAACTTGTTACTACATAACATAAAATACACAAGTTACTTGTAAACACAAATCATCAATGCATGCACGCATCAACATCTCTCAACGGCTCAAGTTTGAATCACTTAAGGTATGTACAAACAATACTTTAAACTTGTTAAGTGATCAAAGAATTATTTTTGTCCTTAAACCTCACATTTTTATAAATAATTAAGCTCTGTTTCTTCTTTTGTCCACCCAAGATATAGTTACCCTTTCCTTTCGGCATCCAATCATCTGCTTTTGTGGGATCCGGATCGGGGAACATTCTTATAAACCATCATATCTACATACGTTAGTCAACGCAAACAGATATATGGTGGTCACAACACCCAAAAAGCAATCGACTAATAAAAATCAATCCAACATATCAATCAGATTATGGAAAGGCATGAGGATTATGTGTTCATCAAACTCTAATCATCTAATCCTAATAATCATATCCTACACTCCTAGTCCTTCAACGTAGGCAAGCATCTTTTTCTGTTAAGTGTATAGGATGATTATACAAGCCCGTTAGATGATATAAATTTGAAAACATTCTCCTCCTCAATCAATGACTCAATTTTTGAAAAGTTTTAAAAAACGCTGAAGTCATTGATTGAGTTTTCAAATTTATAAATACTCTGATACTAATTGATTTTCAAGCAACTCATTTACCACCATTTTTGAAAACACAACAAATATTTTTCTGAATAATTTTAGAAGGAAAAACATTTGTGTAGGAACAGCAGTCTTTTTGGTGACATGCTTTCCTCATTTTTGTTTTAGGATAAGTGCACGAAATTTATGAAAATTGGTTTTAGCGCAACACTTTCCTTTCTTTAAAGAGCGGGTTGCATATCTGAAATAATAGCAAACCTTGGTTTAAGCACGGGTTACAATATGAAGTAACTGCAAGCCACAAGTTTAGACATGTTTTTGGAATCACTCCTAACTTGTATTTCAAGTGTTAGTCATTAATATGTAATAGGTTGCTTAATTAGGCTTTTATGTTATTAATTATGGCTAGGCTCATGTAGAAAGCCCATGAGCCTATGCTAAATCCCAATAAGGAAAGGAAGGGACTAGATGTGTTGCTCTAGCTCATTTCCCCTATAAATACATTGTATCCTCTCATTTGAGAGGTTGGTTGTTCACATAATACATTTCCTACGCATTACTTTTCCTTATATCATTCGTGTGTGTGTTTGTGTGTTCATCCGATCACCTTCATCTATATTTCTTTCATATTGATCCTTGTGTTAACTTATGGTGACCTAATAGTGGTATCACTCGCCATCTAGTTGGGTGAAACATTTTTGTTTTTGACGTTAGTATTTGTACGTGTAAGGCTTCTTGGTTTAAAACTTTTCATACGCATAAAATCTTTGATTTTTTACACTTGTAAACTTAAGATTCTTATGGGTTAAGGTTTATTTAGTGTTAAAGTTTCTGTTTTTTTGCAAAAAGTTACAAACTTTACGTGTATACATTAGTTTTTAAGCTTGGTTTTGTATCGTGCTCTATCTTTACACGTAAGGTTGAAACTCACTTTGGATCATCAAGTTTCAAACTTTTGTGTTATTTTGGTGATTTTGAAGCTGTTTCATAATTAAAATCAGGTTTACAAAATGTTTTAGTGCATAAAAATCAAGCTTGGTAAAAACTGTCCTTTTACGCATAGCAAAACCCTAAAATTACGTATAAGCTCTACGCATAAGTCATTGTTACGCCTAACAGTTTCTTACGCGTAAGGATTTTCTTCATTGATCTTCGAAGCTGTTGGTTAACTCAGTGTTTTCTTGCTTGGATAAGCCAGAAAACACTTCGACTTGTGGATATCTTTTAAACTTGGATAAGTGTAAAGGATTTTTGGGTAAAACCCTAAGTTTACGCCTAAGCTAAAAAGTTTATGAGTAAACATCTTACGCCTAAGGTTCTTACTTCTAAACATTTTGTTTACGCATAAGCCTACGTTTAACCTAAAGCTTACGTGTAAGAAGTATTTACGCCTAAACTATTGTTTACGCGTAAGTAGGAATTTACGCGTAAGACTACCAGTTTATGCCTAAGCCGTGTTTTACGCCTAAGTGCACTTCATCAACAAACATCAAGTTTCATTCGACTATAAAGATTCATCATCAACACAAGTTTCAAGATGTCTCAACCACCATACTTTAACTACTTTCCTCATGAGTATCCTCAACAACAACAACAACTACAACAATATCCTCCACAACAATTTCAACAACCATCATCAGTGTACTTTCCTCAAGGAGCCCAACCTCTTCCACCACAAATCCCTCAACCGAACCCTCGTCAACAATATCAACATTGTAACTACTTCCAATATCATTTTCCAGCTAAGTATGCTATGAATGTCACAACGCAGAAGGAACATGGTAAATCTTTGGTTGCATTAGAAGAACATTGGAGAAGAAGGTTGATGTCGTCAATGTAGAGATACAAAGAAGATCGGCAAAAATAGGAGAAGACTTGAGAAGATGATCGACGAAAATGAAGATGATTAGAAAATTCCTAATTGATTGTGGATGATCCCTCAATGTATTTGACTATCTCAAATACCATCATACAAAAAAAGTGAGCTTGCATGATCCTAGTGAAGTCTTGTATCATCACCATCATGCCATTTACTCCAATATCTTTGAACTCCCACTAGCTCATTGCATCCTCATAATTCTAATATCCTTATATACTTTGGAGTATGCTCCCCCTTGTTTGAGGCACCAAGTAAGTTATAAGTTGATAAGTGCTACAAAACAAAGTTAGTAGACAATTTCGGCAAAACAAAGTTAGTAAACAAGTGCATATATATATATATATATATATATATATATATATATATATATATATATATATATATATATATATATATGGTGAACAAGATATTCATGACTTAGTATGAGTACTATATGACACAAAAGAACTGAAACTAGACATATATAGTCATTGATTCTACCATGACAACCTAAAACCAAGATGCATGCTTAAGGAGTAGGAAAAGATGAATGAAAACGAAGAGGGAAGATGTTGAACTAAGTTTTGGAAGAGATGGAATGGAGTAGTAAATCCTTTGCACTAACAATGAGAGAAGACGAGAAGAAATGTTTGTAAGTGATAAGGTTTTAAAAGGTACCATTTTGAGGGGTCGTTTTAGTCCTTATTTGATCACTTTTGTATCCGTTATTGCTTAATATCGTTCCTTTTCACTTTTTAGGTCTCTTGAAGGCAAAATGCTGGAATAGCACTTATTTGGACGAAAAGGCGCGAATATATGAAGAAAATGGCCAAAGTCAAAATTGAGACACTCACAGTTGCTGAAAATAGAAGGCGACGGCGTCAGGAGCTAATTGCGACGCCGTCCCAAGATTTTTGTGACGGTCCAGAACCCAAAACTCGTATTTTCAAGTGACGACGTCCAGTTGTAAAAGAGTAGGCCGTCGCTACTCAGACGGCCTAGATGCAATCCAGACGACGTCAGAAGCTGAAGAGGACGGCGTCACGGACATAAGGTGACGCCGTCGCAAGGTTAACGTGGCCAAGACGAAACCCTAATGACGGCGACACGACGGCGTCACGAAACATAAGGCGACGCCGTCGCATATGTAATCTTATATATAGAATCCGAATTTTTCAGTTTTAGAGAGAGTCTTTTTGGAGTGAAAACCTAAAACCGAACCTAAGGTGTCTTGTATAGTATTTTAGGGTTTTAAACCCTATCTTACTTCAAGATAAGTATTTACTTCATTAATTCAATTATGTCTTTGATTATTTGTGTGTATGCTTGCATGTTCTCCATTTCCGGCTAATTTATTTGTGTGTTTGCTTAGGAAGTATGAAACTTAATTATTGAATATTGATTGGTTGTTTCTTATCTTAGTTGATATATGATCTAGTAATGCGATAGGTCATTCGTTGTGTACTTAATGCTTGATTCATATTTGTGAACCTTAGAATATAATTACCTGAGTAGTTGTAGGCTAAACCATCCAAAGAGTGCCTTAGAGTAAGAGTTTATCATCCCTAGTGGGTTTGTAGACGAGACCCTTTGGTAAGTTCAAAGAGTTAGGGAGAAACGCATACCCTACAACTTTAGACACACAACGCAACTAAGAATAAGACGTGACAACTCAACCATCAATAGGAGATAATTAAGGAGTAGTACAATCTAAGTAAACACATATTTAAACTATCATACGAGCACACATTAATTAGACATAGACTCCCACAACCTTAGTTTAGATAATTAGATAATAGTAGAGTAATCGGTAGAAATACCAACCCCCCAAATCCAATAACCGAGATTCATAAAATATAAAAATACAAAAATAATCATCCCTCACCTTTAGACTTAAATCGACATACACTTCAGCTTAACGACACTATTCCCCTAGAGAACGATATCAATACCCGTGGCTTACCCTAATACTACACTACAACGATTAGGTTCACTGCCTAGGGTGTTATAAAACTTGCTCGAAGAAAAGGAAGTTCCTTTGACCCCGAACGACGCGTGTAGCGTTATCAGTAAGGAAACCATTAAAGAAACGTTTGCACTTACAATGATATGCATGAAATAATCAAAGAAGGTGCATGTGATCCTAGTTTTGTTGGGTGTATGAAAAGAGAAGAAATGGTAGTAGTTGTGAAACAAGAGAAGTTGTGGTAGTATGAATTATGAGTATGGTCTAGAAAATGAGGTAGAAGAAGGAATAGGTTCTTCAAGTTTTCATGGGTGCACTTAGTTTAGAGAAGGAAATCTTAGTAAGAGCCATGGGAAATGAAAGATAAGGGATGTGGTGAGGAAGCAAGTGATTAGATAGTCAAAATGGTTGTAGTTTTGGAAAAATCTAGGTATAGAAAGGTTCAAAATGTTGATCTTTGATACGTGCACAACACGCGTTCGAGGTCAAAGGAACTTCCTTTTCGTCGAGCAAGTTATTCAACACCCTAGGAAGTGAACCTAATCGTTGTAGTGTAGTATTAGGGTAAGCCTCGGGAATTGATATCGTTCTCTAGAGGAATAGGAATGCTAGTGAGAAATTACTACGCTAAGGTTGGGGTTGAGGAAGATTATTTTTTATCTTTTTGTATGTTTTTTAGAAAATGGAAAGGTACGAAACACGGGGTATTGGATTTGGGGGGTTGGTATTTCTACCGATTACTCTACTTATCTAATTATCTAATTATCCAAACTAAGGTGAGTGTAGTCTATGTCTATTCTTGTGTGCTGTTATGATGATTAAAAATGTGTTTACTTAGATGCTATTACTCCCTAGTTATCTCCTATTGATGGTTGAATTGTCACATCCTTATTCTTAACGCGTTGTGTCTTCTAAGGTCGTAGGGTATGTGATTTTCCCTAACTCTTTAAGTCTACCTTAAGGTTATTGCCTACGAAATCTCTAGGATTCATAAACTAACTCTAAGGTTATCTTTGGATGTTTTTGTTAGTGCAAATATTACGATATTTAATCTATACAGTCTCGTTTGTTTTGATTGATGACAAACATGTAACTTGTAATACATAACGTAAAATGTACAAGTTACTTGTAATTACATTTGTCTCAACATACATTCAACACCTCTCGATGTCTCAAGTCCTCGTATGTTACAACACAGGTTCGTACATGTTTGTTATGTGGCAACTTCACCACTTCTTTACCCTTTTGTTACCCGAAGATAAATATCGGTTTTCACCTGTCCTCGCAGGTGCCTGGTGCCTGGGGAATTTTCCCAAGGCAGGAAATATGTTAAACCACGGCACCCATGGACTGTATTTTAGATTTTTTAGAAAGAAGTTTAGAAAGGTTCTATAATGGTTTAGAATGATTCTAGTGTAAACTATATAACTCACAGTTAGATTGGTTTTATAAGTTCACTAGAAGGTTCCTAAAGTTTCTACTACGTACTGTACTACATTGTACATAAAGGTAAAAATCTAATTTCCAAATAGTTTCATTTGAACATTTTACATAATACATTGATCAACTATTTTACAGATTAATGGAAAACTTTATGAACACTTACGTTTTACATTTTACTCCAAGCTTTATCTTACCAATTGGATAATTTTATGAATCACTGAGATTTGCATAAAATTTGTAAGATTTACTAAACAATTACCCAAACTAGTATTACGGTGTATTGTTTGTACATGCTTGGACACAACATTGTATGCTCCTGAACTCTGTAGCTCTCCACAACTTACATACAACTCTGTTTACATTAATGTTCATTGAACATGTAAAATGCAATACATAATGTTCAATGTACAAACAGTAGTTAGTTTTGTTTGCTCTGACATATCTAATTTATAGCATTATAAACGTGATTGTTTTTGTAGGTTTCTATTGGAATCTCAATCAAATACTTAGGATCTCTAAAGCATCCGTTATTGGAATTCCATCTGAATTTCTCAATCCCTTTTAGTGTATGGGATGCTGGAATCTTCTGTGTTGCGCAATTCTTATTCCTACACTGTTAAGTTGGTAGTTATCCTCTATTGATCCCTCATTATCGTAGATTCATTTGTGTAAAAATTAGTAGTATTGTCGTGTGTTCTTATCTGTATCTGATGTGAGTGGAATCAAACCTATTAATCTATTAATCTATTCATCTCATTAGCCATCTTTATGGTTGGGGGGTTTAGGTTATGGGGCACAAAGCATGGAAAGGTAAAAGATTTTTTGTATGTTTTTCTATTTTTTATTAGAAGGAGTTGGGGTTGGAATCGCATCATTAAAGAGTGATCGTAAGGATAAGGAGATCTCTTGCTATAGTTAAGGGCTCCGAATGGGATTATGATGTGATGTTGCTAATCCAAGTGAAGGATCCCACAACTTATTGAACGAGCTGCTTTTCCTTCAAGGAAACTGGAGCTTGCGCACAACACGTGCATAGTTTCTAGTTGTAAAACTTGGAAAGATATGGATCTAAAAAGGTTTTGATGTTGGTAAAACTGATAGATTAGTGAACGAAGGAGTGGTGTAGGGAATAGAAAGTAAAGGGTACCGAGAATGATTCTAAAGGAAGAGATTTGATTCACGTGGGTACTTTTGAACTTCTTGGATAAGGAAGAAGATGGAGTAAAAGATCTGGTATGAGTATTAAGTATGATGGTGTTGAAGAGAACAAAGTGTTGATGATGGTAAAGAAGAGAAAAGTATGTGGGTTGTTTTGATCCTAGTGTACGTGGAAGAAACTAATAAAGTACGTATAGTAACATTCACGTTTGCAAAGAAATTACCAAAGGAATGACTATTGCGATGTGCGCAGCAAGCCCCAGTTTCCTTGAAGGAAAAGAAGCTCGTTCAAAATATTGTGGGATCCGTCACTTGGATTAGCAACATCACATCATAATCCCATTCGGTGCCCATAACTATAGCAAGAGATCCCCTTATCACAGCAATTCGACTTCACATACAGCTAAATTCAGATTTCCACTCCCTACTAATAAAAACATAAAAATATAAAATACTTAGAGCCAATAACCTAAACCCCCCAACCATAAAGATGGCTAATGAGATGATAATAGATTAATAGATTTGATTCCAACACCCTCAGATAC